>JANVCL010000213.1:17680821-17691027 GCA_026546855.1 Erythroxylum incrassatum | reverse complement strand
ACTCAGTATTCTCGCACAGAAATTCTTCGCAATAATCTCTTCTACGTATGTACGTGTATGTATATCTTTCTATGTATGTCAATCTTTGACTTTGACCTCTTATTTATAGTCTCCGTCTTCAACTGCTTCTTGATAACTGTTCTTTAAAGAAACAGTTATTCAATTGAGTCTTATAGCTAACTCAGACTGATGCTTTCGTCTGCTTTTGCTTCCGTCTGCTTTCGCTTCCGTCTGCTTTTGCTTCAATCTGCTTTTGCTTCCGTCTGCTTTTGCTTCAGTCTGCTTTTGCTTCTGTCTGCTTTCACTTCCGTCTACTTATCTGCTTAGCTATCGTCTGATTTTTGCTTCGTCTGCTTTTCAGTTTAGCTATTGTCTGCTTTTTGCTTCGTCTATTTTTTTTTTGTCATCAAAAATTATAAATTGTAAAGTCATTTTGACTTAACAGAATTGATATGAAGTGATATTGCACTAGAAGAGTTGAATTTGTGAAGATTATGAGTGAATATAATGTTAGAATGGATGTAGGAAACATTGGAGAGGCTTCGAAGGGGCTTGGGTATCCCCCATGTCCATTAGACGAACTTTAAGTCCGTTAAACGGACCTTCTTGGGTCTGTGAGGACCCCTAGTATTGCCCATGTAATGTCTGTTAAATGGACTTTCTCGAGTCTGGAATGGCCACCAGACCCGTGTATGTTCGCCTAACGGATATCACTGTTTACTTTCAGAAATTTGCATTTTTGACCTCTAAATGGCAAAATCTCACTTTTAGGCCTTCATTGAAAGTTGTAGATATAGAAGTCCTCTTTCAAACCATCTAAGAATAACCTCAATCAGACATCTCTAGAGAAAGTTATGGCAATTGTCCTAAGACAGGTACAATATGATTGAGGACATAAACATGCTTGATTCTTTTGAACATAACTTCATCTTCCGACCTCCAAATGAAGTAATTCTTGAACTAATAGATTCTTAACACATTTTTCTATCTCTCCATAAAAATTTGTAGCCTTTAGGGTTCATTTGAAAAAGATTGATGGAAATAAAGTAAGGGTCCGTTGGGATAGCATGACTGGGCTATGAACATACTTTGGTTTCTTAAGCATATCTTGATCTATAGAGCTCTGATTGAAATAGTTCTTACTTTAAAATAAAATAGACACACAGGGCTGAAATTTGTCTAAAGAAATAGAGTTCTAATTCCTTCTCTAATAATTTCATTTTCTAGATGTAAGTCGAGCACAGAATACTATTTCAATATAAGAATAGTCTGAAAATGGGGCCCAACACATGTTGTATCAGAGACTCACGTTTCATTACTTCGATGTTGGGCTCCGGAAACAGGGTCCAACAGCTATGTCTAGAATAAAACCTGCAAAATTTTCATTAAGAATAAAACACACACACATTTTACCTTCTCTAGGTGTTTGAGTGTAGGTGCTCCATAACTTGAAAGATCACTCGCAAGGTAAGACTCCCTACATCCATGGCTTCATCTTTGAAGGTTCAAAGGTTTCATTCATACCACAGATTATACATAACTACAAATAGGATAATGATGGAGGTATTTATGTCGCAGTGGCTAGAGGGTAGGGACTGGTTAACCCATAGTAACATGGATTGTAGATCGGTGAGTTGAGGATGACTAATTTGGAAATGGTTTAGAGTGTTGACCCATACTGTTTTTGAGAAGGAGCAATCAAAAAATAAATGATCAATAATCTCTGAGTCCAAAACACACAAAGAGCATCGGTTTAGGGTATAAAGGTACATTAATTTTCCCTAGTCTGTAATTTGTTCAAGAAGGCCAACCATAGGATGAAGGAACACCTAGGACTATTCCCCTTATGCCATACTAATGGATACCAAGGAATCGTCTGAGTTGTCAATCTCATGAGCATGTATGTTGAAGCATTGGTATACTACTTAAAAGGGCATGCTAGCCATTCTAAACTATTCTCTCGTGAAGAATCTGGGTTATAAAGTAGGGGTTCTAGATTGCTAATAGTCCCTACAGTTGTATCTTGCCAACACCATTCATTGTTCCAGATTACTTTCGATACTCTGGCATTCATGGGAAGATCTGACTCATTGATCAATCGAGGAGTCGAGTGAGCCATTAAGATACCTCTTGAATGCCAAGGATCCTGCCATAAAAAAGTAGAGTTACCATTTCCTATTTTAAATCTAAATTGGTTCCTAATTTGGTCTCTAACAGACAAAATCTTCCTCTAACTCCACGAACTTCCATTACCAGGTAAAATATTCCAAAAAAATTTTCTTTTCAGAGTAATTGTGTGAATCCACTTAACCCACAAAGCTTCCCTATTATTAAAAAGAACCCAAATTCTTTTCCCTATCAACACTTTATTTTAAGTAGACAAATGTTTAAAACCTAGACCTCCCTCTTTTTTAGATCTATAAACATCATTCCACTTGACCTTAGCCTGAGCTTTTTCTCCACCTTCCCTGACCACAAAAAATTTCTAAGTTTTTTCTCTATTTCCTTAATAATGGAAGAAGGGAGAATGAAGATACTAGACAAATAAACCTGAAAGGTGAACAAGACCGAAATAACTAATTGGACTCTGCTTGCATAAGAAAGATTTTTATGGGTCCATTTGTTAACTCTAAAATCAATTTTTTTATAACAAAGAAAGACAATCCCTCCTAGACAACCGACCAGTTATAAAGGGAAGTCCCAGATATCGAATGGAAATGTGTCCTTGTTTAAGACCAGACAAGCTTTCAATTTGATGGGCCATTTGGTTCAGCTCCGGAGAGATAAAGAAATGACTCTTATTCATGTTCATTACTATACCAGATAATTGAGAAAAGGCACCTAAACAATCTAGTAAGGTTTGAACCGAGATCAAATCTCCATGACAAAAAATTAAAAGATCATCAACAAATAAGAGATGGTTGAGTTTAAGAGCTTCACATCTCCAATGATATTTAAAGGTATTACTACCTATTATGCATGCATTTAAGCTCCTAGTAAAAACCTCCATACAAATGATAAAGAGAAGAGGCGATAGAGGGTCACCTTATCTCAATCCTAACTTTCCCAGAAAGAATTTTGTGAGGGATCCATTAATTAAAATTGCATAGGCACGAGAGATAATACACTCCATTATCCGATGAATGAACTTAGGAGGACAACCTATAGCTTCTAACACATTCAGGAGATACTCCCAATGGATCGAATCATATGTTTTTTATAAATCCACCTTAAAAGCACATTGCTTATGATGATTGGCTAGATGGTAATGCCTAAAAATCTCTTGGGCCAACAAGATATTATCCCCTATTCTACGGTTTTTAATGAATGCATATATTAATAAAGTGATTTATTAACTTTAAGATTTATATAAATACATATATGCATAATAAAATTGATCGATTCATTTTAAGATTTATATGTGTAAATATAAAATATAAAAGCTTAAATTCATTAAGAGTAATCATGTTATTAATTTCTTTAAATATGTGTAATAAAAATATAAATTTTATAATGAATATTTAATAGTAGATATAATATAAAAGGATAATATTATTACAATAATTTAAACTTTGTAGTTGTACTCTTTTACATGTTTAATTTAATTTGAAAAAATATTACACAAAATAATTAGTTCTCTGAATTAAGGTACCAATTCTCCAAAAAAGTTCAATAATTTGGTGCATGAATAAACTTTGAAATGACATTTGGATTAATAATAATTAGGAAGGCCTTGCGAGACAATACAGTGAAATAGAAGGCTAAGAGCCTTTTCTTCTATCTAAATTAAAATTTAAAAATGTGAATGTCTTTTCAAATTTCAATATACTTCAAAAAAAAAGCAAAAAAAAAGGTGAAATCCCTCCCGCGCGAAAGCGTCTAGTAACGGTGTAGTTTCCCTCTCAATTAGAAAACTCGAGAAGACGAACGGAGCAAATGCTGTGCAGAGCCTAGGAATTACGGTCGGAGCTTGCACACTCAAGAGATGCGTCGCGTTATCGCCAACGGGATGGACGCCGATGGCTCTAGCGAAGACGCACTTGTCAGAATGGAAGACGACGAAGAAGAAGATCGGTTTCTCGCATTCGTCGATTACGCTCGGACGGAGATGTCTCCGGAGGAAGAGTTCATTGAACAAGGAGGACGAGAAGATTGCGAACCGAACGGGCCTGGCTGGTCTTGGATCGTGTTGCGGATCCTTAAGACTTGTATTGCTTATTCTAGCGGAGTCAGTGCGGCTATTCTGCTCTCCGAGCTATCTCAGGTAGTGTACTTTTAGTTCTTTGATTTGCTTATTTTCTACATTTTTTGACGAGAAAGTACCGGAATGAGAGGAAAAAGGCAAGGTATATATGCTGTTAGGCAGGGGATTTGGCGAATTTCGGAGGAGAAGTTTTGTTTCAAACCCGGTTCGAACAGGAGAAGTATGTCATGCTAGCCATCACAGCCCAGGCACAACGACGCAATTATCAGGGGCACGCTCTACCACTGAACTAATAGCCCGTCGTGCGAGCCCCAAAGTGAATTGAGAGTCAAGGATAGGATTTCTCGTTCATTTTTGTAAAACAAAGGAATAATTGAAGGACTTAGGTTTCCGTTTCACTTGTGTTAGATTCGATTCTCTTCCTTCACATAACTTCTGCTTTTTGTTCCATTTACTTTTCTCGAAGTAATTGTTGATATCGAATGCAATTTTAGTTTTTCTGAAATGTAATCATGCTTTCAATTGCTTGCGTTGAGAAGTTAATTGTTGAAGTATTTTCTTTGAAGGCTTGGAGTGAGCAAAACAGATCTGTAGGAACAAAGAAAAGGTCAGAAATTATCAATCAGTTAAAGAAGAAGCATAGGAGGCTTAAACTACCAAACACTGTATCAATCGACTCTGTGTATGAGAAGAACTTCTTAGCTTTGAATAGTGTGTTGGAAACTGTCATTCTAGATGTTTTTGTTCTTCCAGGTAAAATGGCATCTGATGAGTTGTTTTTGTTGTTAATATTAATTGTTTTGTAGGATTATTTGAAGTGTAAGCATTGCGATTTGGAATATTGTTATGTTTCTTCTTCAGGTACAAATATCTACATGCTTACTTTGGGAGATTTTTGGAGCTCCAATACCATTGACCTTTATCTCCACCGGAGGTAAGTTATTTTCGTATGCATTTCTCCATCTAGTTCTATAATTACACAAGTTTATGAATGCTACCTTTCTTGAAGTTGCTTTACTGAGTGGAGCATGAAGAATGTGAATTTTCAAGCAATTCATAACCACATATCCAAACAAACAAGAGTTTCCTCTCTTATTAAGTCGTGCAGTTGCTTTTATCATTTTTCTCTTATAAATCTGCATGTGGTGTAATTAACTTCTGCTTGAGTATTAAAGTGAGAGGGTTAAGTTCTTTGCTATGATCTTTCTGTGGTAGATACTATGATTTGGTGGATCCTCGTCATGGAATTTTGAAGAAAGGGCGGGAAGTTTTCCTCACAGGTTGCTGTCTTCGAACAGCCCGAGAAGGATCTGGTTGTACCCGGCTTTTGCCAACCGAATATCTTGTGACATTGTTAGATGATGTAATTTTTAAAATCTTATTCCCCTTCTCTTTTATTTAGCTTTTCTTTGAATGAATATTGCATTCCGATCAAGAATCAACTTTATATATAATCTGTCAGACTGCACTATGGTCTGTATAGATCATTTACCTGGGATCTCTAGCTGCTGACAGTTGCCCCTAATACTGCAGGATCAGGATGATGATGCAATGCTGATAGCAGCACAGTTTTGTTCAGATTCTTTCTCTTCCATTTCTCTTAGTGAGGTTGACAATGGAGTTTCTTATTCACTTTATGCAAGGTAGTATTGCCTTCATCCCTCACCCTTCACCTAAAATGTTGAATAGCAGTTCCCAAACTTCTAGCTTACACCCTATAATATTAGGCATCAGCTTTATATGCTTCTAAATTTAAGTGTAACACTAAAACTTCAATATGATCAGTTGATTGCATTTGTTATACAATTCTTAAGGAGATTGATTAACATGTTTATTCAGGATGTTACTTATAGCCTCTATCAATCAGTAGTTGGTTCTATTAGACGTGAAGTTCCTTCTCATTTTCTTTTTAAGTTTGTAGGATTGAAGCTATTGAATCAATGGAAGTTCAGGGAACATCTGGTAGCATCAAGCAGAAGCAAATTACTCTTATTGACAACAATGGCACCAAGCTTAAATTCCTCTTGTGGGGAGAGCAGGTTCATCTGGCCAATCTGTTTAGGTAAACTCATAACTAGGCTGTATATGCTTGCATCTTCCTGTCTCACTGATGACAGTCTCTGGTGCTCTTTTCTGAAAGTGTTGGGAGTATGCTTGGACTTGATAGACCATATATCTCAAGTTCTATAGAGAGTGACAATGGGACAAGCAATGATCTTTGCCTTGAATATGGTAGCGCAACACAATTATATTTGGTTCCTTTCATTCAGCACGAGGAACAAGTAAGATGAACCATCTTTGTATAAGTGACACTGCTGTCATTTTAGAATGCTCAATTGTCTTTTCTCTTGCTTTTGTAACTCAGGTATATGTACCTGTGACACAAAATGGACATCAAGGATCAAGGCTGACAAGTGCAGATCCTAGTCAAGGTATCAAGGTTTCACAGGTGACATTACCTTGTGACTCTCAGGGTTATATCAACTTCAGTGGTTATCCTTTTCGAGTGAGTACCTGTAATACTGTCTTGCTAAATAATACATTCTGAACAATCTTGTATCATTTAGCTCATAGGAGCAACTAGCATTTTTTATTTGAAGGATGGACCAATAATGGTCTTTTACATCACTAAATAGTAAAATTGTGCTATGCAGTTTGAAAACTTGCAATCATGTAGAGCCTCCTTTTTTTTTTTAAGTGGAAGCTGATCTCAACACTTTTCTTGCATCCTGCAGCATCATTTTAACATTCAGTTTCTTTCCAGAACCTTTCTTGGACCATACATGTAACTGTTAAACCAAAAGTACAATCCTATATGTAACTTCCAATTCATAAATATTCTTCCTGTGTACTTTTGATGTTTGCTAAGTAATAACTTTTCTGACTTCAAGTTTTGCAGTCATTTGTAATTGATCTTCGTGACAAGATGACTGGTATCAGCCTGTATGGTATTGTTAGGGACCTGCTTTGTGAAAGAAGCATTGGAAGACTTGTTTTCTCTTTAAAAATTGAGGACAGAACAGGAACAGTTTGGGCGAAGCTCCACTTTTCAAGATCTTGGTAATAACTAGTACAGTTAATCTATTTATTGAGTTATGATGTATTTGTCACAAGAATTCTTGTCATATGTGCTTTGATCTTTCTCAGGTCACTAGGGAGATTAGGTCTCGGTCATACAATCTATATTTCCGGCTTATCATGCCATATGGTGAAACACAAGAGGTTAGCAATTTTTTAATGGAATGATGAATATATCCAACTATTTCGCATGCCTGTTCTGCGGATGTTTCTGCTGGATCTTCATTGTTTGCTAGCTGACATCACCATATTTTGAGCCAGTTTCCTGATTTTTGGTATTTCTCGTGAAAGGCTTGAGCTACAGTGGTTTGAGAATGATGTTGGATCTTCCTTGGTGAATCTTAGTTGCTTGCCAGCATTGCTTAATTCATCTTGTCTCCATAAGTTATCGAGCATCTCTGATCTATCCAGGCAGTGCACTTCTACTCATGTATGGTGCTAAAACTTCTGGCCTGAATTTATTGTTCTTCCATAAATCCTAATGTTGATTCAATCTGTTTCTTCTTCAGCATGCTGCAAACCATCATCCTTCCTATGTTGTTTATATTTCATGGATGATCATAGTTGATTTTTCAATTTAGTCAAATAACTAAAAAGCAAGATTAAAGTCTATATGCTATTGTTGATATGGATGTGTTCCTCGTGGTACTCCATCTAATTTTCCACTTGCAAGGTGTTATTCGCATAAATCTTTGCCATAGCATTAAAATTGAGCCATAGAATTACTTGATCTTGGTGGAATTTTATGTGATATGACTTGTTACAAGCTGGCTTTGTATTTTCAGACGTAACATTTTCTACATTTATAAGGACTTTCATTTTAAGTATTTGATGCTGAGCTTTAAACTGTTCACATTGATAACGCAATCTTAAGTGAAAAGAATATTGTACCTGTATATTCTTGTATCCAATTGGCATCTTTCTGTTACATTTGATGAACATCCACAGATATGTCGAGTTCGGCTAGACCAAGTCGATCAATGCCATATCGATACAAGATTTACCCATGCAGTTTGTGGTCATGTTGTTGATAAAGTGCCTAGTGGTGCCGTTGAATGCAGCTTTTGTTGTTGTGACTGTTATGGCGAGGTTGTCCGCAGCTTCCACCTGAAAATAACTCTTGCAGATGAAAGTGGAAAGATTTTTGCATGGAGCACTGGCCAAACTGCCACAGAGTTGTTGCAAATATCTCCTGATGAATTCTATGAGCTCCCCGAGGTAACAAATACTAAACTTGATGTCGTCATCTTTTACAAGTAAACTTGGTTTACTTGAATGCCGGTTTACACAATCGTTTTTATCATCCATACAGTCTATTCCTTCTGCAGATTGTTCAGAAATTCATTTTCAATCCTACTGCTGGTCAAAGGAAAAAGCATTTATATAGTGTCCCCTTAGAGTTTGATAAATATAGCCCCATTGGTTCGATTTTAGTTTCGCATATGAGAATTGATAAGGCAAGCTTTATTGATTGCAGGAGGAACAATTTATGTATCCGTCTTCACTTGAGAATGAGAGCTTCGTAGTTGCATTGGTGGACTCTAAGAGACCGGGTTGTGGACTCGAACATGGTCTGTCTCACGATCCCGATGCTGTCCCATGGGAGATAACTTGTGCGTTAAAGTGCGGATAGCTTTTTACCTTCAAAATTATGTTTCTTGTTGCCAAATTTGCATGGCCTGCCTAGTGCCGATATCAGCCCTAGTCTCCATCTGCCTTTACAGACGTATTTATTATTCATTAGATAACGTCATTTTTTTTTCTTAAAAAAAATCTAGCTTATAATTCTTTTGAAGCATGTATCTGGCACCTCCCCATGCATTATTTATATAGTCAGGAAATTGAAATACATGCTCACAAATTCTGAGCATGAGCAAGGCAGCAACCAAGTCAAGGTAATGTGCTATTTCGTTCTTTAAATTAAGTCCAAGCTTACAAATACCACAAATTTTGAGGTTCGAGTTCAATTCTTTCAAATTTCTTAGGAAACATCGAACCCAAGCAGAGTTCTTTTCACATTTGGTTCGAGAGAATTTGGGTATGTTTGGATTTGAATTGGCTTGAATAGAAGATAGCTATGTTTTTTATTGTAGAAAAGAGCATACGATGAAATGGACTCTTCGGCTAGCTAAATAACGAGTATTTAGATGTTCATACGAGTGAGTTTCTACGAGTACTTAGGAGGCTTAGAAAGTATATAAATAAAACAAATTGATCTAGAGAAGCGTTAATAAACACTGTTATGCCCTTATGAACTGTTTTAGCTTGTAGTCAAATGCATTAATTCACGAGTCCAAAAAACGTATTAATTCAGCCTAGCATGAAAGGAAACTAGTGTGTAGACTATTTAACTATTCTTGCTGCCCTTAGGTTCTGTTTGGCTGGATGTTAATTAATAGAATGGAATGTAATAGAATGGAAGGGAGTGAAATGATTTATAATGGAATGAAATGTAATATAGTAAAAAGTTGTTTGGAAAGGATGGAAAGGTTCATAATGTAATGTAGTGAAATGTTTGGAAGATGGATATAATGGAATATAATGTATAATAAATGACTGTTATACTTCTTATATTAAAATAGTTGTTATAAAAATATTAGTATTAATTGTTTAATAAATTTTATTTTATTTTATGTAATTTATATTAAAAATAATTTATTTATATAAAAATATATACAAACAATTAAAGAATTCTTTTTTTACATATTTTCTATTTTCATTAATAAAATTTTGTATTAAATTTATAATTAATTGTATACAATTTATTATTAATTATTTAAAATATTATTATTAATTATTTAAAATATTTTATTTTATTTTATTATATTCTATGTGAATTATATATATAAATAATTTATTTTTATTTTCATTTATATAGAAATATATACAAACAATTAAAGAATAATTTTTAAATATATTTTCTA
>JANVCL010000213.1:17661321-17680721 GCA_026546855.1 Erythroxylum incrassatum | reverse complement strand
CAGATGAGGTATATATATATACCTCATCTGTTAAATGCTTATATATATATATATATATATATATATATAAACCTCATCTCTTAAATGCTTATATATATATTGTAACCCTCATCTGTTAAATGCCTATATGTAACAGATGACATATATCCTCAAGCATTTAACAAATGAGGTATATATATATATATTATAAACCTCATTTGTTAAATGCTTATATATATATATTGTAAACCTCATTTGTTAATTGCTTATATATATACATATATATTGGGATGACAAACTAAGTAGAGTTCATACTACTTATATCCAAAACGAAGGTAGTTTAGTAAGCATTTTGGCACAACTAGATATGAAGAAACAGAGAGAAGTTAAGTTTGACAGGAAGGATTTGAGGTGTTAAGAGTTTGACAAGGGGAGCTCTGTAATAAGCATGCTATAAGAAGCAAATGGTTTCAATGTAAAACTAAAGTTGGCAAAAGCAGCATCATAAAGTTGTAAAATTTGAACCAAAATCTCATATTTTAACTGAAATCTTCAAGAGAGCTCTATATTTCAAGATTTTACTTGGCAATAGGCCAAAGTTTGTAGAAGAGCTTCACGGGATTGATTCTGCTTCCAGCAACAAACACTAGGATTTAACAAATGAAACTTATGTTTAAAATGGTGTCAAAGAATTAAATGAAAGACATGAACCACAGACAAATTGAACAAGCTTTATGATAGACCTAAGGTAACCCGATTCTATGTTAGGAAAAATAAGCACAGGGCAGAGGAGTAATCGGCTGAGGTAGTTAGTTAATAGTACTGAAAACCAATCATCGGGTTGTTAGTTAACAGAATCTGTTATTAGCCACAGATTCTTAATACAAATAAGAGAGTGGAGGGAGGAGAGAGGTATGGAAGAATGGCACATGTATGAGCCCTAGGCAGGAGTTACTGGACCTTGAAAACCAGATTATCTTGTATTGATTTACAGAAATCAATAGCACAAGACACATTGGCCATACCTGTTTTTCTGGAACCTAACAATTGGTATTAAAGTCGGTCTTGGAGTGGTGGGCTGGGAGTGCCAGTCGTGACCAACATGGCCGTGACCAACAAGGATCTCATAGTGGTGACCCATTGAATGGTGACTTGAAAGTGTCAGCCGTGATCAACATGGCCGTGACCAATGAGGACATTAGTCCTTATGGGGGGACGAATGTTACGTTTTATGTAGAAGGTGGTAAGGTTGCATGGTTTCCCTACCTCAATAATATCTGATAGGGATAAAATCTTCTTGAGTAAATTCTGGACGGAAATGTTTAAATTGCAAGGTACACAACTGCGGTTCAGTTCGGCCTACCATCCCCAAACGGATGGGCAAACCGAGGTCGTCAATCGGTTTCTTGAAACCTATTTACGGTGTTTTACTAGCAAGCAACCTCAATAGTGGGCATATTGGGTGGGATGGGTTGAATACTGCTACAACACATCCTTCCATTCCTCCTTGGGCACTACACCGTTCAAGGTCCTTTATGGAAGAGATCCTCCCACTCTTACAAGGTATCGAATTCAATCATCTGTTGTGGATACCATTGATGCTTTGCTGCAGGATCAGGACTAGAAACTAGCTGAGTTGCACCATCATCTCATGATAGCACAACAGAGGATGAAATTGACAGCAGATGGGAAAAGAAGGGAAGTGGAGTTTCAGGTGGGGGATAGGGTCTTTATCAAGTTAGCTCCATACCGCCAGCAGTCGGTGGAACTTAGGAGTAATACCAAGTTGGCTCTGTGCTATTTTGTCCCATTTGAGATTCTCCAACGCATTGGACCAGTGGCTTATAAGTTGAGGTTGCCTCCGACAGCCAAAATTCACCCTATTTTCCATGTGTCGCAGCTTAGGAAAGCCTTAGGAGTTGCTGATTCCATCGTGAGTATGCCAGATCATTTACTCACGCTTGAAGCTCATATTAATCATCCTGCTGCACTTTTAGGCATCCGAAACATGGGTTCTGGTCTAGATTTGGAGGTGCTGATTCAGTGGAAAGGCCACTCGGTGGTAGAGGCTATATGGGAGTTATTTGATGACATAAAGGACAGATTTCTAGACTTTCACCTTGAGGACAAGGTGAAGCTGATGGGAGGGAGTAATGATAGACCTAAGGTAACCCGATTCTATGTTAGGAAAAATAAGCAGAGGGCAAAGGAGTAATCAGCTGAGGTAGTTAGTTAATAGTACTGACAACCAATCATCGGGTTGTCAGTTAACAGAATCTGTTATTAGCCACAGATTCTTAGTACAAATAAAAGAGTGGAGGGAGGAGAGAGGTATGGAAGAATGACACATGTATGAGCCCTAGGCTGGAGGTACTGAACCTCGAAAACCAGATTATCTTGTATTCATTTACAGAAATCAATAGCACAATATACATTGGCCATACTTGTTTTTTTGGAACCTAACACTTTAACATTCAAGTAGAGAAGCCTGCTGGATTTCACATCAGGATCTCAACTTTAATCAACAATGCAGATTCTTAGTACCTCTCTCCTACATAAAGACTCAAACTTTGACTAAATACTTTCCTTCTCTTTTGCCCTTTCATTAAAGGAGTGGAAACAACTACATAAACTCGTAGCCAGTCCGAGTGGAACTACAATGTTTGTGGAAAAGTTAAAAAGTACTTTCTAACATGTCATACAAATGTATTTGGCGGCTAAATATATAAATTTAGTGTTTTCTAACAACCATTTTCAGTTCTAAAATATAATTAACTTTTATAACTTTTGAGAGAATTAGTACTAAAGATTTCAACTATGTTTACACAATTTATCTCATAGAACTAACGAAAATGATAGATTGTTTCCACATATTCCTATAAGAATACAAAACAATCAATTTGTATCGCCTTTCTTTTCTTGCAAATTATAACGAAGATAAATGTTTAGAATATATTGAATTAGTAAAATATTAAATTTATCCTAATTTTTGTTTTATAATACTAGTTATTGTAAGCCAACTCCCTTATGAGCCAAAACTTCACCAAGCTTTCTAATGACTTCTACACCATAAACGGTTAGAAGAAAAGGAATTGCAAGCGGCATACCCAAAAATTCTTTTAAAAAGGGCAAATAGCCAAAGATGAAGAGAAGCAAGTTAAGAGAGGACCACGACTGATGAGTAAATAGTACAATTCCCAAGTTGCTTCTTGATTTTCAACCTCAACAATTAAAAGCATACAACACCCAAATCACTTCTCTAACTACTGAAACGAATATAGAACGTAGCAACAGTACTTCACAAGAAAGGTCAAAACACTCATAATACCAGAAGAAAAGGAGGGACGGAAGCTAGGGAATTTTTTTTTGAAAAAAGCATTACTTACAAACTTGAAAAAACCCAGTTCAAGAATCTCTCGCTACACCAACTTGTACTTTGAACACAATGGACGATCACTTTGAACTATCTCATATTGCAGAAAAATCCAAACTCTTTTTCCGACAATATAACCAAATTTAGCAGCATATCAACCGCAACCCAGAAAGAAGAATATGTACCTGAAGCTGAAGCAACGATGCTCTTCCTAACACGCTTCTTGACTGCTACAATGGTCCCCTGCCAACTCTCTTCACCTGCTACAATGTATATTGTGTTCCTGCCAATATTGCGTTGGTTGTTATTAGTAAGGATAAATAATGGTAATATGAAAGATTATTGAGGGTATATTAGGTAGTGTGTGTTTATTAGTTTACGTTTCATCCTAAACCCCCCGAATCGAAGGTTTCTTATTTTCAATGTTTAAGATAGAATGGAACGTAACATGAAACCCTTTGCTTCCATCCCAATCCATTCCATTCCATTATGAAACTCTCAAACAAACGATAGAAGTGTGTTACGTTCCATTCCATCCCATTATTAACCCTCGAACCAAACAAGGCCTTACTAGCCCAGGGTTGCATTACCTACAGGAGCCACCAATGTCAATCGTGGAGCTCCTCCACCGAGATCAACCTGGAGCTGTGTATCGCAGATTGCTACGTCAACTTCCCTTTTGTGTTTTTTTTGTTTTAGTCCTTTGTATAAAAAAAAGCACAAGAAAATTGCATCTATTGAACTGCATTTGGGACGATGGATTTGGATTCCTGTTACCGTGTTTGTCTATTTTATTGTCCTCAAACATTATCCAAGTTTTTGGGTTTATTTCAAATTAATGTTATGAAATCAGGGTCACAAACAAGAGTAGGCTATGATTTTGTAAGACTGCATCCAATCATTGGGTTTGGCCTTATAAATTTAGGCCTGAATCTAGAAATTAATAGGCCGAGTTGGGGTTCAAATTGATAATCCTAAATGTAGTCAACCCAGTTCAATTTAAATTTGTAAAATTAACATGTCTGAACTGAGTTTAGGTCCAAGGTTTAGTTGACTAGGCTTTCACCGGATATGAGAACTTTGGGCTTAATCCCAATTGTGGCCCATGAATCATTACCAAGCTAGTTTGTTTGTTATTGGGAGTAATTTTAACCTAAGTTTACAGTATCTATTTGTTGAAAGTAATTCATTAGGAATGGTCATACATGTAAGAGCTAAAATTATAAGTGATACAAATAAATTTTTCATAGTAAAGACTTGTTTTATTTTTTATTTTAAATATTCCAATATTTTGAAATTTAATATAGAAAAGACTTTTTTATTTTCTCAAATCTTTTAAATTTATTAACTCAATTCTTTTACTTGATTGTAAGTATATGTTAACCAAGTAATTATTACTATATATAATATGGAATTTTATCAAATAATAGTAATATAATAGGATAATTTAACATCAATTTTTCTATTAAACGAATTTGAAATTTTGGAAAAGGAATTATTTAAATTTTAACATGTGTAATAGAATTTAATGTAGATTCAAACAATTAAAAAGTTTTAAAAATATTAATAGTATGAATACATTTAACTTAAATTCTAAATTGATGATAATTTAACTTATTTTAATTTTGCCAATTTTAATGTAATTATATTTATGGCCCTTCTTTATAGTTGGACATCTCAACTAATAAAAGAGGCCCACAATCACTGTTCATAAAAGGCCCACAATCATTGTTCTTTGCCCGATAATTTTGTTTGAGATCTAGGATTATTATTTGTCTCTAACCGGATTATGCTAATCTAGAATATAATCATAGAGAAAGTGACTTAAAAGGATTGTAATTTCATCTCTTTTTGGCTCACTATAGATATTAGAAACAAGTTTTTACTCTTCAGCAATTTCCACTTTTCCACCAACCAATGCAATAAAATGCCTCTCATGTTTGGAGTAACATGATTTTCAATCAGTCAAATGCTTTCTTTTGGATCCTCTACTTTGCGAAGATAATCATAAGTTTGGGGATCATCGAACTTGGTATCGAAGACCTTGCTTTCCTCCTTGACAACGTCGTCATTCTCAATGACAATTACCTACTATTTGACTTTTCGGTCATAGTAATATCTGACCGGTGGTGTCAAAAGCTTGAAACAACAGTATCTCAAACCTCTGACTCAGTACGCACGTTGTACCTTGTAAATTTGAAACTCCACCCAATTTTCCAAAAAATTCGGAGTTCATTGAGTGAACCAGTTACTCTGTCTACGTTAGGCAAACAAATCCGGAGATGACAATGTTCGATTTAGCAACATAAATTTTGTAAGAGACTTGGGAATTTAGAGATTTAAGAATTGCAATTCCTAAATCCCAAACATAATTATCGCGTAAGGAGGGACAGTAGTCGTGGATTCATTTTCTAGCTGAAATATTCGACTAATAAAAAAAACTCTCAAAAAAATTAAAAAAAACTCATACTGTTATTACTTATTAGATTATTTGCATAAAGAAATGAAAAAAATAGCAGAAAATCAAACAATTATACAATATTTACTTTACATAACAAGTACGTTTAAAGAACAATAACAGTTCTTGGAAAATATTAAGTATGAATGGGACGCAATACTGAATAGGATCATATCCTTGTTCAGCTCCAGACAATCAAACGCCATGCTTATTCAAGCTGTTTTTGTGATTACCATTTACTCTCTTCGGAAAGAACGAAAGATAAGTATCTTCTAGCAGAAAAAACTATCAACGTGATTCGAGTTAGTATCATCGCTAAAAGACTGGAACACCAACATGGCATCTTTACTTAGTTTTATCAACTAAGGATATGGTCGTGTTTCTTCTTTTTGTTTTAGTTATTGTCACAGTTAGATTATTGTCAAACTATCGAATTGTAATGGTGTGATAGTTTCTACATGGTTAATAAAAATTCATTCAATTTCCATAAAAGAAAAAGAAAGAACCAAAGTAATTATGTTGGAGTTAAGGAGTCAAAGAAGAGGACCATCTAATTTAAATTTCGCTTCACCGAACGAAAGCAATGAAACGGAATTCTTATCAATCTATACAAAGAAGCACAGTTTTGATATTTTCTGAAACTACTCTACTTAGAAACTGATTTCAAAACTTTGATCATGGATTCTTTGACGGCTTAAGAACTCATCCTGTTTGTGACATGTAAGTTGTCTTAAGCAGTACCAAAAGAATGTTTAAGAGTTCATTTAAGGCTCTTTTCCAATCAATCTGAAGTCCTGAACTCCCGTTGAACCTTTTTGTGCCCGACGATTTCTTAAGCCAAAGCTCCAGAATACAAATTTAGATTCACTTAAAATTTTTTGACCAGATTAGGCAACTAAATGAACATAATAACAAACAATCACTGTCAAATACTGCTCATTTAAGTGTCTCGAGGGAGAATCCAGTCTAAATTGTTTTAGCTAAGTGGATCTAAATTGAATTCTGAAGCATAATAACGAACAATCACTGTCAAACACTGTCCAACCAATCTTAAAAGTAAACACGTTGAAACCAAAATGTCATTGATCCGCATATTCCTACGTTGCTGAAGAAAAATATTAGAGGGTTGACAGTGGAATATCTGTAAATGCAAGTGTTACATAACATGGGGGACTTGAAGAAAGCAAATGCATAAAGGTGAATTAGACACACAGAAACAATATCCTAAATGGACATCAAAATTGCAAAGGTTATTAGTAAAACAAAGTGCAAACCGTTAATTGTAATCCTCAGTCATTCCTTCTGCTGCTGCTGCTGCTAGAGTTTTCCTCTGACAGGATCTTCAAAACGTTGACCAGGGCTCGTAAGCGATCCCATATGCTCAAACCATAAAGTGCTTCTACAAGTGACTCTTGAAAATCGAAGCCACTCTCCGCAACAGGGTACTACAAGGAAAATATATATATAATGTCAGTTGTTATGGAGGTTATCGTGGAAAACATTGACACGTCCCTACTCTTCAAAGATAACCTGAATTTGCTTTGGTATCACTGTCTTGATATATGGCCACCACCTATCCTCAACAACTGATTTTATGAGACAGCAAGCTCGTAATCCTTCCACACCAGCAAATCGTCCAAACCCACTGTCCTTTACACCACCAAATGGCAAGGACTGTAAAATCAAGATGTGCTATTAGATGATGCTTGGTCTTTCAACAGATTGGTAACATAATTTCTCTATTAACAGTGCTTAAATTTAGCACATCATCAGAAAGTTACATGAATCACGAGTGATCTAACCAGAGTGTTCATTTAGTTATAATGATTCACCTTGGGGACTCAAATTCCAACATCAACAATTGCAAATTACAGCAAAACGTGAATGGTTTCAAAATTAGCATTTTAAATTGAACAATAACCTGGCACATATAAGATGTTGCAAAGTCATTAATTGCAGCAACTCCACAGTGTATCTGTGAACATATCTCTCTGGCACGATGCTGATTACGAGAGAAAACTCCACAGCCAAGTCCATATCTTGAGTCATTTGCTAGCCGGATGACCTCTTCATCAGTGCTGAATTTCATTATTGGCATAATGGGTCCAAACGTCTGCACATCTCAAATTTTTAAGGATTCAGTAAGCGGCATCTGAGCAACAAGTACAAATAGGAGCACATCATTTTCGTTAGAACAATGTCCTCTACAGTCTAGATGGTGAAGGCAAAAAAATGAAAACTGAAAACAAGAAGGCAAATTATGGACTGAACCATGGTTTCTTGATAATCAGAAAAAGAAATATTTTCACAAAAATTATGACATCAAACATTTTCAAATGTTCTATTGAAATAATTTTGACATATTTCTGTTACCTCTTCTTGCATCAATTTCATTGTGTGGTTGACATTGACAATCACAGTTGGTGGGAAAAACTGATCTACTGCATCTTCACCCAAATGGCCAAAACTTCCACGAGCAACTATTTCTCCTCCTTTATCTAAAGCATCATTTACAAGGTTTTGAAGCTTCTCAGAATGATCTTGTAAGCAAATTGCTCCCATATCATATCTTCCAGCAAGTGGTGGCCCCTGCATAAATGGTGATGGAAAGACAGGCTCATTCTAACCAAGTAAAAGAGCTTATTTGCATGAAATATTAGCAGATGAATTAAAGACAAATAAACACTAAAAGTATTCATAGCTGTTAAGAGACACCTAATGAAGATAACGATCAAGTGACAAATAGGGAAGAATGATAAGACAAAGTTGCATATAGCAGACTACAACTAATACAATTGCGACTGAACAGATGGATTTACTTACAGCTGAAACAGATTTTACAATCCTAGTAACTTCACTAACAAATGATGAATATACATCCTTATGAACATAAAACCTCTCTGCCCCAGCACAATTCTGACCACCTGATTGAAGAGCAGTCCTAACAGCAACTTGTGCAACCTGTATTTCGATAAAGAATTAAGTAGGAGACAAATACGAGACAATGCTGTTATGAAATTCATGTTGTAAGAATCCATACATGATGCACATCAACATCTTCACAAACAATAAAAGCATCTTTTCCACCCAGCTCCAGTGTAACTGGTGTAAGTGTGCTGGAAGCATTTCTCATTATCTGCAACAAAGTAAATATTAAGCCCTTACAACAACAACAACATCCCAATAGAAGTCCCGCTAATATGTAGGGTCTAGAATTCACTAAATCCTAACAAGAAATGTGCACTTCCCTTCGAGGTACTAACGTAAAGAAAAGAAGATCATAAAAAGAATGGGAAGGAAAATGTGTTCCAATGTTGAAGGTCAACTATTGACGAGCCACTGCTGGGAGAGGAGGCTTTTTCTCTGTGCCACTAGCACCATGGGAACTAAAAGGATAGGTTTTACAACTTTGAACATCGAAAGAGGAAGAGAGAAAGTTATATATTTCTGTTAGAAAGGCATTCTCTTTAACATAGAGCGGAACAATTACCCCAAAAATGAAATTTGCTAAGTTCAACAAAAAACTCGTACCATCTTACCCACACCAGGTGATCCGACAAATATGATTTTATCAACCGCAGACACCAGTGCTTCTCCTGTTTCAGCAAACCTAAGGAGAGGACCTTAGCAGTAGCTCAATAATATCAAATGAAAATATTAAATATAACATTTTTGAATGGTCAATACCCAGTTATCACATCAACTAGATTCTCAGGAGCTCCTACAGCAGCAAGAGCGGCCTGAATAATCCTGAAATAGAAACATCCAGACCAACTTGCATTCTCAGACACCTGCACATGCCGGAATATGCTTTCTTTTAACTTAGTGCTGATGGGTCACAAAATCATAGACTTGTAATATGGATGAAAGGTCAAAATAAGTGAGCCAGATATTTATCTTTATATTCCATAAATTTGAAAATCCTAAATGTTATTCATAACAAGAAAAACATGATGTAATTTCAACATAAAAGAACATCTCTAATTAAACATCAGATACCTTAATTACAACACTGTTTCCTGAAAAGACTGCTGCCAACATTGGATTGAAGATATTATGAAAAGGGTAGTTCCACGAAACAATGGCACCAATGACACCAAGGGGATGAAACTCCACCTTAGCTCGCTTGTGAAGCATTGACCACCCTGAAGATCTGAAAGCATTGGAAAATTTTAGATAATGTGGGATCTAAATTAACTCATCTAGAATTAGCTTGGAGTGATTGAAACTTCTATACAAAATGAGAAAGCACTTCACGCTACATGGTAAAACAAAGTCCAAGAACAAGACAAGCTAGTTATTTAGATAGTTTGCAATAAGTAAATAACTACAAATTGTACCAAGAAATGCATTATACAGGTGGAAAGGAAAACCACGAACAAAACAACTTGATTTATAAGGCATTCTATTTGCTTCTTGGCAAGTAATGGAGATTCATAAAATCTAGACCGAGAAAACAAGATAAAAGGAAGAATAAAAAAAGGATAAGGATGGATGCATGCACCTGTATTCAGGCTTCAGCCACTTCTCACCCTCTGCAAGAAGCCAACGGATCTTCTCACATGTTGTCATTATTTCCCCAAAAGAGGCATCTACCATTGTCTTACCAGTATCACGTGAAGAAACTCTAAACAAATGACAAAAATCAGGGCAGATGCCAATTTCTTAACTAGCATATAAGATTCGCCAACACAAAATGCATAGAACTCATGCACAACTATGATGGACATCTCCTGTGCCCAATCCAACTCAATTTCTAACACAAAATGAAATGTTAATTTGCCCCTAAGGTTCCCATGACTTAAAACACAATTACACAATGAAATTTCAAGCATCACTTCCATTTATTTGTATCATTCATTCAATTACATCTGTAACACCCATGCACAACTAGAAAGACCCACATCTTAGTGAAAATAGTATCAACATTGTCGCAGTAAAACAACTTCCAAATCACTTATCACAGAATAAATTCTTACTCGCATATGAGTTCTTGGTGTTCGATAATGTACTTCAGAAGTATTCTCAAGAATTGGCGCCTTTGCTTGAAACTACTTTTTCCCCATATTTTCTGAGCCTTCTTTGCCTGTGTAATGCGCTCCTTGACCTGCCAAGTATTATAAAATAATTTCAAAAGTAAGAGTTAGCAATTTTACAAATACATGTTCCGTTGTTATATGTCTCTACATGCACATATCAACTCCTAACCTCATCTGGTGACAAAGCAGGGAAATATCCCAAGTATTTCATAGTTGCAGGTTCATAGCACTGAACTTTTTTGTCCGACTGTGGCGTCCTTCCTCTTGGAGGTATCTGCACATCAATCATTTAATAACCAGTATGCAACAGCTATGCGTGTAAAAAAATTGGAAAGAGATGGGGCTGAAGAAACAGCAAATATACACAAATTTCCACATCTGCTAACTAATGCAAGCTTCACTCCAGTACACAGTATTTATCAACCACACAACAGTGCATTACTCATGATAAGATAAATAGCTTGTAGTTTTGCTCTCAAAACTGCTAACCACATAGTAATCAGCATACAACACTATGTGCACCAAACAATTGAAAAGAAGCTCAGTGAAGAAGGTAAGAAATCTCACAAATTACAAGTTCCAAGATCCGCTAACTAATGCAAAAGTTGTGCTGATACACATCATCTATCAACTACACAACATTGCTTTTATTCGTGATAAGATTAACAGCTTGTAGTTTTGCTCTTCTCATAACTGCTAACCACGCAGAAGAAGTTAATTACCACACTCAACTCAGCTTCAAATGCAGATTGATGTTTTTTTTCCTTCTTAATTTCTGTAGAAATTAAAAAATAAAAGAAAAAGAAGAAGAAACACAGACATAAATATAGATTCGTATATGTATATCTGAAGCCGCAATACCTACTAATTCTAAAAGATAACTAAATGAAACATGGGGAAAAATTAGCCAAACAGAAGCGAAGTCAACAAGTAGAGAAGCAACTTAGAAGAACTTACATAAATGAAGCTGTTCTCCTGCGTTTGATTTCCTTCAGAAACTGTCAACAAAAACTCAAAACAGTAAATTATAGATCCTCACTTATAGATATAATTCCTGATTCGCAAACATAACTCTGTATATATACTTTTTATCGCTAGCATTCAAGCACGAATGTACTTTTAACTTACTATCGGAAGCGTCGACATCAATGGAAGGCACATTCGGCGGGATAAGCATCAACAAGAAACGACAGATCGCATAAGCGAGTGCAAGAACGATCAGCGGCCACCAAAACGCCATTTCGTTCTCCGAGAGAAATGGGGTCCTAGGGTTCCGATGAAACGAAGCTCAAGAAAGGATCACATGAGAGGGCGAGGTAGCGTTGGGCTTGAAATCATTTTCTCTCGTCGAGAACATGGGAAACAAATCTTAAAATAATAGAGTGAAAGGCAATTAAATCTCAAGTGGCAATTTCCATAACAAACTGGTAATTTGAACATGTTGAATGGGGTTAATTTTGGGAAGTGAATATAGTGACTGAGCTTCCACTTGATGGTGGTGGTAAAGTCTTACCAACTGACGTTGTCCCTTCCTTTTGATTAGTTGTGTCAAACTCAGAATTCATTTATGATGATTTTGTTTAATTGCTGGGGCAGAGCTGGTGCTTACGCCTAATACTTAAGTACACAACATAATCTCGTGAAGATACAGATCCCGTGATTTTATTTTTATACGTTAGATCAACAATAATACATATTTCTGCTCCTTACTTTCTTAACTCCACATCAAGAAATACAGCGACCATTCTTGATAAGTTGAATCAATTAAGTAATCAAAAGATGAACAAAATAAGAAAATTAATTTTAAAGGATTTAGTATTAAAAAAGATTAATTGTTAAACCATATGAGGAAGAAAAATGAGCTACTTATTGGTAGTACATAAAAATAAGTAACCTTTTTCTTTCATATCGAGAATAAGTCAGCATATTGACTTGTGTACATATTTAGGGGAGAAAGCATTATTGTTTGTTTAAGGGGAAAAAGAAGATATATTAAATTTTGAATTGGTAAATAAGCTTTTAGATTTTTTTAATTTCTTTGACAGAGTGTTTGGCATATACACCTTGCTAATGTGAAATAGCTTAGAAAAAGGCAAAAAGAGAAGTATTTTCTTTTCCCTTTTGATGCTTCTAAATTTTTTTTTTGTCATATAACCTTTTTAACATTGTTAAAAAGGAGAGAAAAGTAATATTAAAACTTGATCTTTATAAATTAATGATGTCTGAATTAAGAAGGAGCATGTATGATATATTACTTTTACATTAAGGAGAGCTTATTTAATATTTAATTTTTCTCAATATCTTTAAATATTTGATCGATCATAAAAAGGATATACTAGTTTTAATGAAAATAAAATTATTATTAATAATAATTTTACTTTTGGTGGTATTAATATCTTAATTATACTGTAATTACACAATATGAAAAAGATCAAATTTAATGAAAGGATAAAATGATCAAATGAACCCATTGTTAGACATTTTTGTCCTTAGGAGTAATTTTGTCAATGTCTCATAAAGTTGAACTAACATTAATTGTAATTTTGGTTTTAAATAAATTACCAATTAAGTTACGTCATTTGATCCAGATAAAGATATTAAAGTGACCCAATAAATGATCTAAATCAATGGGTTGAAGTCTGGGTGAAAAATGAGTCCCAATTAGTGTAGACCGGGTTCATATCGGCCTTGTGATGGGAAAGTCTAATATAGAAGCTATATAAAGGTAAAGTCTCCTGCAGGTACTCACGACCTTCACGAGCATAAGGTTCTTGACCCGTTAAGGAAGCTCGGGATTTGAGAAAACTATAGAAAGACCTTACTCGTGAATCGATGAGCATTTTCCGCTAAAGGATCCGGGAGAATTTGTCCTTTAAAAAGTTGAAGTTTTTGTTAATACTTCAAATGAGTAATTCTTGTTAACAATAATAAATTTTTAAATAAAATATAAAAATTGACGTGGATTAAATATTATTTATCCGATTTAGTACAAATCAAATTTGAAGTCTCTCTTCTTTATTTCTTTATTAGTATATATTGTAATAATCATTTATTGTATTGTTATAATCATTTGTTAAGATACAAAAATTATTTATTATAATTTTTAAATAGGTTAAATGTTATACACGTACCTCTATTGTACTTTTAGAAATAACAAATATCAATTCTTAACCCTCTGCCGTAGAACATAATAAATATGTAAAGTCATCAATAACTTCATAAAACATTCAATTTTAATAAAATTTAAGAAAACAAAAGGAAATTAGTTTTTTAAAATAATTTTTAGAATTAATATTACCTAAATTAATCTTGCACACTAATAAAAAACTTATGAGATACAAAATAATTTAAATAATATTGATTATAATAATAGAAAATCACCAAAATAATTACTCAACTTTCTAAAATTTTAAATATAAGATATAAAACAAGCACACAAGACCAACATCAATGTATGTGCAACAAGAGTCATTCGTTTTTTTTTTTAACTTCGTTGTTGGAAAAAAGGCTATACTTTCTAGATGCAAAGGCTGTCATTTTTTACGAAACTATATTTGATTGGAGGTATTTGATTGGAGGTTTATTAATGGAATGAAATATAATATAATATTATTTAATTATTAAAAAAAATAATTTATAATGAAATAAAATTGAATGAGATGAAAAAGCAAGTTTTATATTACATTTCATTCTATCCTAAATATTAAAAATTAAAAACCTTCAATTTAGGAAGTTTTAAATAAAATGTCAAATGATAAATAACCTTACACTATATTACATTTTAAACTCTTCATTCAACCAATATTTCACTATATTATATTATAAGCCTTTCTATTCTTCCCAAACAACAATTTTCTAATATTACATCAATTTATTTTTCATTATATTATAAACCATTTCATTCTGTCTCCAACCAAACATAGCCTAAAGGTTGTAGGCCAGAATTCAATTGACCTTCTAACACTCAGAAGTTCATCAACTAGAGCATCTTGATCTGTACCATGTCGAGATTAGATATTGCAAGGATTTGAGCGTCTCATTACGTGAAATTTCACAAACAATTTGACTAAACCAAACATTTCAAGCTATACATTAGGTCCCCAGACAAGGCCTTAGATTGCCTAATAGTAAAAGGGCCTCGGGGAAGAGTATGCATAACCAACCGATCTCTAAGAACTAATCGTTAATGTACAGTTATGGGTTCCAAATCATTTATATCTACAAATTCTGTTGTAAGTCTTTACGTATTGCCAACTTAGGGTATCCTATGCTTGAATCCTCAGTTTTGTTCAATCAGGTTCTAAGTAGCTGAAAATCACTAGTTCAACAGGTAAATTCTGGACTTGGACCACCAAAATTGCATTTGTTTATTCTTACTTCCTGGACCCCCTTGCTGATTTCACTTTCCCAGGTGCTGGAGTGCTATTTTTTTCTAGCCGGACATCTAACTTGGCTGGATCTAGAGATAGCCTTTCCTTGATGAAAGAATCCAATTCAAACTCACTTCTGCTGTGTGACACATTACCTTCATTTTCGTTAGAAGAATGATCAACTGACTTCTCACCAATGCTATCCTTATGAGCACCCCATACATTTCTGATAAATTCCTTCTCTCTAAATGGTTCATTCTCCAAATTCAGGAGTCTCTTTATGCTGTCGAGTGCTGGATCAAAGATGTCCAAAAATCCGGCAACCCATGAGGCATCGTCCACAATTTCTGTACGCTGCAAGATAGAATGAGAATGAATGAGCTTGGATTGTAAGAAATCAGAAGTTTTACAGCTAATGCCAAGTTCTTCAAAAGACTAACCATCCCAATTGCTTCCAATGAAAAGGAGAAACACAATTCAAGGTTAATTTATTTAGAATGATGACCTTGCCAAAGTTGCTCAGTTATTTAGCCTGTTCAGCCAAACTATAGTGCTGCTGTGAGCTAGAGATATAAATGAATTACTCACCTGCTGGAAATAAAGATTCCTAATTTCCTCAGCACGCACAGAGTTCCCTTGATCCTCCTCCAATTTTGCCCATGTCATCCATGTTATATAACTCTGAGAATTGACATTCAAAGATGACCTAAACAATCTTCGCGCTAATGATAAATTACCAACTCTCTGTTCAAGAACACCCCAGGCCTGCAAGAAAAAATTCATGAACAAATTCTACTACAAACAAGTTGCTCTAACACTAACAAGAAACCCATCTCGTCTTGGAATATGCATTACCTGTAGACATCGGGCGGCACTTTCAGTAGTAGAGTCAATTGAAAGAGCTTTTTGGTATA
Organism: Erythroxylum incrassatum; assembly: GCA_026546855.1. NCBI lineage: Eukaryota > Viridiplantae > Streptophyta > Magnoliopsida > Malpighiales > Erythroxylaceae > Erythroxylum > Erythroxylum incrassatum. The sequence goes on along the minus strand of JANVCL010000213.1, from coordinate 17,664,588 downwards.
ACTCCCTTGCTGTGGTGATGTTTCCTTCCTTCCATTCCATCCATCCCCAAGCCTAGACAGTTAGAAAGTTCTATTAGTCAAATAAAGTGCACAGAACTTACGCTCTGGTTCCAAATTTGAACTGCAGATGAAACAGCCAAGTACAGTTATCTTCATGATCCATCTTAATAAATATTAGAAAGTCCAACCAAAAGAAGGCATAAGAAATGGACCTCAATTCGGTGATTTAATTGTTTATGATAAAAATTAAAAAGGAAAAAAATTTCAAGAACAACAAGTTGATATTGTCCATCTGGATATGATGAAGCAATCATAAGATCTCTGGACACATGATCTTGGAAATGAGAAAGGACTAACTTACAATCCATACTGGTTGGTGCCTTGGGTCCAACTCAGATGCTTTCCTGAACAGTCTTCGTGCATAGTTTGCAGTGGAGTGATTATATTCTAATAAAGCAAGAGACTGAAGCAGAACAGGATCTCGTGGATTGAGGGCATGGCCAATCTTCAAAAGTTTTCTTGCTTTCTCAATGTTGTTAACATTAGCTTCAAAGATTGCCCATACATGCCACGCAAATCTATTTTTGGGGCTTGCTTCAACTGCTTTCTAGAAATTTGAATAAATGCGAGAAAAATATAGTCAGTAATAACAAAAGCTATACGAAACAAAAAGTTATTTTAATAACAGGGACATAGGTAATTGAAAGGAGACCTCAAATAGTCGGCTAGCAGCAACATTGTTTTCCTGTTGCATCTCCATTTGCGCCCATGCCTGCCATGGAGAGTTTTATGGATAGAGAACATTATAGCTGTGGAAATGAAGATCAAAGAAAGTGCTTAGGATGCTTAATGACTTACAAGCCAACTGGCACAACTTCTTGGATTGCACTTAGTTGCTTGCCTAAACAGCTGACGGGCCTGATCATATCGCTTAGCTCTAACTTCTAACAATGCCAATGTCTGGTATACGTACTCATTCCCACCACAAGACCTAAGGCCCTTTGCCAGCAGTTGTCTTGCCTTCTTCACATTTCCCTGCTTCAGTTCAAGAACCGCCCAACCATGCCAAGCAGCTATATGTCTTTTATCTGCGACTGTGGCAGCATCAAACAATTCTCTTGCTTTCCTTATATTACCCATCTTGTTCTCCAATACAGCCCAACACTGCTTCATGATCACAAGTTGCTTCCAATTACAAGAAATTAAAATAATAGCGAATGCACAGGAATTTCACCATAGCCTATATGATTGATGCTTGAAATAGAGTAAACCCCAAATGAATTCAACGTATCGGGGAATTTGACCTAGCTAAAGGCTATCAACCAATGTGGCTTTCAAGCGATAAGCCGTTTGATAAATCACTGACCTGCCAAATGTAGGCATTCTCTCCCTGAGTAGCCTGACACCCTTTCTCGTAAACAGCTCTACCTTCTGCAAATTTTGATTGCTTCTTCAATATCTTCCCTAAAGCCACATATGTCCTCCCATCTTCTGGCCAGCAACTTATACACTTGAAACAGAATAAAAAGACCCATTTTCACAACAAACAGCAATTTTCCAGTAGCTAATCAAGATCATATTAAAGCTACACTGTGTACCTTTTTTAGAATCTCCTCAGCCTCTTGATATTTATAATTCCTACCAAGCAGCTTAGCCTTATACAGCGCCAAGTCCAAGTTCACCATAAGGGGTTGTTTCTCTTGACAAAGGCCCGACTCCACTCTCTCCGGCTCGAAAATCGGCAGCTTTTTGGCAAACTTCTCGAGACCCGCGTCAATGATCGCGGAGGACGACTTCGTTTCATCTTCAGGACTACCAACTTCATCAGAAACATCCAACGCCGGCCGGCGAACAACAAGAACAGCCTCCGGAACATCCTTTTCCAATTGTGTATTGGATTCTATGCAGAGTTGGGTCGTTATCGATGACTCCAAAGAACCTGGTCTTTGATCCAGGACTGAAGATGGTTGCTTGGAAGAACATGGGATTGTGGGGACTTGGGTTGGAAGTTTAAAGTAAACCCTGGAGTTCTCATTATTGTTGCTGAAGTTGCATGAGAGAGAGAAGCCATGTACGGTTGCTCTGGTGAAGGATATTGTGCCTGTGGATTTTGTGGCAGTGGTGGTCGGAGCGGAGAAGAGGTACATTTTCAGTTAATTTAGTTTCCGTTTGTCTTCGTTCCGGGCTTATGTTTTGCAATCCCGGATCCTTGCATGGTAAAAAGCATCGCGAAAAGACGGTAATACCCAGAAAACATTATTTATTGCATTTCTGTTATATGCAGTTAAAATGGAGTGTAGTGTCACACTTGTTTGCAATTATATTAACATTTTCTTCCTTTTTATCAGGGGTGAGGGCGTTTGAGTAATCGCACAGCTGAGACATCAGTGGCTCCCAGGAAGGCCACGTCTTACACTAGCACGAATGGCTTAGATCCTCACCCAATAGATTTTTGACGCTTACGTGGAAGCCTTCTGTTGGTGGAAAATCTTACATTCATCTCCGTACTGGAATAATAATTCAATGACTAAGTTGAGGGTCAGTTGGTAAGTATTTTTCTAGTTTAATTAAAGTTGCATGTTTGAACCATTTATGTAATTATTTAAAATTTAGCGTCAGAGTTTTATCTCTTCTAAAAAATTTACTTGACTTAAGTGAAGATTAACTTGGATGTGAATGACTTAAGAATACCTTCTTATAATTGAGAATCTGATACATTCCAATTTTTTTTATGTATTGAATTTTAAAAATAAAAAAAATTAACTGAGCGTAGAATTTTTATACCTTATAAAATATATTATCGTTCATTGGATAAAAGAAAGCTCACAGTGGGACCTGCAAGCGAATAACATAGAAAAAGAGCAACTACGTATGAAGAGGGAAAAAACCTTAAGAAGACTGCTATGACCATTTGCTCGGTGCTGCTATTAGCACTCCTCTGGATTATAATAGCATTCCCACCGTATTGTTTTAAATACAAATAGATAAAATTGTCTCTAACATAAAACATTCTTCCAAAGCCAAATTAAAAATATAAATTTTTATTTTAGATTTGGCTTTTTCGTATTCTTGTTCTTAACAAAATTAATAATAATCATGAAGCACCCGACATTATATAATATAATTAAATATTTAATAAATTATTAATAATAAGAATAATAGTAAGTAGAAAAGTAATAATTATCAAAAATTTTAACAATTAAATTAATAAGAATAATTTAATAACCATAATAATTTATAATAATTATATAATGGTGAATAATTTAT
>JANVCL010000213.1:17646331-17660273 GCA_026546855.1 Erythroxylum incrassatum | reverse complement strand
CATGGGAGACGACCTCTTACTACTGGGCTGTCAACGCCTGGGCTTGAAGTTGAGCCTCATTAGGCCGACCCGACCAATATGCCTCTTTAGTTGCATTTACACTGGGAACATTCTCAGTGTAGGAATTCATTGGAGCATCTTTCTTTTCCAAGTAGTCGTTTGGTTTGAGTCTAAGTTCATTTTTGACTTTGAACTTTTTCCTATTTATTTAATAGGGCTTTATACTTTAATTTAAAATAGAGTGTGACATGAATATTCTCTCTTAAAAACAATAAATGAATAAGGATATTTTTTGAAAAAAAAGTCCCTTTAACTTTGAATAAAGATCAAATTTGTTCTTAATAAATTTTTGTCAAATAACCTTACAATTTTTTAAATATGTCCTTTTGACAAATTTTCGACATATGAGAGTGCATGACTTAGGCATTATACATTAATAACATATATTAAAATCTTAAAAAAACCAACTTATTGTTTTAAACTTTCTTTCAAACCTATAAAATTAACAGCGGTTTGGAAACCTTTGAATTGAATTCAATTACATTAATGAGATTGAATTGAATTCAATTTACACTGTTTAGAACAAAACCAGTAATATTAAAATTGAATTCAATTACACTGATTGGAACACAATCAAAATGAATTCAATTATTTCATATGATATTTTTACCTTTGACTAAAAAATAATCTTATTAAATAATAAACATTAACACTAACATAGAGCAAATTATAAACATCAATTTTATTAGAAGTGATATTATAAAAAAGTTCATTATTAAAATGAAAAGAAAAAATTGATTGTAAATGACATTATGCTAGACCGAGCTATGAAGACAATAGAAAACTATTATAATTTGAAAGCTTAAAAATGCATGAACAAGTAGTAGTTCTTTTGCGTTGACAACTACAAATAAATTCGAGAAATGCAAAAGAATGTAGACAGGATGGGAAAATAAAAGGAGAACCTAAATCAAACGATAGATCTAAAAGAGAATGATGATCATAGACAAAAAAAACGAAAAAGGAAAAGGCATCCATGAATAAGGAAAAGGGAAAACCTGGATATGGTGGGAGGTGTTGATTCGTGAAGAAGGTGTTGTTGTTCTGTTTCTTGGTGGGAGGAGCTGTTTGAGGTGGGAGGGGCTGCTTGAGGTGAAGAGATATATGGTAGGATTAAATGGATATTATTGGAAGGATATTTTCAACGTTCAAAAGAAGAATTGAAGTCCCAGTTTATAATTCAATTCCAATTCATTTTCAAGTGAATTCAATTTATAAAGGATGATGGGGTTTAATTCATGTATGAATTGAACCCATCCCCTTTTTTTTCTATTTCTAAACACTTGAATTGAATTCAATACTGCAATTGAATAAATTCATACCATTCCAAACACCCTGTAAATTCAATTACTTAACATCAGATCTTTATTTTTACTCCCAATATGATGTAAACATTCGTGATAATTAATTTTACTTTTTACAAATATAACAAATTTAACTATTAAATATCAATTATTCGATATGAAATATTTATTTGTATTCTTCATATGACATATACATAAGTAATAATTGATTTTAATAATAAAAAATACTTCCAAATATTATATGTTTAAGGTAAGTTTAAATATCCAATGCAATATAATGAATTAGCTATTGAATATGACGTATATATTCATTAATATTTTTATATTTAGTTAATAACTCAAAATTTGGTAATTTATGGATTAATTTTAATATATGTATAAAGTAAAGCTAATCATTACATCATAAAAAATATTTTCTAGTTTTTGATTTCATATGAAATTGTTAATTAAACTGTGTGTCAAATTATTAATTTTACTTATGTTTAATCTATAAGTAAGACACAAAATATATAATATATGATCAACTATCAGAGATTAAAATCATTTAATTATAATCATATATCATCATTGAAGGGCTTTAAATTGAGCAAGACTAAGACTGAGTACTTAGAGTATAATTTTTCGGGTCATAGGATAGCTTCCAATATGAAAGTAAAGATTAGTTAAGAAATTATACCACAAAAAAGTGTTTTAAGTGTGTAAGATCTACATCCAAAGCAATAGAGAAATCGATAAAGACATAGTTTACCGTATTATGAGTTTTATATAACAAGAAGATACTACTTAAACTCGAAGGTCATTAGGCTGGCTATGCTTTATGGAGTAGAGTGTGACTCATCAAATAGGTGTATAGTTATAAGCTAATGATGGTAGAGATGAGGATGCTCTATAGGATGTGCAACCTTACTAAAAGGGATAATGTCAGGAATATAATGATAGGAGACAAATTAAAGGTTACTAATATTAAAGAAAAATTAAGAGAGACAATGCACAGATGGTTCGGACATGTTAAGAGGAGACAGTTTGACGCTCCAATGAGAAGATGCAAGAAGATTATACTTAAGAGACTGTAAGAGAAAAAAAAAGACCTAAGAAGAGCTGAGGGAGGTGATCAAGAATGATATGGCTGTGCTGAAACTTACCTAGGGCATGACCTTGAATAGAAAAGTTTAGCTCACTAGGATACAGATAAAAGATCCCACATAGAGAAGTCTTTTTCGTTCTTATGAGTCTTTTAAACATTTTTCTTTGAGTATTATGTCTTGTATTTAGTCTAAACAGTTAATATGTAGTACTTTCCTCATAGTTAGTTAGCCTAAACATTTCCTTACTTAGCCCAAATATTTTCTTGTAATGAATTTTTTGATTTATTTATTTACCTGTGTTTCTTGTGGTTTGTATATTTATTTATTTATTTTTAGAATTTGAATAAAGATTGAATTAATTATAACAAAGCTATTTCAACTTTACAATGAGTTCACAATGAAATGAATCACAAAGCCAAACTACCAAAAAAAACAAACTTACGTAAGCAAATGAAATTTAATAGTAATGGTTACAGATTCCATCTGGTCTTCACGCCTATGGATAATGCCTGCTAATCCAATTGATGGTGTCGTCAGCTAGGTTGTGCTTATCGACTTCCTCTTGCCTATATATCCTCTTCTTACGTTCCTTCCATATAGAATAAATAGTAGTTGTGAAGGCTATTTTATACATTAGGGTGTCTTTCAACTTCCGATTCGTTGTATATATAATCCAATTAAGATTTGATGTCCAATCATAATTGAGGTAAGTATCCGAAAGTAGATGTAAAATTATGCTCCAAACCACTTTAGAGTATCTGCATTGAAAGAATAAATGAGCTCGATCTTCTTTAGTCTCTTTACAAAGCACGCATATAAGGTCATAAGTTTTAAACCATCTTTTTTTAGTACAAATCCTATTCTTTATAACTAACCATGTGAAATTGGATGCTTTTTGATTGAAAGAACATTTCCATAGAAGATTGAACCAAGGAACATTGCCGCCTCCTTCATACAAAGCCTTGTAGCAAGACTTGTTAGTAAACGTACCATAGGTATCTGGTAACTAAGTGACTGCATCTTGCCTGTGTCTATAAGTGATTCGGTGTAGATAACCCACTAATAAATTGAATCCTTTGAAGTTTCTTACCCATTGCTCTTGATTTATTAAAGAAGATGCTCTGGAGTTTAGTGGAAGTTTGTTCGTTAGTTGAGATAATTTAGACCTTTGAATTAAAGGACTGTATTCTGACTAATTATCAAACCACAACCAAATGTTCTCCCCATTGCCTAAAACATTCTTATTCAAAGGAAACACCAACTGTCTCAATTTCAACATTTGCTAGAAAAACCAAGAGTACTCCCTACGGAGAGACAATTACAAGAAGCTTTCAATTCTAAGATATGTTTCATATAGTCATTTTTCCCAAATTGTATTTTTATTATCAGCGAGTCTCCAAATCCTTTCTCATAGAAGCACTTTTAGCATCAACGATATAAGGATGATTCCCAAGCCCCCTTGTTGTTTAGGAATAGTCACCTCACTCCATTTGACTTTAGCTTTTTTGGAGTTCTTAGAATTCCCACTCCATAATAAAACTTTCATGATACCATCTACCTCCTTGGTTACTTTCTTGGGTAGAATGATACGAGATATGCAATGAACATATAGGTTTCCATGAAAAGAAATTATTAGTGTAACCCTAGTTGTAACTGACAGAAATCGATTTTGCTACACATTTATTTGAGCTTTGATCCTTTCTATAAGTGGTATGTAGTTAGAATATTTTGATTTTGCATACAAAATGGGAATTCCCAAGTATTTGGGAGGAACCAATTAGATTTGAAGTTTTGTAATTTTAGAGAGTTCCACAAAGTCCCTTACAACTTTAGAGCAGTAAAAACTAATTTTATTGACATTTACTTTCAAACCTAACCATTTGGAGAACTACATTATAAGATCCTTTAGCATCTTCAGAATAGTTTGGACACAAATTCAATGCTAAAAAGAGTAGTTTGTATATCCTTTCAGATGTCAGAAATCAACAACATTGCTGAATTTGTGTTTGCATTCCCCTCCATTCAAAGACTTTGGAGTCCCATTTACAACAATCAAGCCCAAATTTTTATATTTCATTCAATCAGGATAAATGCATGGCAAAACATATTCCTCTTTATTTTTGCTAGACTAACTCTCATCACTTCAGTATTAAACACTTTACATATTCATTGGTCTGCCCATGTTTTTTTGTTTAAGAGAGTAAATAAAGAAATTGAGAGAATCCTCAAAGCCTTCTTGTGGTTTGCAAAAACAGAAAATTGCAAAAATGTTAAAGTGAAATGGAGTGAACTCACCGTCTCAAAGAAGCAAAGAGGGCTAGGCATGATCTCAATTTCAAAAATGTAACATGTGCTTTTCTAATAAGAGAATACGAAGAATATTTATTGACAAGAAAGCTTTATGGATTAAGTGGGTGTATGAATATCATCTTAAAAATCAAAATTTTTGATACATAGCAAACTCTAAAAAATTCTCTTGGATTTTTGTAAATACTTGGTTTTGGTTCAATAATTGGACAAACTTGAGCCCACTTATACAAAGAAATGATAATCTACAGCTCAAGAACAAAATTCCTATAAGTATTAAAGTCTCCACATTTATTCAAAACGGAGATTGGTATGGGAATTTTCGAGGATTCTCTCTATTTATTGACCACTTACATTAAATTTCTGAGGTACATAGAGAATATTGCATTATATGGTCTCCTAATTTGAATGGGACATTCAAAAATAGCTCTTGTCATAAGCAAATTACAAGGAATGCAGAACAAGTACCTTGGCATGTAGTTCTTTGGAAATAGTCTCTAAATCCAAATGCTTCAATTATCACTTGGTTAGTGATTAAGAACAAACTTAGAACTAAGAACAGATGGTTCAGGGTATATGATTCTACTTGTGTCCTTTGCAAAGAAGCTGCAAAAGATAGGAACCACCTATATTTCAGATGTAGGTACACCAAAGAAATATGGAGCATAATTCTACAACTATTACCAATAGCTTACTAAACATTTGAATGGAGTGAGACCTTAAATATGATCATTGAACTCACCAAGCAGGGAAAGTAGAATGGGTTGCTAATCAAAATAGCATTCACTACCACCATCTACATAATTTGGAAAGAAAGAGATTGTAGATTGTATAAAGGAATTGAAGAGGGAAAATACCAGTGTATAGAGAAGATCATCAATCGGATCCAGGCAACACTTATAACAATCAATAAGCAAAATTCACTCACTCTTGAAATGAAGAACACATAGATGTTGTAATGCTATGTATCAAATTATGAAAATATCTTGTAATTTTAATTTTGCTGAAATGTAGATAGATTTTGTAACTCATTGTAATGTTGTTTTAGCTTTTGCTAATGTTAATACAATTTCATTTAGTTTTAAAAAACATCTATATACATGGTGAAGCTATTGTTTTCCAATTTACCTTACGTGATAAAATAAGTGAGTAGTACTCTCTCCTTTTGTATGCTAGTCATTGTCTATACAATTTTACCTTGCCTAAACCTTATTATGAAATCATAAAATCTTCTCTTTCCCTTCCCTCTATTGTAGGTTGCAGTTGGAAAGAATACTAAAATTTCCTCAAATTCCTTTTAGACTAACTTGTAGGTTGAATTATTATCTTAGAGACCCTAGTTGACTACTGAACTTCTTAAAAGATATGACGTTGATGTCATACAAGCAGGGTCATTCCTAATCTTTTATAGGCCTTGGAAAAAATAAAAGGCCCCTATTTTCTCTCCTTTTGTTCTTTATGAGTGTCAAGAATGAGTCATCGTAAAAAACAAAACGAGGCAAAATAGAGGTAGGTCAAGAATGAGCTTAGGCAAAGTGCCCCTCCTGCTCTTACCCAAGGCCGGGCCTGCATACAAGTGAAAGGTACAATTTTGTATGTGATATTGATGCCATACAAGTGGAAGATACGATTCCTTACTACATAACTGTGCCTTCAGAATGAAAAATGAGCGCCCTGAATTCCTTGGAAAAATATCATTTATTTTCTCATTTTGTTTTGCTGGTATCATGGATGAAACTATATATCCCATAAATAGACATGTCAAAATTACCTTTCATCCTGTGGACCACTGGAAATTGCCTCACTTTCTCTTTTATAGGTAGGCTGTTCCATTTGGTGAACTTTGGAGTGGTTTGGGATCTTCAATTGGATACTTGAAGCAAGTGGCAGTAAATAAGATAACTCATGGTGCTGTTTGAACTATAAATTCATGTTAGTGCTAAGCTGATGAAGGGTCATCAATTTTTTTATAACTAACTAGATCTCTTAGGTAATTAGCAATGTTTTGTTGACCCAGTTAGTGCTAAGCTTTGGTTTGGTTTGTCTTTCTTCAGTTGACGCCGAGGATGAGACTCCAAACAAAGCTTCACCTACTTCACCGAATGCTTTAATTAATGGCATAACCTACGATGGCACAAAAGCTGGGTTGACATTTTGTTGTATCTCCTGTTCCGAACATATTTTTAAGTTACTACATTCGAAAGTTTGTGTTTATTAGATTGGTTGTGATTCCAAAACTTCAGATTGTTGAAAAGGTCTCGACGTCCATGCAGGTGCACCATGGACACCCTTAATGGCAACCATTCACTTGGCTATATTAAAGATTATTTGGATCATACGAATCTTTTGTCAATTGTTAACGGAAGTACTAGGGATCCAAGTACCTAAGCTACCCTTTACCAATGTACTCACGTGGTCTAATTAGGACTTCCACTAGTTTTTGACAGCCTAAAACGGAAACTTTTGCTACCCATTTATCGTCATGAGATTGTTTATACTTTTTAGTATCCATATCCCTGAACTATGGTGTCCTTGGTCCCACTGTGAAAATAATAAAGTCTTCTTGCAGCACCAATGTGTCTTTATCCAATCTTCGCTTCCAAAATAAGACAAGGTTGTTCTTTTTAAGATGTTCTCTTTTAGTGTCATTAGCTATATAACATAATCCAAACCCACCTCACCATCTTAAAACAAAAAAAACAAAAAAAGCATTGAGTTTGTTTGTCTATAGATGTGTGGAAATTTTTAGGGTCTTAAGTAGGTAGTACTCCGTCTTCTAATCTCCTTGAAACCTCTCTTCTTTTCAAGATAGAGACAAACAGCTAGTACTATTAATCTAACAGCGAGTAGCCCTACGAGCATCCTAACAACCACCTTCCCCTTGTCAGGATCCTGATTTAAATAGCGCTTCGTGGATTAGGCCTTAAGCATTATGGGTGCCATCTAAAGTCGTTCAGCTTAAAAATCTTCATATCAATTAGACACCATAGAATTCAGGTTGCATTGATAATGCAGAATTCAAAAAGCATTAATAAAAATTACAAATAAAAGAGTTGAAGGGTCACTTGGGAGGAGAATTTCGAAGGCTTCCGAGTATTTGATATAAGAAGATCAATTATCATTGGAAAGGGTTCGAAGTATAGTCTCTAACACAACAAACAAAACTTTAAATTGGAGTTGTCTTGAAGAAGTTATGGTCATTTCGTATAGGATGTTCGGCAAAATCGAGAATTTTGAATTCGAATTTACGAGTCTTTTTTAGGGGAAAAAGTAACATATAAAACTAATATTAATAGAGTTTTGGTTATTAATGTAAGCAACTTTGAATTAATAAATAACATCCTAGATTGAGTTATCTATCTCTTAATATCATGTATCTCGGGTAGATTCTCAAAGTATTTTTGAGTCATTGGTTAGATGTTATTGAGGGCTCGGTTCTCTTTTTTCTCCCTTCTACCATTAAATTGGTATCAGAGATCTAATTCTTTCCATAGTTGGACATCACTATTGAGGCACGAAATTTAACATGATTTCCATCGAGCACGATCGTTGTGATGTTGAAATGGATGATTGAGGAGGCAAGTGAAACAACTATAATAACAACTTGAGCATCTCTAAACTACAAATTATGATGAGCAATGCCATAGTTTGGGAGCTGGTGTAGAAAAGGAGGAGGATAATTCTTTCTATAAGGATGAGTTTGATTCATCTGATGAAAGAACTTCTTGTCTTGGTTGAGGAAATCATTATCGTGGAGATTATGGTGTCAAGGCCAACATTTCCAACTTTGAGGATCAATTGCATCTGAAAGAATTCATTAATTAGTTAGCAACAATTGAATACTTCAAGAGTATCCCAAAAGAAGAAAGATTTAAATTAGTGGTAATCAAATTGAAGAAACACGCTTTAGTTTAGTGGGAAAACTTAAAGAAGCAAATGGATCATGCAAGAAAAAGGCAAGTTGCAAGTGGGAAAAGTAGCTTAAAGTTTTTTCTCACTGCTTGTAAATAAGATTCTTTCTATTGCCTCTATAATTTCAATTAAGAGGAGTTGATTATGGAGAAACACACTATTGAATTTGAAAATCTTATAATAAAGTACGATGTTGTGGAACCCGAGGAGTAAGCTATTACTAGATATCCTAGCAGTCTTCAATCTGTAATCAAGAATATTGTACAAATACAATCATATTAGGATTTTAAATATATTTACAAATTGGTGGAAAGCAACTAAAAGAAAGAAATGACTCATAAGATCATAGATAAAAAGGGGATCTTTAATTAGGGAAGTGCCTCAAAGTTAAAGTGGATATCAATAAGGCCAACTACCTATTTGAGTTTTTCTATAAGAAAATAAAGAATCCCCTAACACTTCTAAAACCACCTTTAAATAGTGTTTTTTTGTTAAGGATTTAGTCACATCACTTTTGAGTGTGCAAATCAGAAGATCATTTCTCTCATAAAAAAGGTGAAGATAAACTGGTTACGAGGATGAGGTTGATTAAGAGGACATTACTTATGGTAATCAAGGGGAGGCTCTCGTTGTTTAACATATCTTAAGGGCTAAACAGTTTGAAGATGGTAAATGACTCTGACATAATATTTCAACACTCGTTATACATTACATGGGAAGGTGTGTATGGTCATCGTTTATAGTGGGAGTATGGGAATGTTATTTCCAATACTATGATGAAAAAATTGCAGCTCAAGATAAAGAATCATCTGGCATTGCACAAAAACTCTTGTCCTAAGAAACCAATGGTATCTACATGAACAAATGTTGCTTGGTTCAATTCTTGATTGGCCAATACTACAAAATGAGATTCTCTACAATGTGCTTCCTATAGACTGTTCCATTTACATCTTGAACATCTTTGGTTATATGACCGAAAAGTGATCTATGATGGTTTGAAGAATACAAATTCCTTCGTTAAAGATGGTATCAAGATCACAATGACACCTTGTAAAATGGAGAAGAATTGCAAGTCACTAAATGGATAGGGGAGTTCATTGCTCTCAAATTATTAATTCATTTATGTGATGGATCAATGTAATGATGCTTGTTCACTTGTGCTCTTAAAGGAGAATAAACATCGAGAGCACATCTTGTAAGAAATATGACAAGATGTTATGACCCATATTTTCTGTAGGCTCATATTAAACTTAGTTTAGGGTTTTTTTGTTAATTTAATAATTTATTAAATCTTAATCGTTAATTTAATACTTGATGGACATACAAGATTTAATGTTAACAATATAAGTGTATATAAACTAGTTCTTTCTCTACCGTACTTAAGTTTAGAAAAAATAAATACATAAAGAATGTATTTGACTATCCATCAAGCTATTGTATAAAAAGAGGATTAAGAGAGAGAATAGTTTGTGATCGTTGAAAGCTTTCTCTCTTGATTATGACGAATTCATCAAAATAAGTGATTTATTAGCTTTATCTATGTGGTTATTATTATGTTCAAGATCTGAATGGATGTGAATGATTTTACGTATGATTCATGATTTACGTATGATCTATCTATTTGATGTTTGAATATCAATAACGAAAACTTACACATCTTACCTATTTCAAATCCTTTGCTTAAGGAATTATGAGATGTTAGTCCAATGAAATTCCTCTTGAACTTTAACCTATGAAAGAAATTTAACATAATATTGACTTGCTCCCCATTCAGTCTATTTCAAATAAGGTAGCTTATAGAATGAGTTCAAAGGAGACAATGATAAGTTAATAAACTACTAACAAAAGGCTTAATTTGGAATAGTTTTTATCTTTGCGCAATTCCCACTCTCCTAATGCCAAAAAAAGACAGTTTTAAATAGATTTGCATCAATAGTTGAGATATCAATAACATCACAGTCAATTATCAATTCCAACAAAAATTGATCTTTGTATTAGATATCATCAAATTCGATTTTGTCTTAGAGATAAATTAAAAACAATATTTAAGTTAAGGAATGCTCTCTACAAATGGATAGTAATATCATTTAGACTTTTTAATGCTTTTAATGCTTCCATCGGTAAATTTGTAGTTGTCTATTTTGATGATATTTTGATTTATAGTAAAAACTTAATGGAATGCTTCAAGCTTCTCTAAGAAGTCCTTAAGGTGTTTTAGGAACAACATATGTATTTTAACCTCAAGAAACGTCACTTATTTATAATAGTAATTTTTTTCTTAGGTTATATCATTTCTTACGAGGAATTAGTGTCGACCTAAGAAAAGTCAAAGAAATTGTACATGGAATAGTAAGAGATTCTTTAACCTCTCTCTAACCCCACTCAAACTCTTTCTGGCTTTTTCGTTTTTTCCTAAACACTTTGCAATGTTGATATCTAGCCCATTTCACTTTTAAGCCCATTACCACTAGTTTTCTTCCTCTCACACATTTTACTTTCTTTTTTTTATTATTAATATAAATGAATTCCTCCACCTATAAACCACCTTCATTAACTTTACCTTGCGATGCAAACCTAAATTTTATCTTTGTAATCCCCTAATCTAACCTTACAAGCTGACTTGCCTTTGCTTTGAAGAAAACATCTATATGCACACACCCACCAAGTTGCTTTTAGTCAATAACATCAACCTTTGGCAATTTAAAGCATAAAGAAAACAAATGGAGGTGGAGGACTAGAAAGGTAAAATATTGGAATCTCCTTCAAACTGTCACATGACTTGACACTGAATTAGTTCGTACAATATATGTTGGGGAGTTCCTTAACTTTGAAAACTGGAAACACAAAATATTTATAATAAGATTAACAGATTGATGTTAAGTTTTTTTCTTATTCTTTTTTAACATTTAATTATATTTAAAACAAAGAGAGAACAACAAAGTCTATAACTTATGCAATATAATTTGGCAAATTAAAGTAAATTTTTGGAGAAAAAGAGATAAAACATAAACATATTAGTAAACGTATGTCCATGTCAGTTAATAACAAGTTTTTGATCCTAAGTAGGTAAATGATAACAATGCTCCCTTAACAAAAAGACAATAAATTACCTCTTAAATTTAAATTATGTGAAGATTTTTACTGAAGGAGTTAATGCTTGAAAGCCATTATTCAACTGTTGAAAACCAATCGTGATTGAATGACGAATGTAACGGAAAACAAAATTTTTACGATTTTCATTCGGATCCCGATAATTGTATAGCTTGAATAAAAAACAAATCGTAAAGCAAAAATCATGCCTAATTCCCATTTTCTATTGAAATCTAATTTTTTATCGTGTCAACTATGAGTTGTTCAATCGTCCAACATTTAACGGTATCCACAGAGCAACTGTAACATCCCGTTTCCATAAAAAGGACTAGAACCCTAAAAATTTGGTACATGTGAGATCAATAAGAGAAATTAGGAAAACACATCTCATGCTCATGCATTACATAAGGTGCGTATGCATATGAATAGTGAATCTTTGCATATAACAATAATTGTACATACATTTATTGACATTCCGGGTATAATTATTAATAAATGTGATTGCTATTGATAATTGTGGTTTATTTGTATTGAAAATTGATTTAGAGAGTGTATTCGTGTTTTAGAATTTTTTTGGAGAATTTTAAGAAAATTTCTGAAAAATTTAGTGTTGGATCCCGATTCCGATGCCCAACGTCCTGAGACATAAGCCTTGTGCTGAAAACCCTGAAGGGTCATTTGCTGTCAAACCACATTGGTGGTGAGCGTACACTAGTCAAACCTCAAAATCATAAGTTGACTTTTTCATAGAAATTGTAACTTTAAGTCTCTAGCTCCTTTTGAAGCAAGTATCACCTCAATTGGAATTGTATAGCTCAAGATATTCTCAAAATACCCTAAAGTGGACCTATTCCAAACATGCTCTCCTAACCGACCCCTAACTTATTTTCCATCAAACTCTCCCAATTTAACTCCAAAAGAGACCATGTTTCAGTGAGGGAGAGATATATATCCTAGAAAACCGTTGGTCCAAGAATCACCTCAATTGGAGAACGGATGAGGGAGTTATGCCCTAAATCATGGACCATGTTCATGCCCAATTTCAATTTTAACCTCTCTTGGCGTGAATGTCATAACTTTTAATCTAGATATCGGATTGAGTTCGTTTTCATGCCATTTGAACGAAGACATCTAGAGTTACAACTTTGTTGAAGATCACAAAACCGAATTCTGCCTCTAAGATATCCAAAAAGCATAATCTTTCCAGTGCATGTCTGTTAAATGGACATGCATGTCCGTTTAACGGACATGACTCCAGCTTTGGAGGCCAATTTGACTCGAGAAGGTCCGTTAAACGGACATGCATGTCCGTTTAACGGACATGAAGTGGCCAAAGGGTGTTTTTCCACCCGAGAAGGTTCGTTAAACGGACACCTATGTCCGTTTAATGGACATGGGGATTCCCCAAAGCCCCCATGCCACTCCAAAGCCTGCCCAAAACCTACCCAAACATCATAAACACTTCTAATCTTCCAAAATTCATCTATTCCATGCCAAAACACTTGATAATCTCTTAAACACCAACTTCAACTCATCCAATTCTCAAACCCCAACTTAAAAAATTCATCAAACTACAAATTCAATACAGTTATTCGAGCCATCAACAAACACAAACTTAAAACAACCACCTTATATATGTAACATATATATCTATCCATTCCACCTCCATAAACCACAAATTTCATATCATTGGAAAGATCAAAATATCTTCTCTAACTATCAAGAAGACAACATTCATCAATTCTACCCATGAAATCCCAAATTTTCTCCTTGAATCCAGAACACAAACCAATCCTTATGCAAGTTCAAAACATAGCAATGTAAAACTTAAAAAGCCATGATAAACCATAATACATATGCATCTCAATTTCATTAAAATAAATATTTTTACAATGCTTTAGTAGGCATTTCAAGCCATTTACAACATAATCCAAAAGTACAACTTAACAAAAGAGCATTTTCCCAAAATGCATCTAAAGCATTGGTTTACAAAAGTTAACTTGAAATACAAGAACAAAACAATCCTGGAGCAATGCCTTTAAGCTCAATCCTCGAGTTCACGCTCTTCACCTGGAGATGGGACGGGATAGGAGGGGTGAGCTTTCGCTCGTGGGTAACACATTTATACTAGGTAACAAGCGGAGAACCATTTCAAACATTTTCTATCATAACAATTCTTACCAA
>JANVCL010000213.1:17631992-17645245 GCA_026546855.1 Erythroxylum incrassatum | reverse complement strand
TAAATTGTATCGAATGGAAAATGTGAAATTGAATGTGAAGTGTGAAAAGTTGTGAATGTGAAATATGTGTTATGTGATTGGGTGAGCCATCAATGATGGTCACTCACTGAGTTCGCAAAACTCACCCAAAATTTGCAATTATTTTTTAGGCTTGAAGATTACCTCGTTAGACAAACGGGAGTATGCCTACTGCATGCAAGTGAAAAATAGAGTTCGGGATTAGTTTTCGTCTGCATTATGTATTTTATGATTTGTACAAATTTGTATTTTGCGATTTTTGTATTGTTTTGTATTTGTAATGGGCCCTACGTGATTAGTGAAGTTTTGATGAGTTGTGTACTAGTTGTTATGTGTGATTGAAAATGTTTATGAACGAAATTGGGCCTAATTTGGTTATGAATCTCCGTACATTATGTTTGTGATTTCAAAAAAAAAGACCATGTGTACGTAAATAAAGTTATGCTGTAATGTAGATTCATTATGAATATAGTGGGCCCAAATTGTTTACTGGTCTCCTCGCATTTGAAAGAAAAAAGATAATGATAAAAAGGTTTTTGACTAATTAAGCATAGTAGCATGTCACCCTCGCAGGGCACGAACTCGGATATCACCATCGATGTCGATTTCAGTTCTTGCAGGAGTGGGGTGTTACAACAACTTGTCAACACTTTTTGAGAGGAAGAAAATAAGAGTGCTAGCTCTCTAATATTTTCTTCCTATTAATATAAAAACCATTAGGATTTTGTAAATTTTTATTAGAATTAAAATCCTTAATTATAATTAAAATAACATCCTAATTATAATTAATTTAATTTTAATAAAATCAAATATCTCATGTTTGATCCCTAAAGTTTCCCAAACTTTATAATTAAGTTCAACTTAATTAAAATTGATATTTTTTCACAAGCTGCTCTTTGATGTGTGACTCATTAAGTTTCTAATATATTAGCAATTATTATAAATTATAATTCTAATTCATAATTAGAGTAAGATAAATTAAAACTGCTTTTAATTTATCTTTAATTTTTTAATTAAACAATTTATAATCATGGATTAGGATTGACGTCTAGCAATATGTCATGACTACCCAAATATCATAAATGTCAAAGTAGTTTGACTTAATCTGTCCATGCATAGTTATGATATATAATTTAATCCTTTCGTTATCTAATATTGCAATTAGACAGAGTATGGATATAATGTCTACTATTTTGGTCCAGTTATAGTCGTTCTTGTTAATTAGTAGTTGATTTATAATTGAAATTTGAAAATGCGTTTTCAAATGTTAATTCACTCTACCTAGAGAATTCTATAAATCACTACTAATTAATAACAATAGAATATTCTCTCCAATTACTTTAGAGTGACAAATCATTTCTTGACTTACTTAACTATCCACGTATAGTTCTTATTGCATCTAAGGACTACCGATTGAATTATCCTAGAATGGTGCATAAGTAACATCAAAACACAAGTAATTCCTACACGAGATACCTTGGTAATCTTAAGTCTAAGGATCAATTATACAACCATCATTATGAGGAAATACATAGACACATAAGTAATATTCCAGTTGAGATTCTCATAGTCGAGTCAGTTTTATTACTTATTTTCTAATAATCACTCGCATATTAATTTAAGTATCTTCATACTTTAATTTATGAGATCAATTACTTTCTTTATAAGAAAGAAACATAAAATGTGTTAGCTTTATCATTTCAATGATATCCCGTCTTGATGAAATTGCAACTAAGAACATTTAAGAACAATACGTAAATATAAATTGAATATCATAATTATGATTTTATCATAATTACATAGTAATTATTCAAGAGATTTTATCTTTAGGATTAAAACATAAAATGTAATTAACATAACAAACAAAGATAAATAATACTTTTTATTAATTAAATACTAATGTCATACATCAAATTGCATCCAAATAACAAGGGCATAAACTAACATCAATAGTGAGAACATAGATAAACAGAAATTGGTAATATGGTAAATGCCTTCTCACTATTAAAAAAATCGTCAATTGTCTAAATTTTATATACTTTTAATTGCCTTATTGTTTTCCCCATCTAATATTAGTACATATGTTTGACATATATTTATATTGTTGGAGTCCGAATCTAAACTAGACATGAAGTTCAAAAATTAAAAATAAAGCTCAAACTTGATCTAAAGTCTGATCAACTCAGGTTAAGTCTATTATTTTGAGCCGAGTTAAACTCCGACCCTTTTGCTAACTCTAAGTGTATTTAACCTAAAAAGACAAACGTTAACCACACCAAACTAAATGTCATAACCATACATAAAAAACCATAAAAATCAAAGTATATTTGCAAAAAAAAGGGGTCTACACCACACCATAATATAAAGTAGGGATTTTTACCAAATGATATAAAAAACATATAAATCAACAAAATTTTATTGTCCCCTGTTCCAAATACTGGTTACTAAGACAATTTCAACACCCTAAAGGTTCAAAGGATCATGTCTAAATGTATGTATAAATAAATCTATTAAAAATATAAAATATCAACATATAAACTCAAAAAGAAACAGGAAGAGTGAGCGACAATTTCTTCATACTATATTTATGAGTTATTGGGTGGTAAATTAACGAATTAGAAGTCTAATCAATCAGAAGTGATTAAACAACTGTTTTTCTTTATTTTTAGATTCTAGTTAAGTATTAATAATACAAGAAGAAATAATGAAAAACATGCTAAAACATATGCGACAAATAAAAGCTTAGCGAAAGGATTTGCTCGTACAATATCAAAATACAAATTAACCTTGCTAGTTGCCAGGTCCTAATCATCAAGCAAATGAGACACTTGAGACGTGTTCTCACCCTAACGTCATTAATCATTAACTTTGTCATTTTTCCAAAATAACAAAACCATCGTCTCCCCGAGCATATTCTCTTCATAGCCAATATGTAGACCTTAACAGACAGCTCCAATTGATACCCACAAACCAATTCAGACCAAGGCCATACATGTCTTTCAATGTCTTCTTCTTCGTCTGCAATACGATAACTCTTCTCTATATGGCATATATCATCCCCAGACATGTACCTAAACATACCAACCTCGTGGTATACGTACACGACTACTTCACAGGCCCGGACGCATCAGCGATCACAGTCGCCGGAAAGAAAGGGCCCAACTTCGAAATTTTGCACTTCGGCACTATCGCCGTCGTTGATGACCCAGTTACGGAAGGCCCCACTTTAGAGTCCAAAGAGATTGGAAGAGCTCAAGGGGCTTACATAAACTCTCAAGTTGATGGGAAAGGCTTGTACTTGGTTTTTTCTCTGGTTTTCACAGAAGGGAAGTTTAAAGGAAGTACCTTGGAGATTCAAGGGTCTGATATCTTTTCTATGAAGGAGAGGGAATTCGGGGTTGTGTCTGGAACTGGGTTTTTTAGGTTTGTTAAAGGATATGGACTTATGCAGACTGAGTTCATGGATATTCCAAATCTGAGAGCTGTTATCAAGCTCAGTATCACTGTTAAGCACTATTAATAAGAGCTCGATTATCGCTTAGGGGTCTATCCTTTCTTTGCTCTGGAGGCTGGACTAGATAACCCTCTTGTTTGTTCTCTCTCTCTCTCAAGCCTTTTTTTGGTTTGGGCCAAGAGATTTTTGTATCTAATTATCCGGTATGTCCTAAAACAATTTCTGGCCTTATTTGATAAATAAGTTGTCAATTATTTTTTGACAAATTGAAAGGTATTTGGAATTATATTTGGTAATCAATTAATTGAGTTGGTGGATTGAATTCAATTTATGTAGCGACTGAGAAATTAAGGAAAAAACGATAATGTTCAAAAGTTATTATAAATTACTTAAGCTACCATCTTTTATCATTGCTTCTCCTTTACTAACCACTAATACCCTAAAGTTTAACTTGATTAATAAGTTAATATGTTAGAAAAATGAACTTCAACTTGATTAATATGGAGAAAGAAAGTAGTAGTAGTAGTAGTACTACTACTATTACTACTACTAATAATAATTTATTAATGATTATGATTATTATTACTATTATTATTATATGTTCTATGTTTTTTATTAGAGTTGTAAACTTAATTTTTATAAAATTAAATATCTAAAATTTAAATTCTTATGAGAATATTTAAAAACAGATATAATACTCATGTCCTTATAATTTTTTTCTTAAGTCGTACTCAATAAGTCATTTTATACATAAACATCTAATACTAAATAACTAATTTTATCATACATTTTTAAATAAACAACTGATGTTATTCACTAGTCAAATCAACTGATATGATCTATTGTCAACTAACCGTTAATAGAGTTAGTCAATAGATAATACAATGTCAAACAGAGTCTATATTAATTTTAGCTAGGATTCATTTTTAATTTAACAAAAGATGATCCATTACATTACTTAATCAACTTTATCATTTAGCATAAATAATAAATGTTCAAATTGATTACATTGTTAAGCATGTATAACTAATATAGGGTTAGTAAACTCCATATGATTTTGCAAATTATCAAAGTGTCTCGTGACTTTTCAACATCATCATATGCTTACCATTAATGTTCATTAAAAACCTTAAATACAAATGGAAAATTGGCACCATATTGGGAACGTGGCATTTTAGGTAGCATTATTACGTCACCTATCTAACAATGTTGTGTGGGTTCAATTTGTGGCATCGTTTTTCATCCCACATGATGCACATAAAGTAGAGGAGAAATCCAAAGGTTAAAATAATGTAGGATTGATGGTAGAGGAGAAATAGAAACCCTAATTAAAAAATTAGAGAGGCAAAATCATCGTCTATAAAGATTATCATTAGAGATGCAAGGTGAAGTTGTAGTTTAGAGGAGAAGTAAAAACCCTAATTGAAACACTAGAGAGGAGAAACCATTATAGATATTGTCATCGATGATGTAGGGTGAGGTTGCAGTGTAAAGATAAGAGTGGAAGTTGTAACCAAGTAAATATACAATTTGGGTTCTAGATTAGGGACTTCAATTTGGAGATTATTTAACTATGAAGTGAATTGGGTGTTTATCCATGTGAATTGGGAAATCATCAATTCTAAATTAGGTAGTTAATAGTAAAAATTACTAATCCCAACTGAAAAATGTACATGAGGAAATCATCATAACCCCGTACCTTAAGGAAATTGGAATTACCATATTTGGAAAAGGCAGTTATTCTTTATAATGTAGTTATAGGCTTATTCATCAAAATCAAAGTCAAAATTTGGACGTTTTTGCTAGTTTCCTCCTACCATTTATTGTAAAATAAACAAGGGCTTGTTAGAGAAAACCTTTAATTTTATGGAACTGCTCATCATCATCTTCATTCATACACTGACAGAATCAACATAAACCCTTAGATATTACATACTCTCTATCTCTCCCTCTTCTTTATACTTAACTTGCTCAAAATATATTACAGCATAAATGGCCATAGAGAGAATGATCAATAATAATAAACATGTTTTCATGGGCAAAAAAAGTGGTGAAGGCGTTATAATTGAGAGAACAAGTTATGTGAGAGCTTGCAATGTTGTAGTAACATATAATGAGAAGTTGTTATACATAAGTTGTTGATTATATTTTGTATATAAGTTTTATATAAGATGAGAAGTTGTTATATAATTTATTGATGATAAAGTTGTTATATATAAGACGAGTAGTTATTTTAAATAAGATAAGTTATTGTATAGGGACAAATAGGTATTATACTTCGTGTTATAGAAGAGGATGGCTTTTATGGTGATGAATGATGATGATGATGGTGAATATACATATATGTCTTTGGGGTATAACTAGGTTGGTGGTGGTGGATATACTTGTATCTTTTACATGTAACGAGTTTAGGGTGGTGATGAAAATGTGTCTCTCTACTTCTTTTTAATCTTTTAAAATGGAAAGCTTTTATTTTAATGCTTGAACTTATGATAATAGTAGTAGGTATGCCAATATGGTCTTTTGTAAGCCAATAATTATGCAATGATACATTTAGTTATCACAACTTAGTAAACAATTATTTGATTGATAGTTGTATTAATTCTAATGGCTACAAAATGATTTATTATTGTAGCAGGTAAATACTTGATAAATTTTTGTTGATTTTAGTATATGGAATTATCAACATCAGCAATAGTAAGTGTGTAATAACATTTCTATGAGTATTGCAATTGTAGACTACAAGCTCTTTTACGAACTACTTAGACATCAAATAACCTTGGAAGGAGATTCTTTATATGTTTAAGATATAGGGTAAATTTTATGTATAGTTTAATACACTAAAGAAAGATTGTAACAAAATAATAACTGTTTATCTATTTTATTACAAATAAAGGAATGCTGCAATTTTTTTGAGTGGTTTGTCAAAAAAACTTACTTTAATAAGTGTAGATGTTATAAATTACTTAAGAGAGAAGAATATGTTATTGGCTTACATTGAACAAAAAATAGATAGTAAACCTAGTTGGGTATGGAGTTTGATGATATTATCTTAGATTATGTCTGGTGTTGGCAATAGTATTTGTATGTACAAGTAATAGGGATGAGATGAGTTGTACTTCATGATATTATGTATTAAAATTATGAAATTTTGTATGATTCTATTTATTAATTGATAAAAATAATATGGGCTTTTATTTAATTTGCATATGTATGTATAAATAAAATTGCCTATAAACACATGCCCTATGAATTTAAATCAAAAGTATTTAACTCAGTACTGCATATAACATGGGTAGTCAATAAATTTAAAAGATTAACGAAATGATTCCTTAAACATGGTGTTATAATTATATAATTATATATATATATATATATATATGAGTTAGTCCATAACATCATCAAAAGATATAAAAGTAAGTTGTCCATTATCATATAAGACTACATGAATCGTCCAAAAATAAACAGGACCACATGTTAAAAAAGTCCATATGACTTGTCCATAAATGTAAATCACCATAAGTCATATATGTAAAACTTAGCATGTTTTATAGGTGTTAGAGTATGTTTTTAGTGTTTTCTTAATTGATAATCATAGGTTTAGGACTTATATTTATCTTCTTGTCAGTGTTTATACACGTCTTGTTTGATTATTATTCTTTAAGGCAAAGTCTTGATCTTAATTATACTGACATGATAGTGCAATAAGGAGTAGAAGGCTGGAAGCCTTTGGCACGATCGTGCTAGAGAGTTTACGTAGTCCCATGCATGATCGTATATGGCCATGAATGATTGTGCAAGGTATTTTCTAGGATGCAAAATTTTTCATATTTTTGATGTTTTGGGGCTATTTTTGAAAGATATACATGTGGAAAACCTTAGACAACTTAAGAGTATAAAAAGTAGCTTAAAACACCATTTGATGGTAGTATAATCATAATTAAAGAAGATTAAAAGAGGAGAACTCTCAAGAACAAGGAAAAGTGGAGAAGAATTCTAGGTTTCATTCTCTACTCTTTTCTTATTCCCTTATTGTTATTAGATGTTAATGATGATTATATTTGGATAGTAAGATCTATGGACTGTTAAATTCCTTTTTATGAATTACTCTTGAATTATTTATTGAACTTTACATTATGATTTAATGAATATGTTTATGATGTTTATTATTTTATAATCAATTTGGATCCAGAGATTGTATTGATTCACTTGTGTTATGTTGCACAATAAGAGCTAGTACCTGAATAGACCTAGACACATCAAATTAATAGGCAATTGAAGAGAGATCTTAATTGTTAATTGGATATTTATAGGATTGCTTCAAATCTAGTTTCATAGTTTCAATTTCTATCTATTTTAATTGGGATAAGTTGATTAGATATCAAGAGAGGGTAATTATAACTATAGGATATTTAGGATCAAGTATGATTAAATCAAGAAGGTAAAGGGAAAACAAATAAGGATAGAAGTAATTCCTAGCTTTCATTATTAATCAATTAGTCAATTTTACTGTTGTCTAGTTCATATTTTATTTATTAATTCTTCAACTTGGAAGGCATATGATTGATGATAATGGAACTACAGCTTTTAGTTAGCGCTACCATTTGATTATCTTCCTAATTCCACTTGTTTGATAAAATGTCTTTCAAGAACTTTGTGTACTTACGCATATGTTCCAATACCTTCATAAAAGATAAGTTAATTAGTAAAGTCTTCGACTTCTCCATAAACTTTGCAAATTGTGCATCCAATTTTTTCTTCTATAATCTCTATGGGAATGAAAGCTTAGGTGGGTATGATGGAGGGGCAACATATGAAGGGTCCTAATTTTTTTCTTCATCCCTTTTCTTTTTTTTATTGTTCCTTTACAAGGTGGGTTTCAGCTTGTTTATCTGTTGATTGTTTTAACTTTTTTCCACTCCTAAGTGTGATTTCCTTGAGTTACTCCCTTGGATTTGCTTTAGTATTACTTTAGAGACTTACCACACTTCTTGTAGATGATGCATTTGCAAGTTGGCCCTCTTAAACCTCCAAGTTGTAAATAGAAGAGGCATGTTTCTTTGATACTTGCTCAAACTTCCCTTTCGTACTTATAATCTTGTCTATAATCTTATCCAATTTTGAATCGTTGGCACTGGACTTGTCTTGCTGAAATCCAAGTGGACCTTGATTCCTCAATTGGGTGCCCACATTATTAGACCAAGAAAAATTTAGGTGGTTCCTCCACCCAGGATTGTATATGTTAGAATATAGATTATTCCCTCCTCCTCGACCAAATTGTATGCCCATGTAGTTGAGTTGCTTGGGGTTGTTGTTTTGCATTAAGAAGTTACTAGTGGTAATATGATTATCTTCTCAACATAATTCTCATCCTTGCTGAATTGGTTTAAGCAGAGCTAAAGAGGAGGCTTTTAGGTTGTTTAGTTGCTATGTTAAATTGGTAATCTTTACCTGTAGTACTATCACTAAATCGATAATAATAAGTCCATTATGATCCTATAAGGTCGAATACTGTTTTTATTTAACGTCCAAAGACAAATATTATTCGCCATCTCCTCTAACAAATCCTTTGCTTCCTCAATTATTTTCTACATAAGGGATCCTCTAGAAGCTGTATCTATGGTGCCTTTGTTCATATAGAAAGTTTATAACAGGGATTCCTTTAGTAGGTTGTGGTGAAGACATCTCATTTGTAAATCCTTGTACGAAGCGTCATTTTGTTAAAAATTGGTAATCTCCTTTATTGGTCACGTTTTCTTTGTCAGAGGAAAATACTTGTCTAAAAAAGCACAAACTAGCTATTCCCATGTTGTGATGTTGGTTGTGTTGAGAGAATGGTACCATACCTTGGCTTTATCCTTGAGTGTAAAGGGAAAGAGCCTCAACCTGATAGCATCTTCTGATATATCATTATATCGGAAGGTATCATATATTTCTAAGAAGTTCACTGTATGAGCATTGCGATCTTTATTAGCCAACCCGTAGAAGTGCACGTTGGTCTATAACATGTTTAGCAACGCTAGATTGATCTCGAATGAAGTGGCTTGCACTGGTGGTTGAGTGATGCCTTGTTGTGTTGCATTGAACCTTGGCCTCATGAAGTCCATAAGGGTTCTCTGTTGGTCTTTGTGATTGAATTCTTTTGCCATAGTTTTTTTCTATCTCTTCTTAGTGTCTCACTCTTCGAATTTCTCTTTCTTATCTTGTGATGTCAAGAGATAGAGTTTCTTCGGCCTTGCTTGAACTTCGAGTGATTCTTGTGTTTATGCAATTGCAAGCACGCAAGAATGGTGAAATTCCTTAAATAAAAGGGATTCAAATCATCTTAATGCTAAAATCCCTGACAATGGTACCAAAAACTTGTTGAGCAAGTTTTATATATAATAAAACTCTCAATACTTGCAAGTATATGGATTGTATCTTGTAGTATAAGAGGTTATCATTGCCATTAGGATTATGCAATAGCTAACAATTTGAACCTAACTTTGTCTAAGGTAACACGACATTGATTTGAATTAAATTCAAATAATATAAATTGAAACAAATAAATAAACAAAACAACTAATAAAATAACAAGTGAGCTACCAATTAAAATTAGGGTTTAATCAAGATTGGATACTTAGGAACTATTCCTTCCTTATTTTGATTCATTTAATCTTATTGATTCAATTTATGTGTTTTATCCTAGATTTCCTAAGGCTTTGATTACTGGTCTAATCAATTAACCCTAATTGAATTTGAAGTTCATAGATTTGCAATATCTCAATTCACAAAACTATTCCTAACTTATTCAATTAAATCTGAAGCAATATATTAAATAATCAATTTGATAACCAAGATCTTTCTTCGATTGATCATTAATTTGATAATTGTGGGTTTATTAAATTGCCAACTCTCTTTGTATAACCTAACACTGATTACTTTGGCTCACTCTATTGATTTCTTGTCAAGTTTATGCACGAAAAATTATCGCAAAAATCCAAAATATATTGAAATAAACAATAATTAAAAGTCACAAAATAATTCTAGAATAATTCTTAATCTAAATTTTGAAATCCATAGA
Source organism: Erythroxylum incrassatum (assembly GCA_026546855.1). Classification (NCBI taxonomy): domain Eukaryota; kingdom Viridiplantae; phylum Streptophyta; class Magnoliopsida; order Malpighiales; family Erythroxylaceae; genus Erythroxylum; species Erythroxylum incrassatum. Next base: position 17,634,710 of record JANVCL010000213.1, on the reverse strand, counting down.
CATGTTTTAGCTTCAAAGAATTCCAATTACACATCAAAGATAATGAAAGAAATAAAGGAATAGAATAAAAACTTTATCAAAGCCTTAATATGGAATGTTGGAATTTTCTAATGCTCTTTTTGATCTCACCAACTTTGATTCACTTTTTATTAATGGCCATTGCATTTTTTTTGTTGTATTTCATGTTCTTATATAGTGCTTTAGGATTGTGGAGGTCGTGTCTAGGGTTTCCCTACTTTGGTCGGTTCCAAAAATAGCCCTGAACCCTAAAATAGAAGAAAAAGCTCACATATAGAAAATCTCCTGTCACAATAGTGAACTTGTAATCACGATTGTGCTCCTACTAAGCACGATTGTGATAGAGATCATACAACCCCATGCACGATTGTTATGATTGCGCTCTTCATGCATGATCGTGACATCCTTCATGTAGCTTCCGTCTTCTTTTTTCTTTAATTTCTTGATTTCTAACACTTAAAAACACATCAAACACCTCATGAAACATACAATTAAGATTGAATTCATGCTCTAAACTATATGAACACTTAGAATATAGTCAAACACTCATAATAATACAATTCTAAGCCTATACATATGATAATCATCTAAGAAACACTTAAAAACACACTAAAACACCTAGAAAAGCATAGTATGAACTATACCTAGCATGAAACTCATTCTTCGAATTGGTGACGAGTAAGTGGAATTTAATATGAATAAGATATTAAAGAATTTGAAAGAAATCACTCTTGCGTGAAGATCGATATAGTGGATGAGTGTATAAAAGAGCAAACAGAGGGCAATATAAAAGAAGTGAGTATTGAGGAAGTGGTGGTCAAAGGAGAATTAAGGAAAGGAGGAGTTAGGTGTTAAATTGAAGTAAGAGATCTTAGTAATAATGGAAGCTCCCATTATACCCTTGATTGAGAAATCACCCTTTTCAGAGTTGAACACCAATGGAGAACGAGAAACGAGAGTGGTGGAGACAATTTGAAAACAAATGAGATTAATAGGAAAAAACTTTTGGATATAAGAAGCTTAAGTCCTAATATGAAGATGCATAAGACCTTTATATCCAAAAGATGAGTTGATTGAAAATAATCGAGGTAAACTGGTTAAGTTAGGAGCCTTAAACTTAGCATGTTATGAATAGTTAGGTTTTTGGTAAATTTTTTAAAATTTTATGATTTTTGTTTATTTTATAGTGAGTTGAATGATGGATGTTCATGACATTAAGTGAGTCTAAGTTCCAACTCCTACTCCATCATCTCCATAATGTCTATGAGTACTATGTCTTTATTTTTCATTTCTTTTAATTTTTATTGTTTTAGTAGTTGTGTTTGCCTATGTTGAGTTTTTAATTTCATCTTTAGGAAAATGTGTTGTTCAAGTGTGGGGACGTATATGCACTTGTATATCATTTATGTGTGAAATTGTATTTACATTGTGTTAGTTTTTGATTAGGTTGGTAATGTGTAAACATTTCTTGCATGATGTTTACATTACGTAAATGTGTAAATGACATAAATTGAAATGAATTAGCTTATCTATAAATATAATCATTTAAATTATGAAGAAAAACTAGCTTGTAAAGTTTGTATTTTAAGTGTTTTTTTAAATGACTATGCATATTGATTAGATTATTATTATATCAATTTATGACAATTTTTTAATACACTTGTAACTAAATTCATTTAAATTGGTAGCCATCATTAGTGGCCTTTTATAAAGTGATTGACTATGAAGAAGTGATGTAGGTGAAATTGAAAAAAAACACTAAAAACACCAAATTGTGTTGTATAAATATGCTAAATAAACTTCCTCTTCCACTGACCCATTAAAAAAACAAAGGTTAAGAATAGATCTAGTAGTAAGTTATGAGTTGTGAGTTATGATATACTTAAGTAACTGGGAGCATTCACAACAAAATTTTTGTTTTTGGGTCAAAAGGATAAAATGACACTCCAACCAAGCATGATAATATGGTGTTGACAATAACATTGAACCTATGGATCTTTTTCTTAAATGTCAATAAATTTCATGAATGACTATTTAGTCATGGCCTACCTCTTTAACCGTTGTATAAGAATGTTGGGTACCGTTACCGAGACCCAACTGACTGAGACGTAAACCTTTTACTGAAAAACCCTGAAGTGTTACTTGCTGCTTAAAACATATTAGTGGTGAGCGTACCATGATCAAACTGCATAACATAGGTGGACTTCTTCAAAGTCATTTCATCTTGATATTGCTAGTACCTCAAATTTACCAATGGTCCAAGAATCACCTCAAATTGATAACAAATAAGAAGAATTTATAACTTAAATAAAAGACCCTGGTCATAACTAAAATCAATGTTGCCCTTAAGAAAAATCAAAAACTTATCAACTTTCCAAAGCATGTCCGTTAAACGGACATGACTCGAGCTTGGAGGCCATTTTGACCCAAGGCTGTCCATTAAACGGACATGCGTTGGCTCAAGGGTGAATTTTCACCCGTAGCTGTCCGTTAAATGGACATGCGTGTCCGTTTAACAGACATGGAGTTTTCAAATGGTGATCTTTCACCTAAGGTTGTCCGTTAAACGGACATGCGTGCCCGTTTAACGGACATGGAGTTTTTCAAAAACTCCCATGCCACTCCATGATTGCTCAACACCTAATCCAACACCATTAACTTTTCTACCCTTCTAAAGGTTATCCATTCAAGCCAAAACAC
>JANVCL010000213.1:17591800-17602537 GCA_026546855.1 Erythroxylum incrassatum | reverse complement strand
GTGAGGGCTTGTTCTTGAGGGTTAAAGAGTTAGGATACCCGCTTATGGTTATGTTCTTCGATTTTGAACCGATCGTTAGGCTTCGAGAACGGGGCCCAACACCTATCAGTATGTCTCCTTTTCATTTGGTATTTTTTAAATCTTGTCATCTTCCATTTAAGCTAGAACACCAAGCATATTGGAAATTAAGATTTGCAATATGGAGATGGAAAAAAGTAGGTTAGTTAGGAAACTCTACTTTTCAAAACAATGCTTATAAAAACTCTTGCATTTATAAGGAGAAGAAAAAAGCCTTTTGCGATCAAGTAATTTCAAAGAAGAAATTTTCGCTTGGTCAAAAAGTTTACTTTATTATTTGAAATTGAAATTATTTCATGGTAAATTGCATTCTAAATGGTTAGGCCCTTTTGTTGTCACTAATGTTTCTTATAATGCTATAAAGATACAAACTCTAGATTCAGATAAGATTTTTAAGGTTAATGATCACTAGTTAAAACCATTTTATGAGGGCTTTCAAGTGCTAACCATGGAAGAAATTATGTTTAAAATTTCAACTTATTATAATTGAGAGCTCCATTATATCCAACTGATACGATCTTAAAAAACTGCTTTTGGGAGGTAACTTAAGTATTCTACTCATTCGAATCAAACTCGATGCCACCACTCCTCACTTTAACACGCAAACTACTGAACACTAAGCTCGTTAATTGTCTCCCCTTCTCCAAAAATTCTCCACTGTCAGTGTTCTCTTTTTAATAAAGAAACAAATGGAAGTCAATCTATTTACCCTTTTCAAGCATATGAGAATTGATACCATATACCACCAAGTCTTTAGATGATTCTCCGTTTCGTCTCCCTGCCCCCATGGGATTGTTCTATTTACCTTCTATTCTTTGGTTCCTTAACATTGAGATAAATGTTAGGTTTAGGTGTGGGGGAGAATGTTTAAGTGAAATACTTGAAGACCTTAAACACTTAAGTGATATGATTAAAATAAATAAGGAAATCCGTTGAATCTTTTTGCATATTTTTAAATAAAATTGTTATGTTAATTGTTATTCATGTTTCTTATAAAGCTTGACTATAATATTTTATGTTACTTAAGTGTTTACTTTATTTATATCCTATGGTGTTTTGTCACTTGCTCTTCATTTTAACTTTAGTGTTTTTATTGGTCGAGGATGAGCTAGTGTGGGAGAAATTTGATAGTACTTAAATTGTGGATGGTTTTGATTTCAAATCACTTAATTTTGGTTAAAATGTTATACTTAATCAGAATATGAAGTGAAGAAATGATATTGATCAATAGCCTACAAAAATTCATAAGACGTGGGCACATATGAGGGGCATACGAATCTTAAAATATTTTTGGGGTCTTCAGTTTCCTTTTTAGTTTAAGACTCCAATTTTTAGAAAAGTGGGATTAGTAGTCATTATTAGCAACCTCCCTTATCATTCTATTCTTTGGAAGAAAACATTGTCTTCCCCTTTAAAAAGCGTACAACAACTCCCTTTATGTATTATTGGAAGATTAAAACTATGATATGTGGGTAGTTTTTTAATTTAATAAAAAACTAGTAAAAGTTCAACTAGAAAAGTTATGAGATCTATTTTTTTTACTTTTGTTATTTTATTTTTAAATAATTATCTATTTTTTATTATTAAATTTTTATTACTGTTTTGTTGATTGATGAGAGTGTTAATTGTTTTAATTAATATAATAATATACTGTCATTTAAGGTAACAAATATGTAATCGTTTGTTTATTCTAATTGTATTGGCAAATCAACATAGTTTCTTAGGCAAGAGCATTCGATTGATGTTGTTGGAGGTAGATAATCTACGTTAAATCAACATAGCATCTTGAGTTTGTTGGTTAGAATTACGTCTCTCTAAATTGTAATGCTACTAATAGATTAAATCTTATTAATGTTTCTAGGATTATTTATTAGTAAGGGGTACCAATAACTATAGTCAATTTATTTAAGGGTAAAAAAATTATTTTTGCATCAATGATCAACTGTATGGATGAATAGAAACTATTCCTTTAGTTATGTGTTTCATTATATTGATTTTCTCTATTTATTTTATTGCTTATATTTTTCTTATTTTTCATTTTTATTTTCCTACTGCAAAACCCCTTTTTTATTTTTGCTATTTGATTAGAAAATGGAATACCCCCCGTTCTATATGGATACGACCTTACTAATTGTCTCAGTTTATTTTATCTTTAAAGTAAGTTTTTATTATTTGTTGGATTCAGAACCTACCGTTTATGCTCTCCATTTTAATCATTTGCCTCTTATATACTTGCCGAGTACAAAGTGAAGCTATTATCCACTCTAGTCTTTATAACAATAGACATTTTATACTTGCTTTATATGTTGGCCTATAAACATCTAAAGCAATAGCGATGACTAAAATGCGTGTACTTATGCTGAAGCAATTCTTGTAGACCTTGTATTACATGATTATGATTTAGTATGAAATCAGGTGACATATGAAAGTAACATTATAGATATTTCACTATATTACCTTTTGACTATTACTCATAAACACTGATGAGCAATCATTGAGAATATCTTCAAGTAGGCATTTCTGAATCCATTTCTAACTCTTTTTGTTCTCAACTCATAACCTAAGCTCATAAAAAATATTATTGTTTGGATAACTTCTAATAGCTATCAATAATTGTAAACTATAACTTATCTTCAAATGACAAAAATCAATGCATATTATTGGTCTAGAAGCATTAAAAGTTAAGATTTCACTTATTCAAAACATATATAGTATGAATTAAACACATCTTCAGGACATATATAGTGAATTGTCTATACTACATTTCATCATAGCTAAGAAGTGTCCTTTTAACTTCTCATATTGTGCCCCTTCATATCCAAGCAACAAACAAGGTATGCCTTTTAGCTATATACACTTTGATGTCTAAAATCCCTTGCTGGTAATCTCATAAAATAGTCCTTTTAACCATGAAATATGTCAGCTAGGACTATCTCTGAAGTGTGCCAAATGCTCATTCAAAATCTACTGGTAATTAGCTTTTATACTATCAAATGTGCTCCCACGAGAATGATTGTTATGGAATGTTTTAATCTAAAATGCATGCCTATCTTTTGTAAGGGTGGTATTTATTCTCCATCCATATTTCTTTTTGCATTATGTAGTAATTATTGGCCTTTCATTCTTTATATAACAATAGTCAAATCCTATCTGAATACTTATGTTCTTCAAAGCCTTTTTAAATGTGTCAACAAAATAACGAAGCATTCCATATTTCAACACAACTCTCCCATCATCTAAATTAGAAAAGTTAAAGTGAGGATATTTAGGCTACTTCTTCTTTTCTTTTTTCTTCTTCTCTTCGTCATCTAAATTTCCTTTTAGGCTACCATTGTCTTCATCATCGACTTCAATCTCATTATCTCCTAATTTAATATTTTGAGCACCCATACACCACTCACTCATAGTAGATAACTCTTCTTTTATAGCATATTCATATATATCATTAGGAATTTCTTCACTTAAATATCATAAATCATTAATATTTATTGATTGCCTTTCATTATATGAAGCATCACCTAAAGAATTAAATGATTTATATGACAGGTCATCTAAATCATTTAATGCTTTAGGTGATGCTAGAGTGGGTGGATTTGATGGCATAGTTATGGCCAGATCTGTGGGCAAATCTATAAGTGGATATATCGTTGTTAGAATGGGTGGATCTATAGTTGATGGAATGGATGGATCTGTGGCTTCCTCTAAACTTACCTTCTCCTTACCATCCTTAATTACCTTAATTGAAATATCTAATCTAGGGTTAGCAATTGTGCATGGTTTGGGATACTTCTCCTCCTCTATATAAACCTCTATTATCTTAAATTTTTTCTCTTTAATTGCACCTATCAAGTTCCTCGCATAATTATCACATTGTATTGGCCTCAAACCATCTTTAGATGACTTATGTGAGAATTTATAAGTAAAATCCCATGCTTCTCCATACCTTAACCTTTTAGCATTAAACATTAAATTGACCAATATAATATCATATACCTCATAACCAAAACAATATTTCTCTCCACCTTCGTATATCGTTTTCGTTTGAATTTGAAGCATACATTATAGAAGCACACAAACCTAAATATTAGGTCTAAAGTACTAGCCATTCCTCAAATAAAACCTATAACAAAAACAAATACCACAATATGTAATTTTACTACTAAATAGATGCAATTTCAATATACTACCAAATATATGCAATTATGAATAATACATAATGGAAACATATAGCATGTTTCTATTTCATGAATCGTGTATCATGTTACTTGGATCAATTTATATCCTTGTCAACTGTTTGTGAAATTAAATTATAGCCATTGTAGGAAATTTAAAAATTAAGGAATGTAATTTAATACATTTTATGTAAACATGCATAATAATATTTGTAAAGTCACATTTTAGAAGTATGAAAACCAATAAAAATATCTCAAAATCCATAAGCTAAAACTATGGGGAAGATAACATCTTCAGTTTATGCAGATCTTATAAGCTTATTAAATTAATTCAAAATAGAATAGAAACTAGTAGGAAAAACCAACAAGCAACTTATACCAAACCAGAATAGAATCGATACTAGCTTTAAGGATTGTTTGAATTACACATGCATCCCTATACCAAAGATTTATAACCAATTTAGAACAAAATATAAAGGCATAACACTAGAGAAGCACAATTTATTGGTTAAAAGATGATTGGCAAAAGGATTACTTTTTATCTTATAGACACATTGATCAGCTCCATAAAAAGAAGAATTCATGCAATCAGCTTTGCAATTCTTGTAGACAGAATCACCTCATAGGCCTGTTCCTAATACACATTGATCAATTCATGTTACATAAATACAAGAAGTCACAGGAGAGAAGATCAAACCTTGTTTAAGTTTTTGCACAAGATATGAAGCGTTTGTTTTTCAATGATAGATAATACGTGATTACTAAATAATAGGGGATCGTCGAAATGTTTATCAATCCTAGCTTGTTTTTATTTCCTTGTCGAAAATTTTCTCCTCTCTAATGTGTGCCCTCTTATTGATTTCTCAGGATTTCTCCTCTACTTCATGCGATGTCGTGTAAAATGAAAAATGATGTCATTGTTTAGGTGGCAAATTATCAATATGGTGCCACTTTTACATTTAGATTTAGAGGATTTAACAAAGGTTGACAGTAGAGGGGATAGGCATTACAAAAACAAAACTTAACAGAGATTACTGGTAATTTAATATTAGGGCCACTTTGATAATTTACAAGATTATTGGGAATCCAGTGAATTATATGATTATCTTTTAATTTTTCCCTTTCTACCATTTTGTTTTATTTCTTTTTTTTAATTGTAGTTTTTTGTGTTCAGTTTCTGTATTTTAAATAAAAATAAATTTCTATTTGGTTATTAACGTTAATGTAGTTATATTTTGATTACTGATAATAATTATATATTAGATAAAAATTAAAGATAAATTATTTTTAATTAAATAAATTTATTGATATCTTCTATATAATATTTATTAATAAATTATTGATAAAGTTAATTTATTTTATTAAAATAAATAATTTAAGAGATAAATTTTATTTATAAATTAATATTTACTTTAGATATATTTTAATTATTAAATAAATTTTTATATATTTTGAAACTGAATTATATTTATTAATAATTATTAAATTTAATTGGTCTAATTTAATTAAAAAATTAAATAAAATTATTAAGTGAAATTGAAAATTTCATAATTCTTATTAATAATTAACTAAATATATTATATTATATTAAATATAATTTTTATTAAAAGTCAATATATTAAAAAATTAAATAATATATATATATTTAGTTGATAATAAATGGATTATAAAATTGAAAAAACTACTTTTTATAATTTTCATAATTTTTGAAAACTAAAAAAACCAAATTGAAAGAAGAAAGTCATAAACTAAAAAATTGAATAAACAACTTTTAAAAAATAAAAAATAAAAATAAAAACAAAGCTTTTGACATCCGTGGTAAAGATTAACAAATATTAGTTGGTGAATGCACATATAAAGGTGATTATACTTTCTCTAGACTATGTCTCACCCCTGAGAACATATTCGACAGGCTTATCTCCACGCCAAGCAGCTCCTCGCTCTTCTAATGAAATGACTTTGACCTTATCACTACATGGTTCAATTTGGCCTCAATCTCAAGGTAGCTCCTTTCATATAATTCTACTGCTTTTTTTTTTAATTATACTTTTGGATCATTTATATACAGAGTGTCTCCATGTTTCTTTTCAGGAAAAGTGAACCTTAAGAACATAAGATGTCTTGATAGTGTCAGGAACCTTGTAAAAACTGTTGGGGTTCCTTCACTTGTATCTTCACCACTTGAGGCACTTCGGAATGGAAACTGGGTCAAGCTCATATGTGGTGCTAGCTTTGAGGTATTCCCAGCTCCACTGACATAATATCTCTTCAGAACCTTTGAGCATTAATATTTTCTTTTTGCTTGTTTTTAGGATGTCGTTGATATAAGGAACCTGTCTCTAATTTACACTCTAGCTGGAGGTAAATGTTACAGTTTAGTGTTCTATGATTTTGGTTTCCTTAAAACACATGAATATATGTAGGTAGTCCTGTTTGTGGATTAAATACATGTCTTGTCAGTTTGTGTGGGGTTTAGTGAGTCTGTGGTGATTGGTTGGCAGTTGATTGCATTGACTGTGCTGCTGATGTAGCCGTCGTGAGCGCTGTAAATGAAGGTATTGACGCAGCACAAAAGATTTTGAACCTTCGCAGGCCCTGGGTAATGATTAGTGTTAATGATGATGAAGATCCGCACTTTCGGAAAGCCGGTAAGTAATCCATTCTAGCATTTAAGTTTGCTTGAGTGGGCAAGCTTTATAACTAGGGCATCCTATAGGAGTCAAAGAGGATGCACTAGTTGCAGACTTCTAGTATCTTATTCCATCTTTGAACTGGAACATCTTTCTGTTCCATAGGTGGTACATTCTTGAGGATGAGAAAAGTATTGGTTATTTGATAGTTATCTACAGAAAGAGAAAATGTACAATTGTGGGATTGACCCATAACTGTGGCCTCAGGTGAGGTAACTAATAAATAATTCCACCACAGAGATGGCCGGTGATTGTGTAGGTTCATAAGCTTTTATCATGCTTTAGCTCTTAATAAAAGTAACTAAGTAACTGAAATAAGTCCTTGTTCAGTTAGCTTTAACGAGAGGCTATCATTTTGTTTTTATAGTCAGACATAAGTGTCAAAAGAATTGGTCTGCATGATAGGATCCTGGTAATTGCTCGTTAATGTGACCTTATTCCTTTTTATATTTTTTTCGTGCGAAAGCCTGATCAACAAAATGCAGCAATCTTTGGAAACTTGACCGTAACTGCTATTATTGTCAACAGAATTTGATCCAGAGGATTGCCCCCTGGACTGTACAAGGCCTTGTGAGGTTGTCTGTCCTGCTAACGCAATTTCACTGAAGGAAGAGAAATCAACAGTCAAATTTTCATTTGACACCATTACTTTAAATGTACTGAACGTAGTTGACAGAGTAAATTCTGAGACCACGTATGTTGGAAGGTTTCTTGGTATTGATTTGGTAGTAAATCATGTTTTTCTACCTTTTATTAATATCTATGTACAGGGTGGAGTCATAACTGACAGGTGTTATGGATGTGGCCGGTGTTTTCCAGTTTGCCCTTATGATAAAATAAGTAGGTAATCCTCCCTCGTTTCTTTAAGCTAGTCATTGTTACTATATATTTTGCTTTCGTAAACCTTCTTCCTTATGAAATCACGGAAGCTTCTCTTTCCCTCTATTGTGGGTTGCAGCTGGCTAGGATTCTGAAATTTAAGCAAAGTCCCTTGAAACTAACTAGTTGGTTTGATCCAGGAGTGAATGCTTATGTCAGAGATGCCAGTGCAACTGCTGAACTTCTTAAAAGATGCGATGTTGATGCCATAGAGATACATACAAGTGGAAGGTATAGTTCCTTGCTCCATAAACTACTTTAGAATGAAAAACAGACATACCTTTGGGGCATACCTTCGGGGCAAGAACATTTTTTTCTCATTTTTCTTGGCATGTGTTATGGATGACTATATCCCATAATAGAGACACCAAAATCACCTTACATCCTGTGTACCATGGGAAACTGCCTCTATTTTGATACTTAGCATGCTTTACTGCTCTGCAAAATGTCCTTTCTCTTCTATGAACAATTGTGCTCTTTTTCTGTTATAGGCAGACTGCTCCATTTGTTAAAGTTTGGAATTGTTTGAGATCTTCAATTGGATACTTGAAGCTAGTTGCGGTGCGTAAGATAACTGCCACTAGTGATTGACCTGTAAATTAATGTTAGGGCTAAGCGGATGAAGGGTCATCAATTTTGTGTTCTAACTGGATCTCCTTGGTAATTAACAATGTATGTGCAGGTTAGCTTGCCATATACTGGAGACTCCACCGTCTCTTCAATGAATGATATGTACTCAATTATGGAACCTCATCTATGCTGCCCCAATTTATGGCAGGTGGGACAATATTTGTTTGCAATCAAAAGGTTAACTTTCCAAATTAGCATGTCTAGAAAAAACAAAATTTAACTTTTTAACATTCTGTTTGATCTTGAAGCATAGTTGGATGGTCGCCCGATGAGCGGAGATATTGGCCGAGGTACCACGAGGGAATCGATTGCATTCTCTGTTTGTTTGGCTGCTGCAAAAGACAAACCCCGTGGTTTGTGTAAACAGTTACCGTGAATTTTTGGCTGCTGCACATTGTGAATTTTTCTAGGTTTTATTCTGCTAGTCTTATTGGATATACTTGTCAAACTGTATCTCTACTTCATTTGTTGGTAGGATTCTTTCAGTTGGCTGGTGGAACAAATGCTCGTACAGTTGATGGATTAAAGAGGGAGGGTCTTTTCCAAACCACATCAAGTACTTGCAACGCTTTCACCAATTTCTTTTATTTGGAATCTTACTAAGTGTTGTTCATTACATTTTGGGTTTTCTTTCTTCAGTTGGTTCAGAGGATAAGACTCAAAACAAAGCTTCGCCTACTTCATCACATGCTTTAATTGGCGGCATAGCTTATGGTGGCTATGCACGCAAGGTGGCATTTTGTTATGATAAGTTTTTCCATATGTTTTTCAGCTACTACGTTTAGAGTTTTGTTTATCAGATGGTTGTGATTCTATAAATGCAGATTGTTGGAAGGGTCTTGAGGTCCATGCAGGTAGGCCATGGTTTGGCTTGCATCGAAGATTTTCCAGACCATCTCTTGAACGCACTTAAAGCAGCCACTGACTTGGTTGGAACTGTGAAATCTTATGGCCCCTTTGAAGAATAACTATTCTACTTAATTTTCCACTTTCTTCCCACATTCTCCTTCTGTTACAAGGATATTCCAAAGCTGTTTTGATGTGCAGCAAATGGTTGAGCAGAACCGCCAGAGTAAGGCAAAACATTTCTCTTAGTACTTCTGTGGCTGCATTCAGATGTATGCAATCCTGCAGCTTAGCTTCCACAGTTTGCTGACAGGCATTCTAGCTCTCTAGTAGTATAATTTGGTTTGACAAACTAGCAGGGATTGGAATGGAGGCTTTGGCCATTATCATGTCTACTTCACATTCCCAAGTTTCTAGCAGAAAACCCAAAAATAGTCTGTGGAGGGAAATTAATCCATCTTAACTAAAATGCGGCGTTGTGGCATTGCCATCATGCGTAGACGGCTCTTAACCGTGTTGACAAAGTAAGACCATGGTTAGAGATAGATACAGAGCAAGTTGTTTGACAAACAGTTAACGTCAGGTTGTCAGAAGTGGAAGAAGAAGTTTGTAAGTTTTAGCTAGGTTTTCTAAGAATTTTTGTAAGGATTCTAAATATGATTTGAAAATTTTTATCTTTTGTTAATACATTAATCTATTTTTTAATGTTCTTTGGACCAATCATTATTCTCAAAATTACTGAATTTTATTAAAAGATTCATTTTTTGAAAGTTTTTTGGAATTCTTACCTCACTAAGATTTGTATTTTATCTACATTGGATCTATCAACATTGAGCTTAGAGAGAGAGAGATCATGTAGAGAGAAGCTTGCTCCGTCCTTTGTTTTCTACCTTCTCCCCTCACCATTCTTCTACACTATCTGTTCTTATCCCTTCTTCAAACCCACCCACCCATCATCATAGAACCTGTACCAATCTGTTAATCTCGCCGTTCCCACCCCAAAAAACCATGTGTTATTTAAATTTCACAGTAAACAATGCAGGACCTATAGATAATCCTGGGCGATTTCAACAGTGTGATGCATAAGAGCGAGGCGGAAGGACCATATGGGTTCTCATTTCTATATAAATGATATGAAGGAATGCATTAAACATATAGGGGGTCATGGACTTAAAAATGGAAGACAGGTTCTTCACCTGTTGCAACAACCGAAACCACTCAATTCATTTTCTAAGGAAGAATTGAGCTGTGCCCTCATTAATGATGTTGTTTATTTTTTGTCACTAACAGAAAAGAACGCTGTTGTTTTATTTTCGTTTATTTTCATTACACTGCACAGTGGGTTTTAAAACATTGCAGCAGGAACACTCTTGTTTATTTTGTAACACAGCAGAAAAAGAACTCTATGGTTGTCTATTTCGACACTGTAAACAGGGAGGAAA
>JANVCL010000213.1:17547069-17570055 GCA_026546855.1 Erythroxylum incrassatum | reverse complement strand
GAATTTCACTAACTTCTGCAGTCTTCAACTCCGACTCGTATTTATAGCCTTCGTCTTCAACCGCTTTTTGATAACTGATTCTTTCTTTTTGTTTCTTGATCTTTGAAGAATCAGTTATTCAGTTGAGTTCTGTAACTAAATCAAACTGACTATTCATCCGACATGGTATCGGGTCTTCGTCTTATTTTTAGCTTCCGTCTCATTTTTTGTATCGTCTCATTTTCTTCTGTCTCATTTTTGCGTCTCATTTCTTTTGTCTCATTTTTGTCTTCCGTCTCATTTTGTTCTGTCTCATTTTCAGCTTCTATCTCATATTTGTATCTTATTTCTTCTGTCTCATTTTTGTCTTCTGTCCCAAATCTTTCATCTCATTTTGTTCTGTCTTATTTTTAGCATCCGTCTCATATTCTTTGCTTCTATGTCATTTTCTTTCGCCTCATTATTTGGTTTTCATCAAAATTATTAATCGTAAAGTCATTTTGACTTAACAGATTCTACCTCTAAAAGGGTCAAAATTGTTATTTTCTGTTGTTGTCTTGTAAATGTCCGTTAAACAGACATTGTTAGGCCTGGGGTGCTTTCCAGACCTAAGAAGGTCCGTTAAACGGACCTAATGTCCATTTAATGGACATGGACTAGGCAGGGGATCTTTTTAGGCCCAAGAAGGTTCATTAAGCGGACCTAATGTCCGTCTAACAGACATTGGGGATTCTCATACCCCTTCAAAGCCTCTCCAAGGCTTCCAACATCCATTCTAACACCATAATCACTCATAATCTCCCCAAATTCCACCCTTTTAGTGCAAAACCACTTCATATCCATTTAACTACTAAATTCATCTCATTAACTCTTGAATCTCAACTTCAATGATTCATCATATACAAGCTTTCCAACTCTAACTTACTATTTTAACACTAGTAACAATTGGCAATCTCAACAAAAGAATATGCACATACACATTTCATTATACCCAACCTTTAAAATAACATAATCATACAAAGAGGAACTTCTCAAATTCTCATTCTTATTTCTAAACAAAGTCAATGTTTGAATAAGATTTACTTATATATCAACATACACATCAAACTTAGTACAAAATACAAAAGGATGCTCATGTTTGATATACCTATAAAGCTATCCAAATTAGTCACTAACTTAGTATAAAAGATTCCTAATACTGTTTTTTTACCATTAGTCATCCTTAAGCAAATCGTCAAACTAAATAAGTAAATTTTTACGGATTTAATGATATTTTTGTGAATTTGTGTTGGTTTACCTAAGTTGAAGAAGGTTAAGAATTTTATATTTATAGTAGTGAATAGGTTCTCTAAGATGACATATTTTATTCCTTTTTATAAAGTTGATGACGTGATTAATATTGTTAATTTGTTATTTAGGGAAATAGTGCGACTACATGAAATTCCTAAAACTGTAATAAATGACCAGGATTTAAGATTTTTATGGGAGAAATTATAAATAAAATTACTATTTTGTACTACTATTCACCATCAAATTGAAGTGATAAATAGGACTTTAACTATGTTACTTCATGCTATTATTTAAAAGAACTTAAAGAATTGAGAAGAATACTTACCATTTTTTTAGTTCACATATGACTAGAGTTTGCATTCCTTTACTGATTACTCTTCATTCAAAATTGTGTATGGTTTTAATCCTCTAACCCCCTTTAGATTTATTATCTTTACCTATTAATGAAAGAGCTAGTTTGGATGGAATAAAGAAAGTTGAGTTAGTAAGATACTCCATGAATGTGTAAACTAAGAGAATAAAAAGAAGAATGAGTGTTATGTAACCAAAGTTAATAAGAGTAGAATACAAGTTATCTTTAAACTTGGTGATTGTATTTGGATGCATATAAGAAAGGAATAATTTCCAATGTAAGAGCTAATCAAAATTGCAATCAAAAGGTGATAATCCATTTGAATTGATTAAGAGGATCAATAATAACTCCTACAAACTAGACCTTTTAGTTGAGCATAATGCTGGTGCTACCATTAATGTTATTAATCTTTCTCGTTTTGGTCTAGGCAATGATTTGAGGTTAAATTCTTTTTAAAAGAGTGGGAATGATGCAAGCACAAACATCCAAGTTTCAAGTAGTCTATTGATTATACTTATTAGACTAGTTTTAAAAGCTAAGAGTAAAAGTGTTAAAAAGGCTTTGAATGAGCTAACTCAAGACATATAAGTTGACCAAGTTTCAAAGAATACTTCAATAACTAAATTAGAAGCCTTGTTGGACTAGCAATAAGACCAACCATTAGTAACTTGATTCAACCTAAAATTAGAGAAGGCTTGAACATGAACATGAACATAAACTCTAACAAGGTTGTGCACTATCTAATGTAACATTTTAGAAAATTAAGTTTTAGGTTATGGCCTTTAACACGGGCATGTTAAAGCCTATATCCATCTTTACCAAGCCATAGAAAGATTTATGGTTTCCAACATGAGCTTGCCCTAAACCATGTATATGTCTAACTTCATAAAAATTATAAAATGTTCCACACTCTTAGCCACAGGCCTTTCCCAAACTGTATTCATTGGCATTAGAATTTTCTTAACTAACGTAGTCTTACATATAATCGTGCCACCTTGAAATCCTAACTTTTATTTAAGTACATAATGGGTATTTCTTTTCAGTTTTGGTAAAGTTTTAACATTTTTAATCAAGATTTGTGAGTTCTTCTTTTCCTTATTCTACATTGAACTTTAAACTTATCAAATAATTCTTTCTTTATTGTGTTGAATTACTTAATAAACTTAGTTATTGATTCTTTATAATCAACGATTTAATTCTCCTTATATATATGATTTAGCTTTCTTGAATTTGATTCCAACTTATTCATAAGTTTTATATAATTTTAATTATAGGTAAATTCACATCAATACCCCAAAATTACCCCATATGAGGCATTTGAATAGAATATAAATGGAGAAAAGAAGAGTCAAAAGACTATACCATAATTATGACGAGTCATATACCAACGCAAATGTCCTTTTTAGTTAAAAATTTGAACTAGAAGATTATGAAGAAGTAGAAATCTCCTTTGTATACAATGATATAGGTGCATAAATTACAAACTATGCAAATAAAAAGAAATATCAATAGTGAATATATATTTGTAATTATGGATTCTTGTTTAACTTATATTTTTGCTAATGAAGCGTTACTAGAACAATTAAGGATACCAATGCAAATAACATAAAGTTGTGAGTGATAATAGCCAAATGATGAAAAATTGCATAGCCTTATAAGGTTACCAGTGTCTTATATTTTAATTGGGCTTTTACACTTTTTATTTTATTTTATTTTTATTATCATTATCTGATGATGGTGTAATGCTTGACATCAATTGGTTGCAAACTTTAGGGTTTATTTATTGGGATCTTGCAACAATGTGAATGTAATTTAATTACTTGAATTAAAAAATAAAGATGAACTGAATTTGGAGTTTATTCCCCCCATTAATTTCTTTTTCAACAACATTAAAAGAGAGGGATAAATTTAGAACTTAAAAGATTCCTAATATTTTTCAAGATCTATTCAAAACACTAGAAAGGTTACCACCATATAGATCGTGTGATCATCACATTAACCAGGGGTAGGTCCAATTGCAGGTAGTCGATATCACTATTTGCATGCCTAGAAGTATGAGAAAGAGTGACAATGTGAGGAGGTGCTTAAGTACGGGTTGATTCGTTCTGATCAATCTCCTTTTTCTTCTTCTGTCTTACTGGTTAAGAAATTAGACTCTTCGTAGTTTTGTGTTGTTTATTATTCCTTGAATGCATACACTATGAAGGAAAAAAATTGATTTTAGTGACTGATGAACTCTTGGAAGAATTTTATGGGCTAAATACTTTTTAAAGCTAGACCTTTGATATAGGTAGTATCAAGTTAGAATGAGGAATTCCAACGTGGAAAAGACAACCTTTCACTATTGGCATTTTGAGTTCCTAATCATGTTGTTCAACCTCAACAATACTTCGTTTACTTTTCAATATTGATGAATAATGTCTTAAAATGATACCTACATAAATTTATTTGGTTACTTTTTGATGATATATTAATTTATAGTCAAACTTGAAACACTTACAATATCTTTAAATTGTTTTTTCTATACTAAGACAACAAACATCATTCCTTAAATACTCCAAATGCTTATTTGGATAATCTAAGTTTCATACTTATGATGTATTATTTCATCGCAAGGAGTTAAAGTAGAAACTCATTAGGTGGCAACCATAATTTGGTGGTCGAATCAATCCTCTATAGAAGTTCTACGAAGTTTTCTTGGGTTTATAAGGTATTACCAAAAGTTTGCCAAATATTATGTAAGATTTTAAGTCTTTTAACTATTATGTTCAAGAAAAATTCTCTTCAGTAAACTCTACAATCATTAGATGCTTTTCACATATTAAAGCAATCAATATGACAAACACTAGGGACATCTCATTCCCATCTTCTAGATTATGAGAGAGAGTTAAGCCAAGATTGTACACCAACAACTAATCTTATTTATGGAGGGAGAGTTTCATTATTCATACATAGCATTATAATCTTAAATTTCTATTGAAAAAAAAAACCGTATCGCTTCTCCATAATAACATTGGGTTAATAAACTTATTGGGTTTAACTTTCAAAGTAAAATAACATACGGGATGTGAGAATGTTGTGCATAAACTTTATCACAAAAACAAACAAGATATGAAATACTACAATCCATTATATGTCACAACTAGTGATCTTTTATTCCATTAGTATTGAAATTTCTTATTCCCAAAAATTATAGGAGTTGATCCAATAAATTACTCATCACCCATGCTTGTTGCCACTCTTAGATAAATGAAATTTCTTAGGATAAAAATTGTTATAGGACAACTATCATACAACTCTTAAAGCCACTCCTTTCGAAGCAGCGTATAGTCGCTCTCCGCCACCCTTGTTGTAACTATGACGACAATTATATAAAGGCAAATGTAAGTCGTTCCCTCGCTTTTATGGCTCATTTCGAGTGGAGAAAAAAACTATGCAGCGTAAATTCAAATGAAGAATGGGTATCTCTTCAATTACGACCACACACACACTCTATAGATATACATTTGCAGTTAATAAATAATACAATATAACATGGTTGAATTGGAGAAAGAAAGAAGAGAATGGTGCTTGTCAGCCGCCTGTTGTCTCTATCAGGCTGAAGCTTGTGCGCGTGCACGCCCTCAATCATGCTGTGCACGCAAACAAGAAAAACGGTATCATTTCCTTCCTTGCGCTTTATAGACAATACAATACGCATATAACCCGTTAATGATGCCCATTCTTGGGACACATTCATGCTTGTCCTCTTATGGTATTTCCGTTCATATACTTCTTATTAGTATTGATGGTGGCATAACTCATCACCTTCAGCTTTATATGATTATGACTTACGTCAAAATTAAAAGTTCTTTTGTTGTATGATTAAGACAAGTGAATCAATGCCCTTCTTACCAACTTTTGACTTTAAGAATTTATACTATATTATTAATTTAAACATTTTAGGTCATTATAATAATTCCAACATTCACAACAAGCGTTATTCCATGTCACCCAGAACTTAATCACGAAGTCTAAGTTCCGAGGACATGGTTTGCCGCTTTAAATCAACAACAAACTCGTGGTTGGGAGTGGATAAGAGTGGAACACATAGAAAGTAGAGTGGAAATAGAGTTGAGTAGTGTTTCGGGCAAGGGTTTTAAGAGATCAGATCTTCTGTCTAGTTTTATTCTGCTTTATTTTATTTTATAAAATCTCAATCATTTATTTTACGAGGTTCATATAAATTTTATGTAGGACCTACATAAATAAACGACTAAAATTCATTAAATACAATAAAACATCATAATATTAAACAAAAGATCTGGACACAAGCTTTAGCGGAGAAAAGCAAAAGCAAGTCCATTCAAAGGAAAAGATGACCGGGGAATCAATAGGTTAAAATCATAAGCACCCACGCGCATAAAAGGAGCGTTGCTTCCAACCTTTCTGCACCATAAATAGCGTACCCTGGTCTCAGTGGCTAGATTCATGTAATAATGAGTTGGCTACGCAAGCAACCAGGGCTGAAATTAGTAAATTACGTAAAAAAGAAAATTTAGTTTTCAATATTTAAATTTAATTATTGTATTTGTACCCACAATTTTCACTTTAAATATATAATATGATGTTATTGTTAACACAACAAAATGAAATGAACTAATGATTTCCTAATAATTAATTACAATTTAGGAATTAGGTGAAATTACGAATGTTTAGAACTAAAAATAATTTCTTTTCTTCATTTAGATTAAAAAAAACTTGAATTACAAATTTTATATATCGGTTAGTTTAAAGACGGTTGTTGAAGACAGAGTGACGGCTGATGACGCCTCACAATCCACAAGACCTTTTCGCTCTCACCATATAGAGAAGCAATATAGAAAGTAAGAAGAGCGAGAGAGAGAGGGAGAGAGAGAGGGCCATCTCCCTCAACAAAGTTTCAACTCATAACCAGTTGTTCGCTGATTGAGCCACAGCCACAAGAAGGAGAAGGAAAAAAAGAAAATGCTTGCTTTAGATTGATGGATTCATAAATACATAAACTGAATTACTGAAGATAACCAAGAGAGAGATAGAGAAGCAGCTTTCATTCCATGGATCTTTGTTATTAAAAGCTTTCATGTATAGGGGGCTTCGGAAAAAATGGAGACGCCACCAGCGGAAGAGTTGTTGAGAAAGATCCAGGAGCTTGAAGCAGGGCATGAACAGCTCAGGCAAGAGATGTCTAAGCTTAAGCTCTCTGCTTCGGCTTCTACTTGTACTTCTTCTGCCACTACCGATCCATACCATCACCACCATCAACGCTCGCATTCAATATCCCCCCAGAGGTCTGGTCCCCGCCGTAGAGTTACCGTTGGTGCTGGTTTTGAGGCGGCTGCTTCTGCTTCGTGGAAGCGAGGTTCTAGTTCGTTTAGGCATGCGTCGCCGTTGCAGAGAGAAACTCGGGAGAGCTCTAACAGTGATGGTAATGCGTCCGCGAGAGGCAGCGGAGGAGCGAGTAGTGGCCCGTCGGCGGTGAAGTTCACCGATAGACAGTATTTGAATATGTTGCAGTCTATTGGACAGTCCGTTCACATCTTCGATCTTGGTGGTCGCATCATTTATTGGTGAGTGAGTCGTGATTTGAGAGTTTTGGTATAATATATGAGTCCCTTTTTCTGTCGGGTTCTTGTTTTCTGCAGGTTTCAATGTTGTTATTATGCTTATTAGGAGCTTTTTTTAGTTTTGTTGGTTCTTTGCTTTTTAATGTTCGTTGGAGTTATACAAGGATGTTGATTTTTGGTTCGGGTTGGTGCTTACGAGAAACCCTTAATTGGAATAGGTTTTAATGATGCGACAATTTTGTTTTGCTTATTACAGATTCTAGAGTTGGATTTGGATGTCTTTGATGTAATTTCGTAGTTGGTATATATGGAATATGCTTGAATTCTGCAGGAACCGAACTGCAGAGAAGCTTTATGGATATTCTGCTGCAGAAGCTCTTGGGAAGGATGCTATTGAGCTGCTTGTAGATCCCCGGGATTATCTGATGGCAAACAACATAGTTAGTCGGGTCACTATGGGGGAGAGCTGGACCGGGCAGTTTCGGGCTAAGAATAAGATGGGAGAGAGCTTTTTAGTTGTTGCTACCAATACTCCGTTCTACGATGATGATGGAACTTTGGTTGGGATTATTTGTGTATCTAGTGATTCACGACCCTTTCAAGAAATGAGATTCGAAATGTCAGGTTCTAGGATCCCTGAAACAGATTCAAGCTTCAGTAGGGCAAGAACAAGTATAACAACAAAACTTGGTCTTGATTCTCAACAGCCTTTTCAAGCAGCAATTGCATCTAAAATATCAAATTTGGTAAGTTTTATTTATTTCTTGTGATACCTCAATGTGAATTAAGGAAGTAAGTGGTGTAGCACATCTTTGATTGGTTGAACCCTCAAAACAGGCATCCAAGGTGAGCAACAAAGTCAAGGCTAAAATTCGAACTGGAGAAAACAGCATAGAACATGAAGGTGGAAGTGGAGACAGTCATCAGTCTGATCATGGCTTCTCAGATGCAGCTCTTTCTGATCATAGGGAGGATGCAAATACTAGTGGAGGCAGCACACCCAGAGGAGAAGCACATCTCTCGCCTTTTGGTGTGTTCTCATCTGTTGATGACAAGTCCCATGTCAAACCTAGGGATTCTGGAGACGAGAGTGATGGAAAACCTGCTATTCACAAGATTATAGCGTCGAAAGCTGAAGCACTAATTGGTAAGAAGGGTTTGTCATGGCCATGGAAAGGAAATGAAAGGGATGGCTCAGAGGCAAGGGGCACCCGTCTCGGGTGGCCTTGGTTGCACAGTGATCAAGATGGTGAGATAAATCATCACAGAAGTCCTCCCAGTGTGAAAAGTGAAACGCTGGTAATCGAAAGCAATCGGCCCACTAATAATGACGCATCTGGATCTTGGTCTTCCTCTATTAATGTTAACAGCACAAGTAGCGCCAGTAGCTGTGGAAGCACCAGCAGTAGTGCTGTTAATAAGTTGGATATGGATACTGACTGCTTGGACTATGAAATCTTATGGGAAGATTTGACGTTTGGGGAACAAATTGGGCAAGGTAATTACCTGTAAATTTAAATAGAAAGCATTTGAAGCCATGGTTATAGTCATTCACAGCTTTTGTCATCTTTAACTGTTAAGTTCACTCATTTAAGATTGTAATCCCTAGAATGTGCACACGTGGAACTAATGATCTGTGTTTTTGTCTTTCCTACTTCCTTTACGGGGTTCCTCTCTAAACTGCTTTTGGAGGAAGACTTTAGATTTTCATCCACCCATCTCACTGACATTTGTTTAACTTGTTTGTAAGTTTAGGTTGTCATGGCTTGTTATATGTTGTAATTGTTATTTGAGTTTTACCTTACATTCTTGCAGGTTCTTGTGGGACTGTTTATCATGCCCTGTGGTTTGGATCAGTATGTTCTTCTGCTCTTCCTTCTGAGAACTTTATTCGTGAGATTAATAATAGAGTTAGTTTATGAGGACGTAATTGAGTAATTTGACGTAAGATGCACATTGGTTGCATTGTGCTGTATATGAGCATTTGACATCTGTAGATTGTCACTCATCTCAACAGGTTGGATTTGATTGCTAGTCTATGATTTCCAATCAGTAATTTATAATAAACCTGAAACTGGTTTGTTCATTCTTTTGATTAACTTCTGAAATCACACAAATCCTTGCGTTCTGCATATTGCTACTTAACAGAACACTGATCTAGCCAGTTAGTGTTACATTTTTAAGACAATAACATGTTTGATAATCAGATGAAGCAAGGAAAGAAGCATAAATACATTGATGATGGTGCTAATGCTGGATGATTAAACGAGATCCATTCTTTTTTAGGATGTTGCTGTCAAGGTATTATCCAAGCAAGAATATTCTGATGATGCAATATTCTCATTCAGACAAGAGGTATATTCACTTCTTATCTAAATGACCCTGAATATTGTGGACTTTTTCTGTTTAGATGTCTTTCTTGGTGCAAACTGTTCTAGCTTATTCCATTTTGTTTCTTTTGTTTGCCTGCAATAAACTACGTACAAAGGCTGTGAGTTGAAAGATTTCATTTCACTGCATAAATGCAACTGTAAATCGATATAGTTGGTGAGGGATTTGTTATCTAGCATGAAACAATGCATATTCTATCATAAACAAGTAATGCTCCAGGTCGAAAGTTTCAAAAGTGACTTTAGGCCCAGACAATAGTCTTAAAAATATTTTTATTTCATCCTATTCTCCATAATGATGTAACCTATTTTTTTATTTGCACCAAATTAACATTGTTAAATTTGCTAGTATTGATCATTGTTCTACTTTATCTAATGATATTGACACCATCTGAATTCTTTCAATGTCATTGAAACAAAAGCTTTGTCATCTTTTTGAACTATTATGACCAAAAAGAGAAAGTCGTTGTACAATTTAACTGCAGTCTCATGTAGTCAATCTTGTTTGAGTAGCTCAGAGATAGAGATATAATAATGTGCAATGCTCCTCAAAGGCCAAGTTTAGATTTTGGTACAATGTCTCCTGAAATTACTCTTGAATTCTTATTTTCAGATTTTGTGATTTTTAGTTTTGTTTCACATTCCACCTTGAAATTATGGTACAAAGTAAAATTGGATGAACTGAAGACAAGATTCCAACAGAAACACTTCTAGTTTGAGAATGATGTCGGGTTGTTTTACTTGAAGGTATCCCTGATGAAAAGACTCCGACATCCTAATGTTTTACTCTTCATGGGTGCTGTTACTTCTCCTCAGCGGCTCTGCATTGTCACAGAGTTCCTTCCACGGTAATTTCACTATTTCTTTTAAAATGCTCAATGATGAACATTCGGACTTATTGCTTGATATATCACTTGCAGAAAACTAATCTCTTTCATGGTGCTTTACGGCTTACTCTTAAGTATGAAATAATTGTTTCGCTAGGATGAAGCATAACTTTTCTTGTATTTCAATCGATGCAGTGGAAGCTTGTTTCGCTTACTACAGAGGAACACAACCAAATTGGATTGGCGACGGCGTGTCCATATGGCATTAGACGTGGTGAGTATCAACTTAATCTGAGGGAATTATTGTCTTGTTCATTGATGTGTATTGCAGCATGTTCTAATTACCAAAATCCCCTGATGCGGTGCATTTTTGAGTGTGCTGCTTATGTATGTACCATTGACCTAATGAATTTTGGCTGTTATTACTGCTCTATCACTTGATAATATACAGGCACGAGGCATGAATTATCTTCATCATTGCAACCCTCCAATCATTCATCGTGACTTGAAGTCGTCAAATCTTTTAGTTGACAGAAACTGGACTGTAAAGGTTTGTCACAAAGGATAAGAAAGTTTTATCCACTGTTCTTATCTCTTTGTTTGGATTTCTTTGCTTGAATTGCCCATGGTGCTTCACCATTTAGACCTGAAATTAGTCTGGCATCTGTCAGGTTGGTGATTTTGGTCTATCACGTATGAAGCATGAAACTTTCCTGACAACGAAGACTGGGAAGGGGACGGTATGTTCACAACTATAGTCTTACTATTTTCAGTTTATGAATTTTGTTCTTAGCTACTAAAGGTCTAATTCCTAGTCTACTAAATTCCTGTTCCATAGCCTCAATGGATGGCACCAGAAGTTCTCCGTAATGAACCATCTGATGAGAAGTATGTACTACTCTGGTGATTTGCAGCTTGACGAATGTATTTATGAATCTGTTTGTTTCTGGTTACTGTAGTTGCGACAATACTTACTTTATTTGTGAGCTTCATTTAGGTCTGATATATATAGTTATGGAGTGATACTGTGGGAACTTGCTACTGAGAAGATTCCTTGGGACAATCTGAACTCAATGCAGGTAGTGTTTTCACTTGTCAGACTGTTTTGGAAAGAAAAAGTTTTTAACTTGGAAAATGTATCGGCACAGTATTAGAAAAATGTATCAGCACAGTGTTAGAATCTCAATCTTTTGAAATTTGCTAAGATTACTGTTATTTGTTGCCTGGTGCATCGCATTGCTGGTCAGAGCTGTAGTGGATTTTTATGTGAAGCTTCAAATTAAGAATAATGGCATGTTATATTACATTTCTAATTGAATCTGATTGCTATGTTTAAGGTGATTGGAGCTGTAGGGTTCATGAACCAACGATTAGAGATTCCAACAGATGTAGATCAACAATGGGCGTCTATTATTGAGAGTTGCTGGCAAAGGTGCATAGTTTCTTCAGAATTACTGCGTTAATGCATGCTCTAGTTTTTGCTAAAGTCAAAGGGATACTTGACTTTTACCATAAGTGAACTAAACCATACTGAAAAGAGCTTAATTGGTTGATCAGGAAGCATACTAGACATCCACAATCATTAATTATAATGATATCCTACCACAATGTATACATATACTTATATTTATAGAAGTCTTTTAGGTTAGGATTAGGACATGCCATCAAATGGATTGTTCTATTAAATTATCTTGCATTATTAATGCTTCCTGACGTTGGCCTTCTGCAATTGAAATCATCTTAGACGTGTACGAACATAAAATATGTGTAAGAACATAAAATATGGCTTATGGGCCTGAAGGAGTTAAATAAATTACTCATCTAGCCATTATTGCGGGCATAAAGTATTATGAGGTTGAGATCACTGGCTTACGTTGACTTTTTTTTTACAGATATATCTTATTAATTTAAGCTTATCTTTTAGATTCTAATTTAGTGTGACAAATATTGGGAAAAAGTGAGGTTGTTATTTGTTAGGTGTAACAGAGACTACTATTTGCAGGTTAAGTTGGCTGATGTTTGATTTATGCATATTTCTACGGCTCTCATGTCTATCTTTTGTTGAACGTGGATAACGTGTGAATCTGTTGGCTGCTTATGTAAAACAGTGATCCACAGAGCCGCCCAACATTTCAGGAACTCATTGAAAGGCTTAGAGATATGCAGAGACAATACAACATTCAATTGCAAGCATCTCGTTCTGCAGCCTTAGAGAACACACAAAAGGAATCGTAGACCAAAAGTTTTCCCTACCGTTTTTGATATTCTAGTGACATGGCCGCCGGGGGAAACAAAGTTTGGTGTGCAAACAGTCGCAGAGCAAAGATGGCAGCCACAATTTCCCTCAAATTGGCAGTAAACAGTTTGTGGTGGCAGATAAAAGCTGTTGACAAGCAGAGATAGAATGGCAAAAGAAGGGAGTAGTTGGAATCATTGTGGGCTGCCGAAGCTTGATGTTGACAGTTTGTTTTGACTTTACGTGTTTTTTTTGCTACCATCATTAAAATTTTCTAAAGCCACCACTAGTGTTGTGTAATTGGCAATACTTAGTTGGGGTTCATGTAAAGCCATTATGAGCAATATATATTAGAAGCCTTAGGACCACTAGTGAGAAAGTTGAATAGAAGACACATTTATCAATTGATTATAGAGGAATATCCTTTTAAGTTGAGCTTCTACAAGAGCTGACGATAGCATGAGTCTCAAGCCCTTTCTGTAGAGAACCTATGCACCCATGAATCGCACGTGATTTGTAGCAAATACGATTGGGCATTCGGATTGCATAACTTTTGACATTTCAAGTCAACCGATCAGACCGCTAATGAACGTCAGTGTTGTGACCAGTGAAAGTCCTACTACGTTCGGAAGCACACCTCTCTGAACGGTGACATTTGAGGATTGCTTCGCAGGGCACTCAAATCATGTTAGGCCAATCACCAATTAAGTACAGCCCTTGTTGAACTCACTGTTCTACACTTCTATTGAATATGTAAAGTGAAATGCATATAGCCCATAGGGAAGGTTCAATTGGTGGCTGGCTTCTCAAAGAGTTTTCATGCTTAGGTTCGGGATTCAAATTCTAGGATCGAGATTGGTTAAGTTCCCAGAACTAAAGTTGCGTTTGATTACTATCTTCAGTATGCAGAGACGGAACGAGACAGTGAGGCGTTTGGTTGTGATGGACAAAACAGATAAAACTATCTTCCTCTCGAGAATAGAAATGTCTTTGGTTGCAGTTAACAGAACATAAAAACAATATCAATGACTAAAATATTCCTGCAGTATAATATAACTGAAAATATGTAATTTATTGATTATTTTAAAACGAATGATTTATATTAGTAAAAAAGTTAACAAATAATAATAATAAAAATAACAATAAGAAATTAATTTCGTATTAATGATGATGATGATGATGATAGAAGAAGAGAAAGAAAATCATTAATAATAAGGAATTTAATAATCATAATAATAACAAGAAAACTAATTATGAATAATAATGATAATAAAAATAATAATAAGAAAATTAATTTTATATAATAATAACAATAAATACAAATTTTATAATAATAATTAATAATAACAGAAATAGCAATAATTACTACTACTACTAATAATAATAAATTAATGATAATAATAATTATGATGATGATGATGGTGATGATGATGATGATAATAATAATACTAATAATAATTCATAATAATAATAATAATAATAAATTAATAATAATAATGATGATAATAGTAATAGTAATAATAATAATAATAATAATAATAATAATAATTAATGATGATGATGATGATGAGTTTAATAATATAATTAGGAATAAAAAATTGCTTTTGTGGGAGGAGGGGTATTTCTAGAAATTACTTATGTGTTTTTGTTTCTATTCCTGGGACAAGAAATCTTATACCACAGTTTTGGAAGGAACAAAAAATTTCTATCCCTGTATTCTAAAGTCGGAACAAAATTCGATTGGGACAACAAGCAAACACTGCCAGGTACATAATTTTTGTTTCTCTATCATCTGTTTTCACTAACGAAGACATCAACTAAACGCTGCGTAAGGCTGGCTAGTGCAGATGTAGAAATGCGTGAGACCATCATTATTTTGAACTAATTTAATAATATAATTATTTAAAGGTATTTTTATTTGGATTGTATTAGTTTATGTCATAATTATTTAAAGGTAATTTTATTTGGATTGTATTAGTTTATGTCTCACGTTTAATTGGTTAGTTATAATTTAATGATATAATTATTTAAATATGTTTTTTAATCTTATACGTATTTGGATATATGTGATAAAGTTCGATAAATATATATTACAAATGAAACTTCGATGAAATAATAATTCTGAGTTCGCATTGTATTTATATATCATCCCTAAATTGTTTTTAATCACTTTTTATTAATATTAGATATCAATAGAACGTGAAAAGTCTAGTACGCGTTATATTTTTTTATGGAAATAATAGTTGATCTTATAAACTAAAAAATAAAAATATTTAAATAAATGTGTGAGTACTTATTAAATAATCAATTCACTTAAATAACATCATAAGAGAATTGCATTTGAAAAATTATCTGTATGTCTATGGAAATGATTGTATAGATCTCCAAAGTATTTCATTGTTATATTTTGATATTATTTATGACTTATTTTAATTAAGGGTAATATAATCGGTAGTAATCAGATATGACATAAACTAAAAAAATAGTTGAATGGTGAATATAAGATTTATCGTCCTAAAATGATTAGGAGAATGTTCCATTATTATAGATTAATATTAATTTAAAAAACTTTATATAAGATGAAATGACAATTTAAAAATAGTTTTTAAATATTATCAATAGAATCAATAAATAATGATAGAGTAGTAATTTTTTTAGAAATAGAGGAACTCATAGCCGTTATCTTTTGATTACGTACTAAATAAATCTTCAGATTGATGCAATAGCCAGCAAATCATGCCAATCGGATATTTTGCACTAAGCAAGCCTTATACGACAAGCTTGATCGTGAGAGTGTAGGTAGGGAGATTTGAACGCAAAGAACAACTTGAAGAGAAAATGTGTTTTAAACAAATTGAACTTTATTGTAAAGTTTGAAAAACTTTAGGATTAATATAAGAAATTTAATAATTAAGGATTAATATGAGATAAAAAATCTTATTTAGACCTAATTAGTATTTATTTATAATTAAAGATTAATTAAAATTATAATCATAATCATTTCTATGAAATTATTAAAAGATATATAAACCCTATTATAAAACTACATTTCGTGCAAGATCGGATTAGAACAATCTTTTAGTACATAATTTAATTAATGTCAATTAAAATTTAGAATTGATTATGCAAAAGTTTCAAACCTTAAGTCTTAAAATGAGATCAAATTTGAACCTTAATCCTAAAATCAAATTGGATCTGAATAAAGCTCAAAAATTTATAGTGAAAACCAAAAACTCAAAATTTAAAAAATTCATTAAGATTAATCTAAATATGTTCATGAAATTTATAATTTTCGAGCATCCCTTTTGCAAACCTTAACTTTGTAGGAATAAATTTGATTTGAATCCTTTGGTAAGCCAGCCCCATCACGATCCCTATAAAGACTCATCTCTCTTTTACACCCCCCAAGTCTCTTCTTGTTCAAGCCCAATCCATAAAGGCTGAAACCATTTCTAAATCAGGTAACTCTTCCATTAGAGAGTGGCTCGAAGTTTTAGGTCATGATTGTGATGCGTTAACTATTAGAGTTCTTGTTTTGGTTGTTGTTAGTGGTTGGCTTGCTATTGTGTATGGTTGTCGAAGGAGAAGCGATGGATTTTGTGTTGTTGAGTTATATTGAATCTTATCTTCGGTGAGCTAGAGTTGTTTTGAGTTTTGATGGTGTTGTCGGGGAGTTATTGTCGAAGATGTGTCAGAGATGGCTTTAATGGTTACGCATGAGTTGTGCGTCGAGAAAAGATAAAAGTGCTTCTGTGATGTTGCTGGATTTCTGGTATGGATGATACGCAACGGCTATAAACGATGGATTTACTAGAACTGTGCGTTGGTTAGAGAAGGATGAAGCACCATTGGATACTGGATGTAGACGGCTGACTCTAAACATAGGTGGCGGAAGGCATGACGTTGGCGAGACTGGAGAAAATAACAAACAATGGAGGCTAACATCGACAGCGACGTATGACACAACAAAGCTTTCGCTGGTGGAAGCTACCGGTGATTGTCATCTGTGTTCTGTAGAGACTGGAGAAGATGAACCATTAGCGACAACAGCTCATAGGCAACGACAACGATAAAAGTAGCTAACTAGGGTTTATAGCTTTGTGAAGCTAGGGTTTGACAATAAGACGAAGAAGGGATTCTTAGGAATGTTCAGATCCTCTATTCAATATTATGGTGTCTTATTGTGTCCAATAAATCTTAATCATTTACTTATGTAGATCCCGCAAAATAAATGACTAAGATTTCATGAGACAAAATAATATTGAACAGAATATCTAGACTCTTATTAGGTTATATGACTATCCTATATGAAGGTTGTTTGGTACGAGTTTAAGCGTGACTTAAACCAAAAAAAACTTTATTTAACTTTTTGATTAAAGTAATTCTACGACTAAATTAAGCTATTTTAAACATAAAATAATGTGTTTCTATTTAATTCAATTTCAAATATATTTAAAAGAATTTTAAAAATTCAAATCAATTTCAAAATTAAATCAATTATTTTTCTTAATGTGATTACAATTAATAATTATATTGATTGCTAAATAAATTTTATAAAAATGTTTTTATAATTCAAATTGATTATATTTTAATTAACAATGACAACAACACTCATTATAAATTCAACTAACACGCAAATTTTGAGAAGGTCCAGTAGTATGTTATCTTACTCTTAACTAATAGAGATTTTGTTTACAAATATTATATTTTCTAATTGAAATTAATTGACTAGACCCCTTAAAGTTAAGAAAGCATTTTCTTAAGTAATTAATAAAATTTTTCTTAATTAAAATCATTTATTTTAATTTGATTAAGATAAACTAAATATATAATTTTATTTATTCAGCGAATAATTATTCTATTGATATATAAGTTGTTTATATATTTACGAATAATAAATTTTTTGATTTATTAAGAAAAATATTTTTCTTGATTAAATTTGAAAGTGTTTTCATTTATTAATGAGTAACTAATCCTAAGCCCCCAACCTTTTATGATTTTCTCAATTCAGGATTCAAGTTTTTAAAATTTTTAATTTAATAATCAACCTTTTAAAACCTTGATGATTAAGTTAAAAACATTAGTTTTCTTAATGATTTAATTTTTTTAGTTGGATACCTATATATATATATATATATATATCATGAACAACAAAAATTTCATTGGTCAAATTAATTAGTAAATTACCGACAAAACTAATGTTTTGAACTTAACTATTAAGGTCTTAAAGGTTGGCCAGTTATTTGAAAAATTCAAAAGCTTGGACACTAGATTGAAAAAATCTCAAAAGGTTGGGCACTTTAAGATTGGTTTTTCCTTTATTAATTTAGAAAAATGAGCTTTCATTATTATTTTAAAACAATATTTTAATTTATTAAAAATAATTTTCTTATTAATTGAGAAACTAGTTTCTATATAAATATTATAAAGAATTTTATTAATTGGATTTAAAAATATTATATTTAATTTTGAAAGTTTTTTTAATATTGGAAAATAGTTTTTTAATTAAGGAAAAGTTACTTTTAATTAGATTAGAAATGGTTTTCTAATAGCATTAAATATTTTACTTGTTAAATCTTAAAAAAATTATTTTAAAAGTATAATAAGTAAAAAAAGTAATTTGTTGAAAATTTTTCATTACAAGAGTCAAGATAATTGGAAATATTTTTCAATTGAATTAGAAAATTGTTCTCAAATCAAATTAAATTGCTATATGGAATAGGAATTTAATTTATCAAGGAATCAATAATTATTAAACTTAATAATCCAAAAAGGATGGATATACTATTTTAGATTATAAAGATTAATAATTAGAATCATACAGGGCTTGATATTTCATGCATATAATTTGATTGCATTTTTTATATGTATGATATTATTACATGTAATTTTGTATTTGATGACATGAATACAATTAAATCTCTTGTTAAAATATTAAGTGCATGTTTGGGACATGATTGTTGCCTTCTATTATTATAAGAATAAACTAGGGTTTTATTTGTTATTAGACCTATTGAACAAACTCAAGGCTACTTAATTTGATATATTTAGTTTTAGAATAATAGGTCTTAACTAAATTTGTGTGATCTAAAACTCATGATCACATAAATTTAGAGGTAGGGTTAGAAATAAATATAAGATAAGTTTTAGTAAAAGTTGTAACCTAATGGATCTAGAAGTCACATGATATATGATTGATAAAATTGTTATCTACTTAATTTAAATTCAATTAGTCTTTTAAGCAAACTTAGATCAACTAAACTTGAATATGATCCTAGTAGAGGGATTAGAGTAATATTTCAGAATAATACAAGGCCTATTATTTCAAATAGAATATTGGAAAGTAACCAAATATATGATTAAATTCCTAATATAATTTGATTGTCGTGACGTATAACCAATTACTTGCCTTTCTTACATTTATATTTTGTTATGAGTAGAAATTACCTTTGTTTAGTACAATTAAAACTAAAGTGTCAATAAACCAAATTTCTTTGATATATGTTAAGTTTGGAAGAGTTTTTAAAGATGAAAAAGAAAATTTGTGTGCCTAATATGCAGTTGTACTATTAAACCCTGTTAAGGATTTGGTGATACAATTTTAGAGGTATGTCAATATCATATAAGATGGGTCAACATCAAGAGGTTGTATAGAGTAGAACTAAAAGGTATAGTACTATAATGGAATTGTTTCATTAATTTCAGCCTACTAAAAGCATAAATATGGACTATAATTGCAGACATTAGCTTAGATATGATAATAGTTGTCATTAAAAGGAAAAGTAGTTGTATGTCTTTTCTTGCCAATACATGATATGATAGAAATCATATATATTTTTAATTCATGCTTTTGAGTATTTGATACTGAATTTGGATTCAACATTTTACAATATTTAAGGCATGATAAGGAATAGATTTGTTGAGTAAAAGTAGTTGATCTAAGTTTGTGCAAGTAGTTTTTATATGTTGGATGAAGGGAGACTTCTACTTAATATAAGTAGCAAGAATAAAAATAAGATAACCTAACCTATCCCTTTATTCCATATTAGTTAAATCAATATAATGAGAATCATAAAATTACAAATATGGATATATGTATCCATTTTAATTATGGATCATATGAAGTTTGTCAGACTTGTTGGGTTCAAAAATGACCAAACCAAACTTTGTTTAGAGGATGATGATAGCATTGAATTATTAAAATTTTATACATCTAATGTGTTGGATGTAATAACAATTCGTAAAGGGATGGTACTTCTATTTTATTAAATTTAATAATGACTATATGTGATCTAGTCATATGTATTAAATGAAATATTAATTTCAAATATTTTAAAGTTCAAATTATTTAAATGCTAGTAGAAATTAAGCATTAAGAATGCTGAAGCACCTTAATAAATCAATGTGGTGATATTTAATTTTTTTTAGTTATCTATAGGAAATGAGATTTTTTGGCAAATACCTTCACAACTAAATCCCATAATAGTATGAATTTGTGTAAAGAGGAAAACACAATATGAGATATTGTATGATGCGATCTTTATTTCTTTTATACTTATGCCTAACATAATGATTTTTACATCGCTAGTTCCAATTAAAACAATTAATAATATTTTATATTAGATATGGAATGGTAAGATTTAAAAAGAGTTAAAGTTAATGATTTTAAGATGTGATGCTTAGTTGAAGCATGTATTATACAAAACGTTTAGAACTAAATCTTATAATAAAAAGGTTGTGAGATATCTAAAAGGTTGGATATAATCTTACATAACCATTGGACAATACATTTGTTTTAATTAATACTTAATGATTCTTAAGATAAGTAGTGGGAGTAAGATACCAATGAAAATAGAGATGATTGGTGATTTATCATGTTTATAAGAAGGTTAGTGGAAGTATAGTTATACTTTTTAATGGAAGTGTGTGGAGACACACTGCTCATAAAGAATAACAATTCATATTTTCAATTATTGAAAATATAATAGTCCAAGAGTAACTCTTATCGGATATGAAAAGATAACAATTTAATTTTAGGAATTAAAACTGTAGAAATATATATGGAAATTGTTTATCGATTATAGTCTAAGTAAATAGATAATGTGCTAAAGGTATCTAGTATTTAAGATATTTGATACTTATGAAGTATTAAGTTCATTATTATATATATATATGAGTTGATATTTGAATTTACTTTTATATGGATATTAACTTTAAAATTAAATCTTATTTAAGGTTTATTTTACTTAAAACAATATTATTTTGAGATTTGAAAGGTCCTAATCTAACATTAATTGTTAATCAAACCATAATACTTTTTTTAATCTAATGGAATGATTATTTGGATCAATAAGTTCTTCAATGAACTTATTATAGTTTCTTACATTATTTAAACAGTACTGTATTATAGAAAATTAGAGTTATTAGGCATGTAAAAGGAGCTAAGGTCTTATCAAATATCCAAAAATGTATTTATGCAATTTCTATAAATTATTATGATAATTAGGAAGAAAATTGTGAGATTTAAACAAGAGCTCACCATAAAGATTCCTATATAATTCTTTCACTAAATAAGTGTTCGAATAGTAACATGAATTTTATATAGTGATATGGTATAAGATATTTAAAGAATTAGTTCGATGCAAGTGAAAGATTGTTGGTTTATACCCTATAACCAATCGGTTGGTTATAATTTAGTGATATAATTATTTTAAGATATTCTTTATCTTGTACATATTCAGGTTTATATGATAAATTTTGTGGGATAAATATAGCGCCCCAAATTAGGGGTTAGATTATTACGGAAATTTAGTACGTTTATACTTGCTATTTGAATATTTGTTAAATTGTGCATAAGTAATTTAGCATGCATTCATGACATTTTCCGGGTAAATTGGTTTAATGAGATTTCTGAATTGTTCGGACAGTATTATTATAATTTTAGTAATTTTTGTATACTTCAAATATTTTTAGAAATTGTTGGTGAATTAATTTTGAGTTGAAAATTTATTTTGAGAGTCATTATTTTATGACGGAATTTTGGTGAATTTTTGGAAGTTTTCTGAAAATTTTGGGTATTTATTTGTTATAAGAATTCATAAGAATGTTTTTGGTTATTTAACAAGAATAGTTTATTAATAAAATAATAATAATGACCAAGTAAATATTGACATGTGGCAGTTTTGTTATGCGACAATTAGATAGTTGTTGAGACACGTACATGCTACTTGTCTCACATGCAAAATAAGAGAACCCACGATATTACCTGCTATAGTTTGATAGCTCTTCACCGAAAACAACTAAGCTTCTCACCTTCTCTGTCGAAATTTCGCTGAAACGAGTAAGTAGTTTAGTGCTTTATTTTGTAAACATATATATACCTATACATGCATACACGGTGTAAACAGATATATATATATGCACGGTGTAAACAGATATATATATATGCATGGTGTAAATATAGATATACGCATACATGGGTTTTAGTAGATGAAAACGCATACTCTGTTTTTATAGTATCAATAGTAACGTGCACGCATAACTTGAAAACTTGATATATATACATATGTGTTCTGTTAGAGTAAAACCGACTGGTTATGTTGTTAGTTTATTTTGCATGCTTGACTTTAAATAAAATTGAGATATATATATATACACATGCTGTTCTGGGTTGTTAATAAAAAGACTATGAATTATATCACGCAACTCAGATGTTTGTCTTTGTTACTGCTCACGTATGTATTATGAGAGTCGAAGTTGGTGAGTTTTGAAATATATATAAATATTTGAAAATATACAGTAGAGAGAGAGTGGGAGAAGTGAATTTTCGGATTGAGGTTTAAAGTTGTTTCTGAACGGTTTGGGAGTTTCAGTGAGTTTAAGCAAGCCTATTGGATTATTTAGAAGTGAATAAGTTAAAGGACATTGAGGAGAAAAAAAAAGAAAAGTTGCAGAATCACGACAGTGAAGTGAGGAAGGAGATGAATAGTATAGATTATAGAAGGTTATTTTATTTTATTATTTTATTTTATTTTAATTTTTGTTTTAATTTGAATTCTTCCACTATTTTGACCATATCTTCGCCATCCGACCTCCGAATGACCTGATTTTCGAAGCATTGGATTTGTAAGAAAATTTTCTACCTCTCCATGTGAAATTTATAAATTTTCAGATTTAATTGACAATTAAGGATTTAATTATTTAAGTTGTGAATTATGGAATAAAGTTAAGAATTTAGGATTTGGTCCCGGAATTTGTCATGGACATGCATCATTCATATTAGTGAATTTTAATCATGCACAATAGTAATTTGTATCTGTGTTCCCTA
>JANVCL010000213.1:17528658-17544825 GCA_026546855.1 Erythroxylum incrassatum | reverse complement strand
AGTTATGTCATGTGCACAAATGTTACTGTGTACCAATCCTATAATGCATGAACAGTCCTAATTCATTCCAATCTATCTCATCCTATGCCAAATTACCATTCTACCCTTCCAATTGAGGGTGGGATGTTACAATTCTACTAAAGGATAAATTAATAGAATTGCATCCTTCTAGTAGTAATGGGAAGTCATAAATAACTCAAAGAGGCTAATTTCCTTTTCATACCTGTGATTTATGATAACTTGCCCTCCATCATATTAACATTTAAAGCCAATATAAAATGACTCATACTAAAATTCACCTCCAGCCTTGACAAATCTTTAAAAGTATGTAATGTAGAGATTAACAGTTTAATAAACTTACAGTGAGCCTTATAGAAGAGTAGGAGGTCATCCACAAGCCATAGATTAATAATAGCCACCCTCCTACATTTACTATAAAACTTGAAGTCTTTTTTATTGCCTATTTTATAAATTAGCAACTAAGTCAAGACCTTTATACACAATATAAAGACATAGGGGAAAATCTGATCCCCTTATCTTAGACCTATAACACTTTTAAATAGACCAATAAGAGTACCATCAATTAGGATTGAAAAGAGGGGGATGTTAGACAATACTTTATCCATCTTACAAATTAATTTAGAATCCTAAAGTTTCCATAGTCTACATAATATAGACTTATTCATCACAGTCGAAGTCCTTTTTAAAACCAACTTAGATAATATAGTTAGGAGAAGAATTCTTCCTCTGGTACCCCTTCGTTAGCTCCTGAACAATAGAGACATTATCTCCAACCAATCTACCTTACATAAAGGAATTATGATTGTCAAATATTAGAGAATCCATCGTAGTCTTAACCTATCAGCCATAATTTTAAAAATTACCTTGTATAGGAAATTAAAGCAGGTAATGGTCCTGAATTCCTCAAGGTTGTAGGAGTAGAAATCTTGGGCATTAAACATATATGTTTCTTATTTATCTCATTTGATAATAAGCCTCTAAAAAAATTCCATAACTTCTCTCTTTACTATAGGGACAACTTCCTTCCAAGTTTTATGAAAGAAATAACCATCAAACCCATCTAGACCTAGAGTTTTGTCAGGATTCATCTAAAAGATCATATCTTCTATCTCCTTGTCCTCAATAGTCTTAGTGAATAACTTTGCTTGCTCTTGAGAGATCCTTTTTTTCTCATATAAGAGCTAAAGTTATATGAGAACATCTATAAAAGTACTTAAAATATCAACTTCATTTAAAAGATCCTTTTTTTAGTAATTATGTTACTAACAAGTAAGGTTAGGGATCATTTTCTATTTGCATTTTTCCTAGCCATTATAAAATTAAAGAAAATTTTAGTAGACCTTTCACCTTCTTTTTTCCAGTTAGCTTTAGATCTCTACTTTATGAGAATAGACTGGTCTCTAATATTAGTCAAGTATTCTCCTAGGACTTCACTCAGTATTTAGCAATAGGGTATTTCTAAGGTCCCTATACATTTCCCATTGAATAAGAGCCAACTCCTCTTTAGCTCTACTAACATCTTATTATATGGAGGAACCTCTTCAAACCATAAGAACTTTATTTCTAAGGTCCCTAGACATTTCCCATTGAATAAGAGCCAACTCCTCTTTAGCTCTACTAACATCTTATTATATGGAGGAACCTATTCAAGCCATAAGAACTTTCATCTCATACTTAATAGCCTTTAATTTTTGAACACAGAAAAACTGATAAGTATCAATAGTTGTTATCTCTCAATTAAAAAGTTATTAAACTTGGCCCCTCTCCTTTCATATTTCTAGAAAGATTCTCCACCTAAATTGGTGAGTGAGTAGAAAATAGTGGGTTAAAAAAATAGGCCAAAATATTAAGAAACTAGGCTATCTGGTCCTAATTTACCAAAGCATGGTCCAATGTCTTTCTTAAAGCCCATCTATCAAACTGTTTGTTACTTCATGTATAAAAGTGGCCCTAAAACTTCAAATCAAAACACTTAATTTTTCCACATACAGTAATTATTAAAGTTAGTTGAAAAGTTTCTTAAACTAAAATGTCCATCAATTTCAGATCTATATATGGTATAATTGAAGTCCCCATAAGGTAAGTAAGGCTCATTAACTTTCGTTTGAAATTCTAACAAACTATCCCATAAGTGCTTTCTTTGAAAAGCATAATTAGCAACATATATCACTAAGGAGAAAATTGCAACCTTTTCCTGAATAAAATTCCATCTGAAGTGGATTACTTGCATTTCCAATTCAAAAGCTTCAACATCCATAATAGTAGGATCATAGACTATTATAATCCTTTCAAAACCATGAGCTTGGTTATTAGAAATAAATTTTCACATAGATCTGAATTTATTTAGAATCCTAAGATTCTCAAATCTAACTTTAGATTCCAAAAGAGAAAAAATCGATGGAATTGTGATATTGAAACAATCCCTTAAAACTGATAGCTTTTTAAGGCAATTGATCCCCATTACATTCCATGTGATCATTTTCATTTATTAGTAGGTTTAGTTTTAGAGCCCTTACTATTGTTCTTGCTAGATTTCCTTTTGCTTACCTACGAAATTTCCTAACTTAAAGACTTATCCTTTCTACTCACAAAAAAGTAGGGAAGAATTAGTGTCAATCTGGTTAGGATCATTAGCAATTGTCTGTTGTTCCGCATTTACCAGCCTTTTAGCAACAACTAAATCTTTTCTTATACAACCCTCCTATGTAGAATAATAAGGAGTTAATTCCTCCAAAATGGCACCTGTTCCCTGTCCTTGCTCAACATTCACCTTATTTATTAGCTCCTTAAAATTTCCCTTTAGAAACACCCTACCGTAGGTATCTATCTTTTTTAAGAAAGAGCTTCCATTGATAGTAGACTATCACATTTTCTTTATATAGGGCCCCACTAGGTCCCGATCTCATTATTAAGATGGTTTCAGGTAGGTATTTAGAGAGCTCCATATGGATACACATTCTAGCATATCCAAGTCTTTTCCTTTTACCTATATTTTCATCCAAAGCAAATGGTTTTCTTTGGAAACTAGCAATCATAATCAACCTTTTTGTTGTCCAATATTCAAGAGTTACATCGTATAAGTTCACCCACAATGGAATAGTTATATGTTTATTTGACTCAATCTAAAATCCATGCTACCAAGTTTATACAAAAAAGGGAGATTAGAGTCATGCCATGGCCCTTACTCAATGATCTTTAATGTTTGAGCTTTAGAGGAAAAGGTAAAGATGATATAATTATTTTTCTATGTTGACACTGACCACCTTTGTATAATAGGAAAAACATGTCTTTTATCCAAAACAAATAATAATCATAGAGTTCTCCTATGATTTAGCTCCCTTATGGAGAATTTCTAGATCGAGGGATAAAACAACTCTCTCGTATTTAACCTTAAGAGGGCAAAAATGCAATGAGAAATTAGTATTTTCTCTAACAACCTACTTCTAAGTTTCCCTTTCTCTAATTGATTCTTTTTGTAAGTGTTGGGAAGAGGATGAAGGAGCCTGCATTGTTCCATAAAAGGGAAATGGATTAACTAGTTTGAAGGTATGTATAGTGTCTGAAAAGGGGGTTATAGTTGGTATGTGACTACTTTTTGGATACAGTTACTAGGATCAAAACAAGAAAAATCCAAAGGTGGGAAAGAAAGTGTAGAGGCAAAAAGATCTCAACTCCCTCAACAAAAATCCACTATAGAAGAAGAAGGGGATTGTTGGAGAGCTAAGAAAAGTGGTTGACTTTGT
This sequence comes from Erythroxylum incrassatum, assembly GCA_026546855.1. Taxonomy (NCBI): domain Eukaryota; kingdom Viridiplantae; phylum Streptophyta; class Magnoliopsida; order Malpighiales; family Erythroxylaceae; genus Erythroxylum; species Erythroxylum incrassatum. The sequence continues at coordinate 17,541,061 of JANVCL010000213.1, read as the reverse complement.
AGTAGAAACTAGTTTTGTGTTGAGTGGAGGAGAGTGGAAGGATGAGAGCAAGGAAAAAAGGTACGTGGTAGAAAGGTTAAAGATGGGGATAAGGTAGACAAAAAGGTCTAACAAGAGGTTAAAAAATAACACACGTCTATTTTTCTTTATAAAGGATATAGTTGATCTTATAGATTAAAGTGTGGAGATATTTAAACAAATGTGTGGATGTGACTAGAGAATAAATTTACTTAACTAACGTGTATGAGAATTTCAATTGGAATATTAGTTATATGTTTATGGAAATTCTCATTGTAATAAGTGTATAAGTAATCTTTTGAATTGAGATCTCTAAAGTATCTTATATAGGAATTCTTATGTTTTAATACTACTTTTGACCTATTCTAACCAATGGTGGCCCAATCAGTAGTTATTAGATATAACATGAACTAAATGAAGGTAGTTACGTAACTGATATAAGATTAATCACCCTAACGAGATCAGGGAGAATGTTCCGTTGCTCTCAATTAATATTGATTCGAAAAATCTTTGGCCAAGGTAAAATAATACTTTAAAAATATGTTTTAAATATTATTAATAGAATTAATTATTAATGGTAGAGAACTAACATGGTTAGACTCAAATATAATGGGGATTAATTTTATGTTTATATCTATTCTAAGATTAATCAAAATCACTTTGATATTCCTAAATATTTGGGTGGTCATAATGCATTGCCAAAAGTTAATATTGATGAATGAGTATAAATTATTTAGTTACAAAACTATATATGAATTAAAGGATTTCAATGTATCTAATCATAAATATGATTAGAATTATAATTTATATCCATTGCCAATACATTTGAGAACCTAATAGATCATACACAAATAACGAACTGAAGAGAGAAAAAGGTGTTTTAATTAAGTTGGACTTGATTGTAAAGTTTGAGAAACTTTAGGATTAAATATGAGATATATAATTAATAAGGACTAATATGAGATATTGGATTTTATTTGGGCTCCATTAAATATTTAACTAAAATTAATTATAATTCTAATTAAAATTTATTTGAAATTATAATTTTATTTTAATTAAATTACTAAAAGATTCAAAATTTATTATAATTGGGTTTAGACTTCAAATGAGCTATCACTTCTTGTTTAAATCTCTTTGCAACAGTTGTAAAGTTCTTTTAACACATTTTATAGATATTATTACAGGCCAAATATGTGTGTGGTTATGGTAGTTTAGATAAGTCAATTTTAAAAATAGCTCAAGGGAAAAATAAAAAATGATCAATTTTCACAATAGGATACAAATTATGATTTATGATTTATTATGCTTTATGCATTAATTATATTATATATTTCAATGTGATAATTACTTGAACAATCAAACGAAAAAGCTTCATATCTATTTCGTTACATGTCAAATCAAATCTTGCCTCAATTTCAAATAGAATAATTTATACTTCCAAAAATAAAAAATAATGATTAAGGTTATTTGATAACCAAAAAAAGAAAAAAAGAAGTGAAATAAAAAAACATGCTATGGTGAAGGCTTGGCTTTTGTATGCTTCCAATAAACTGAAGGTCACAATGACAACACAACTTTTTCTCATTGAAGATATGCTAATAACGTATTCCGTTATGTTCCTAGAGGCATTATTTAAATACTAAAAGAAGAATTCATGGTAGTTGTTTTTATTTTTTTAGCGAAGAAGATGTAAAATGGCAGCAACAATGTCACATTCACCTCTGTGCTCTCATAGGGTTTTCTTTGCCACCTCCTTGTCAAATTGTACCCCTAATTGAGGACCAGGGATTGATAGAATAAGTATAGGTATGGACATATGCACATGGAAATTTGGAAACAAAGCTACCTCCAGTTCATTTGTAATGATGTTAAGATAGCAGCTAATTCTCTCTTTAAAACAAAGATAACTTTTGCTTAGTCAACATCCAAATTAGTGAAAGTAAAAATAAAATGTACCAATATATTAAGAATTATTTCCCATTAAAATGCTAAGAAAAAGGAAAAATTTTCCATCCCTTTTTACAAAAAGAAGGCCTAAAGTTATTACTGCCACTTCTCTCTAGTCACCTTCACACTCATCACGCTTAGAAGAATAACTCAGGAGCAATGAAAAAATTCTCACCTGACTAGCTTCCATTATACTCAACTACGTTACCTCATCTTTCTTTCCTCAATCTTTAAGCTCATTTCTACTCAGAAGTGGCTTTGCTTTATAGTTCATTTTCCCTTCTCTCTTTAAAGGTCAATTTGGTCTTCATCCTCTTCATTTCCTTCCTGCTTTGTCCACTTTCCTAATTCTGGAAACTACTTTTTGAAAAAGCCTACCCTGAACCTCTGACCTTTGCCTTATTTAGTATTCTACTCTTCAGAAATGTTAGTAACTCCTTTATCCATTACTGAATTTCCTCCTTTGCCTTTAAAGATGCAGAGGGTTCCTCTCTTCCTTCTCCAGATATTCCTATGGTTGCTCTTACATTTCTTCAACAAGGTTGGAAATGCTAAAAACAAGTAATAGGGGAGGGGAAGGATTGTACTTTGCATTATTTCCCTTTGAAAGAAGAAGATGGCAGATTGTTGGTTTCCCCTGAATTGGATTTTCTTCAAGTTGATGCAGAAACTTGGGAAACTTCATTGATTGGCTTCTTTTGGGATAGGAGACTTGCATTTCCAATTATTCAAAAATGGGCACAAACTATATGGAAGAACAGAGGTTTACTGGAAGTGTTTATTGAGAAGAAAACATGTTGTTATTTACCTTCTCATCTAAAGATGTAACTATGAAAGTGGAGGAGGAGGGTCCCTAGCATATCCTGAACTAGTCTTTATTTCTACTGCCACGGAGACCAAAGATTCAAGCAGATTCTGTTAAACGTCAAGATGTTCCTTTATGGGTGCATTTACACAATGTCCAACTTGAATATTAAACTACCAAAGGCCTTAGTATGATAGAAAGCTATCTAGGAATTCCTTTTTGCATGGCTGAAAATATTGCACAAAGAAAAAGAGTTAGATATGCAAGGCTAGAAAAAGAGTTAGATATGCAAGGCTATGTATAAATATGGAGTTAGTATAAACTATTAGAGAAAGTACACCAGTTATGAGATTAGGAGCAAATGGAACCTTATTTGAGGACAATGTCTATATTAATTACCAATGGAAGGCATCACTAAAATCTTAAGAAAAAAGGTGGAGACCTATAGGTAAGAAGTTCTTAAGAGGAGCTTATGGGATTGGATGAGCATTTAGGTCATGAGTGCATTAAAAAAGAATCAAGCTAGTAGATTGTGCAAATGGCAAACACAGAATCAATGAGTAATGCACAGATGGTAACTACTATCTCTGTAGATGCCAAGATTCAAATGGACACTCTATATAAGAATGGGGAATAGAAAGAGGACTTAGAATAATTAAACTCTACAACAAGGCTAAGTAGAAGTGGATCACTAGAAACCTCCTCCTCCTCTATAATGGGAGATGATCCGGAACATCTTTTGAGACTGTGGCTATAAGGAGAGCAACTAGGAGCAAAAAGAAAGGCTCTAAATCAATTAGATCTTCTTAATGACTTGGTTTACATAGAATGTTAGAGGTATTAATTGCCCTAAAAAGCTTTTAAATTTTAGCTTTAAGGGATTTTTCTATTAAGAAAAGCCATGTTTAATTGCTCTTTTGGAAACAAAGTTTATAGTTGATAATATTATGAAGCTGAATAAATTGGGTAATAATTGGAAATTGTTACTAATCATTAGAAGCGTGCTTTGGGAAGAATAATTATTGGTTTTAATCCATAAATTATGGAGGTAGATGTCTTGGAAGTGGAAATGTAAGTGATGCACATAAGATGGCATTTCAAAGTAAAGGATGTGTATATTTTCTCCTCTGTCGTATATGGCTCTAATTATGCCTTCCAAAGGAAGGAGCTATGGAAGAGTTTGGTAGATTTCTCGAATAAAGTTGTTAGCCTCGAGTTATCAATAATGATTTCAACTCTACTCTGTATAGAAATGAAGTTAAAGGGAAAGCTCTTGTGAGGAACTACACATTAGACTTCAAGGATTGTGTGTAGACAATAAGCCTAATTGATCTCAAATATCAGGGTCACACATTTAATTGAAGTAATAAACCAGCAAAGGATTAGTCTATAAGGAAAAAGTTGGAATGGGCTAGTAAATCAAAGTTGGTTACTTCATTTTCTTATAAGTTTTGCCTCCTTTCTAGATCCTCTTTTCTCTGACCACTCTCTTGCGAGGATAGAGGGTATTTTTCTAAAACAAAAAGTTAAATTTTCTTTTAGATTTAATAAATTTTTGACAAATATGGAAGGTTTTAAAGAGGTTGTTTAGGTAGGATTGTTGAAGGAAGTGTATGGAACTAAAAAGTTTATATGTGTTTAGAGGCTCAAAGCAACCAAAGATGAAATGAAAAAATTAAATGCTAAAAGGGGAAGTTCCATTGCTAATGCTATTGAAAGATCTAAGAGGGATCTTTCTATAATTCAAGGGTAACTTTCTAGTATCCCTAGGGACCCTCTACTTTTTTCACTGTAAAAAAAATTGAACAACTATCTCTCGACTATTAAGTATCATGAAAGTCCGATAAAGCAGAGAGCAAGGATCAAATGATTGCAAGAAGCTGATAAATGTTCTAAATTCTTCTTCAACTCATTAGTGGGAAAGATGAACTACTATAGAATTTGTTTAATCAAGGCTAAATATGGCATGCTACTCAAGCATCAGGATCAAATCTTAGAAGAACTAAGGAATTTTTTATTAGATTTTATGGTCAATCTATAAGGATTTTAGTTACCTTACAATTGTTATACTCCTTTATCTTGAAGAAGCTATCTCAAAAAGAGGCTCTTAATTTAGTCAAACCTATATAAGATAAAGAGATTGAAGAAGTGATCTCCCAAATGAGTCCAAATAAAGCTCCAGGTCTTGATGGCCTAAATAGGACTTTCTTTCATAAGACTTGGGGTGAGATTGGAAGGATGGTTAAGCAAGTTGTGAATGAGTTCTTCTCTACTGGTTTATTGTTAAAGGAGATTAACAAAACCTTCATTTTCTTAATTCCTAATACAACTAAGCCTAATTCCTTTGAAGAGTTTAGGCCTATTGCTTGTTCTAATTTTTTTTACAAGGCAATCTTTAAAATTATAAAAATAAGCTTAAGGCAGATTTGGGGATGTTGGTTAATAATAAAAAAAATGCATTCATGCAAGGAAGGATGATAGGGGAAACCATCTCCATTATTCAGGAGCTTATTGAAGGGTACCAAAAAGGGAGTTCTCTGCCAAATTGTACTTTTAAAATTGACTTTAGGAAGGCCTTTGACTGTGTGGAATGGAGATTTATACTTACGGGGATGGAGGTGATTGGATTCCTTTCTACATTCATTAAATGGATAGAGGTATATATGACCACCTCTTCCTATTCAGTGCCAGTGAATGGAGTACCAACTAGATTATTCAAAGGAGAGAGAAGGCTTTCAAATTGTGATCCTATGTCTCCATATTTGTTCATCTTTTGTATAGAGGTTCTAACTCTATTATCGAAGCATAATATGGAGAAGTAAAAGGGATTCAAGTTTCACAGCAAATACAAGAAGGTATCTCTAACCAATCTCTATTTTGTTGACGATTTGTTACTCTTTTGGAAGGCACATCCAACTTCAATTAAGATCCTCTTTAAAGAAATTTGCAAAAATGTTAGGTTTAGTAATTAACCTAGCAAAGTGTCATTTTGTACTGACTAATAGTACAGATGGATGTACTAGAAGCTGAGATAATTGTAATATCTTCTATGGAAAGGAAACAATATCCTTTATGCTATCTAGGATTGCCTATCACTACAAGAAGGATTCATTTCTCCAAATGTTGCCCTTTAATGGAAAGAATATAGCAGAGATTAAACATTTGGACAAGTAGGTTCTTATCTTTTAGGGGAAGACTTCAGCTTATTAAATTAGTGATGAATTCCTTGCAAGTGTATTAGTTTGCTAATATCTTTCTGGCTAAAGGAGTAGTGAAGACAATTGAAAAATTATTTCAGAGGTTCTTATATGGAAAGCATTACTTTGAGGGAAGGTTAATGAAAGTTAGATGCAATTGAGTTTTACAAGTCTAAAAAGGAGGGGGGCCTAAGGATAATCCCTATTGTCACTACCAACAAAGTATTGATGCTAAAAAAGATTTGGCACATTCTTGCAATAAAGATACATTCTGGACCAAGTGGCTTCACTCTTATATACTTAAAGGAAAATCATTGTGTTCCACTTCCCCTAAAGATTCTCAATCTTGGTTTATCAACAATTTAATGAGGCTCAAGGAAATTATGGAGATGGGAGTGAAATATAGAGTGGGTAATGGAAAAGAAGCATACTTTTGGTTTGATAATTGAACAAGTCATAACCCATTAATTCGAATTCCTAGAGCAGTCCAATGTTGGAGCAATCCCTCACTCAATTCTAAAGTTTATGCAGTCATTATTGGAAACACGTGGAAAGAATTTCCAAACCAGGTGATGCAACTCATCCCTAATTATTCTCCTAATTGCAGGACTTAGGGAAAATACTTTTGGATAAACCAACCCCCTAACTGCTTTTCTAGCAAGGCATGTAAGGAGTGGCTAATATAGGGACAATCCGACTTAATTGATTGGTACCTTGTAGTCTAACATAAGACCTTAAGACCTAACTCCTCTTTCTTATTACGGTTGGCTACATTGAACAAAATGACCACCATTGATAGACTACAATTTCTAAATCTTGACAACACATATGTCCCATGCAGGAATGACATTGAAACTAGAGATATCCTTTTTTCAAATGCCTTTTTGCAGAGAGCATATGGAAAAGAATTAAAGAGAAGTGTCACTAGAGATGGGATGATATTTTTCTTACTATCATAATGGAAAAATTAAGAGGTCTGAAGACTGGCCCAAAAGGGGATAGAGCAATATATATAATATCACTTGCTTATAGTATTAAGGAGATATGGAAAGAAAGGAATTTGGAATTTTTCAAAGGCAAATCGGGTTCAAATCTAGAAGTGATGAATTCTCTAATCATGAGGATTAGATAATTGATTTTCCTTTCAAAAGAACTACCTAATTATAGCGTGAATGTTGTTAAAGCATAGAATCTGGGTTACAACTACACAACCCTAAAACATGCAGTACCAAATCAAAAGAGGAAATGGATTAAGCAGTTACCTAAAGGAAGATGAACTCCCAAAGCTGTTATGTGCAAACTGTTCCATTGGAAGACTAGAAGCATCGTCTCAACAATTACAATATGAAGGCTGTACAAGAGAGATATAAGAGGCTAAAGTAAAGCAAAATCTCGAGAATCCAAGTCATTTAGATGAGTCCCCTTGTCTGAAAATTCTGGAGAAATCAGGAAGTAGCCATATGGATGATTTATTAAGATGCTATTTTTTAGGTTATACTAAATGCTTTTGTTTATCTGTAACGCACGTACAAATTTCCAATTTTACTAATATAATATAATTTAAGAAAAAGGCCTAGAGTTCTCTAGTATTTCTTTAAGATACTTATAAGTGGACTGAATAAAGCAAGAACAAAACTATCCACCCACAACTGAAGCAAAATGCTCACGATCCCTATATTTATGATAACTAATTTGTAAAACCTCACTTCTCATTTAAATTTTCATTGCAATTTTGAGGGCACAAAATGCTTAATTGAGTTTAAATAGGCAAAGAAGTCTAGTAAAGCTTGAATATCTATTACATAAAAACATTTACCATATCATAGGAAAAAGTTTTTGCAGTATCTTTCCTTGATTCCACCAAAACCACTATCTCCCTTCTTGCTTTGCCATCTCCAAAACCCATTGTTTGCTCTCCTAAGTTCTGGAAAATTTCTGAAGAGAGAGAAGCTTAATCAAGTAAGTTTTATGATAGTGTAAATGATTTCTGCTGAGATTTTAATGTTTGTAACTGGATGCATGTGTAAATGGAGTACAATTTCATGTTTGGGTAGTGCTGCATATGTAAATGGTGTTGATGCATGTGTGGGTGGAAGAAGGAGAAGCAAATATGATGTGAATTGCGTGTTTGATGTTAGTATTAGAAATGTAATTAAAAACTAGATTTTTTCATTGAACAACCCTCAGTCTTTGGCCTATAACTTTTTCATCCAAACTCCAAATAACTTGAAACTTAGATCAATGGATTTCTAAGACATTTTTCGTTCTCTCCATAAAAATTTAGAGTTATCTGAATTGATTTGAAAGTGATGGATAGGATGAAAGTGTGCAAGTCTACTGGAATGATATAAGTTGGAAAAGTTTTATGATCATGCTTCGATTTCTAATTATAACTTAAGGTGTAGATTTCTGAATGAGTTGATTTCTGATTTATATTAAACTAGAGACATATTTCTACAACTTTTCTGAAGAATTCGACTTTTAATTCTGCCTCTAAGATTTTCAAAATTGGCATATAAGTGAGTTGTAGCTTAAACTAAAGCACTATCAGGGGCAGAAATCATATCCTGTAGATTTTGAATAAACTGTATTGATATAGGCCAAATTAGGCTAAGGTATCTTCGCCAAAGTTGTAGCTTATTCTCTTATATTTAATTTGGTATAAATTTTTTAGTTTTTGGATATCTTAGCTAAAAGATATGAGTGGTGAAAATAGAGGGTATGATCATGTACTAGCTAAAAGTTCAAATGTGTACAGTATGTGGTATTTTGTGCATAACTCTTTGAATACTGAATCAAATTGGATTATTTTGGAGTCAACAGAAACTTGGGACACTATAAAACAACTTTCCAGAATGAAGTGTTGCCTAATTTTGTCATTTACCCTACCAGATTAATTATACAAAGTTGACCCGAAATCATATGGATAGAAAATTTGAAGTGGTCACTTAGGTTATGAAATTGATTTCACATAGTTTTATTTTGGTCCAAATTATAAGTACCAAATATTATTAATGAGGGCTTTGATATTTGATCGGTTTGATGATGAAAATTACAGTAAGATACCTGGAATTTGTCATGAACATGCATTATACATATTCAATATACATTAATGAATTCTTAATCATGCATAATAATGATTTGTATATGTGTTAAATGTTATAGAGGAACGCATAGAATGACCACTTCCATATATTGCTAAGACTTCAAGGCAATAAGCAAACGGGAGCAATTGTAAGTAATTTAGATGGTAACTTTTGTGAGTAACCTAAGATGATTTTACCTTGATTTGTCTTGTTTATTACTGAATACAAATTGATATTGATGAATGTGTACTGATTCTGAACGTGAAGGTCCAAGGTATTAATTGATGCATGTGATATTGAATTGCTATTTACCTTACTTTGTTCTGCTTGTTGAATTTGATTTATGCTGATTGTATTCTGAATTTCGGACAATGATTGTCTGACGCATTTAATGCATGTTTATATCATTGAAAGTGCTACTTGCATGTCAATATGATTGACTACTTGCTTTGCACATGAAATGTATGAAATGACCTTGTTTTGTTTTAAAACTGTTGAGTCCTAGTTATGGGTAAATAGGCATGCCTAGAAGGGTCTGGAACTGTTTTTATGAAAATTCAGTGTCTTTTGTTATTGACACTTCGGTGTTGAGACTTCGGTCTCTTCTGTGACACGTCGGTGTTGAGACTTCGGTCTCTTCTGTGACACTTTGGCGTTGAGACTTCGGTCTCTTCTGTATAAGTCCTGTTATCCGCTTCTGTAAATGGATTTAGCAGTCATTTGGTTTTGTATTCTGATATTTGTTTGATTCTGACATAAGCTAAATTATGTTATGATTCTAAAGGGTTTATAACCTCCTATGTTATGCAGTTCTGTTAATTATAAAATATGTTATGAAATACATTATGTCTGATTTATTGTTAAAGAAATCATTTAATGTAGATTAGTTATTACTCGCTAAGCTATATGCTTAATATGGTGGATTTGCCCCGTGTAGGTTCAGAGTGAGGATTATAAGGACTGGGACGAGTTAACCGCAATGGCCAATGGAGTCTGAGTCTTGTTTTGATAAAAATGTATTTGGAGTTTGTTTTGGGCTTATATATGAAGTGTATGATTATGAATTGTTGTAAGTTTTTGTAATAACTATGTTTCAGGCTGGTTTCGATTTTTGGAACAAATTTGTATTAAGCTCTTGTGATATAATATATGTTTGTTTACGATTCTGGAAATGCATATATAAAATATTGCGTACATTTTGAAATGTTTATTTTTGAATGTTATGCTTTCACGAAATGTTTTGTATTCTGTATGTCCTGTGTGTGTGGCACTCGCAATATCCTCCCAGGGGGTATTAGGGCGTTACATTATAACCTTTCTCTAATAATTGACCCATGCTTAGCAAATTATGATGAAGATTAAGAACATAGAAAACACCGGATAAAACTTTTAGAACCATCATTCAACTTAATGGATACTCGACCTTTTCCCAAAATAGGAATATTTGGATTATTGCCAAATTTAGCCATTGACTGAACATTTTCATCTAAATAGGAAAATAACTCTTTATTCTCACACATATGATTACTACAACCAGAATTCAAGTACCATATGTTTGCGTCTTCCACAAAAGAGTTGTTTGCTAGAATTAAACTTTCTAAATTGTTAGAAGTCTCACCAAAATGTTGGTACTGATTTATGCAATATTAGCCTGATAGTTGTTCTGATATATGGATCTACAATCTGTAGTTTTATGTTCATACCTTCCACAATTAAAGCAATTAAAATTACATCTCTCTTGATATTGATTACCTAGTCCTCTTCCTCAACCAGTAGGCCCAAAATTATTTCCTCTTCTTCCTTGATTGAATCTTCTGGAATTGTTTTTTCTCCCCTGGTTAAAATTATTATCACGACCTTTTACTCTATAACTTCCTCTACCTCTGTCTCTGAAATCTCCTCTTCCTCCATTATTAGAAACACGACCTCTACCATCTGCATTTTAATTAGATTTTGCAACAATATTGAAATTCACATAGCCTTTTAAGGCTTCTTTTATTGTCTTTTCTGTTTTTCTCCAATATTCTAACATGACTTTCAATGCTTCCTTGTAACTCTACTATAGTCATAGTCTCCGTATCATATGACTCTAGTATTCTAGTCACAACATGGTTAAATTTAATGGTGCGTAGAATTTTTTTCAATACCTTATTATCTGAAATTTCTTCTCCATACAACCTCATCTTATTGACAAGATCAATAACACGAGAAAAATATTTTTCAATAATTTCTGAATTAAACATTTTATGCCTCTCATATTCTCTTTGCAGGGACTATAATTTGAATTTTTTAGCCTTATTTATACCCTTGTAAGCCAGCTTCAAGATATTCCACTCTTCTTTGGCAGCTTTGGCATTAGCATTAGTAATCTACTCCTTGGTGAATTTGGGATAACACTAACTGGTCCTTCCTGCAAACATTTACATCAACTCCTTCTTATAAGTATGGATCAACAAGACTCAAAATATTGTGAGCTTTGAGGTAGGTAGACATTAAAATCTCACAATAATTATAGTCAAGTTTACAATCTAATTTAGGACTTGACCACATAATATTATAACTGTTTGACATCTCTAACTTTTAAATGAAATACTCTCTAACAAGTATAAGAACATTTTCTCTATGTTTTTCTTACAAATCACTTTAAAAATTGGAGCTGGATTTAACTAGCTCTTATATCAATTTGATATCATAAGAGACAACATACTCACACACACAAGAGAGAGATAAAAAAGAGAAGAGGAGAATTAGTTCAATCTCAAAAATACAATACATGTAAGGCTTCATTACACTCCTTTTATAGGAAAGAAAAACAATAAAATACTAGAGTTTTATTCATCCAAACAAACATCCTATTGGATCAAAATTTTGGTCAAATTAAATAGTATGCTTAAGGAGAAGAGAGCCTCTCTCTGCTTGCTTCAAGCACATGATTTTGGCTACTAGTTGTTGTCTCTCTCCACATGCTTTATCATGATTTCGACTCCAGTTAATGAAGATGCATGTATCTGTCTGCTTTCCAGTGAGAGATATTTGTATATATTTTAGAGGGTGTTTGTTTCCATTTTTGTTTTTAGTTTTTAGTTTTTGTTTTCAAATTTAATAAAAAAATCTGTTTATTTGAATTTTTAGTTTCTATTTTTGATTTTGGGTTTTTCTAGTTTTCAAAAATTATGAAAACCATAAAAAGTAGTTTTTGTTTCCTATTTTTTTGTTTTTTTTCATAGTTTGATTTACTATCATTTAAATATATATTATTTAATTATTACTAAAAATTATGAATAATTTGATTCAAGATTATATATTTAATAAATTAATATTAATTATCAATAAAAATTATGAATAATTTT
>JANVCL010000213.1:17512904-17526597 GCA_026546855.1 Erythroxylum incrassatum | reverse complement strand
ATCTTGTATCTAAACCATCTTTGTCATTTCATTTCAATTTCAAGAATTCTTAATTTCTTTACTCATGAATAATCATAGAAAATCCTCATTTAATAGCCTTAGCTTACAAAAAGATTCGGGGTCCAACAGTAGGAGGTGGTGGTGGGGTTGGTAAGGGTGGTGTTATTGACATTGGAGGTGGTTCTAGTGGAGGTGTAAAAGTGATGGTGGAGGCATTGAAGGTGGTTTTGGAGGTGGTGGTATTGATGGAGCTGGTGGGAATGGAAAAGGTGGTGATATTGGCATTAGATGTGGTTTTGATGGAGGTGTAAGAGGTGATGATAGAGTTGGTAAGGGCGATGGTATTGGCATTGGAGATGATTCCGGTGGATGTATAAGAGGTGGTTGTTGAGTGTTGTTCCAAAACTTGGAACATTTGCTTGTCATTACCATAACTATCATCCCTTTATTATTATTAACGTTCATAACGCTTTACCTTTTATTATCAAAAACGTTCATAACGTTATTAGCTCCATTATTATGCAACATTCACCATAATACATTAATGTATTTTAATATGTCTTTATTATCAGTCAACATATAAAGCCCTCCTCTTCTTCTATATATATAATACACTCTTTTTCTGGTTTTTCTTCTCTTCTCTAGTTGTTGTGCTTTTTATTTTCTCCAGATGCAACATCTTATGCATCTCTGTTTTTTTTCTTGCTTCTCACATACACATCTGCTTTGCTCCATATGATGCACATCTATCTACCACATTCTTTTTCCTTTTCTTCTGTTTTGTCTTTTCTTCAGTCACGAAAACAGTTCCTACTCTACCCTTTAGAGTGCATCGAAACTGGTGGAGGAGGCGTTAACACTGGGGTTAGATCTCGTTGTCCTGCTGCACCTTAGAGGGGTAATTTCTAGCTTAGGGTAGTGATTTTCACGATGCCTTGCATTTTAGATAAGCCATTCTAATTTATTTATTTATGTTATTTTTGCTAACAATCTAAGTCAAAAAATTACGTTGTTTTGCTACTGTAAAAAATTATGTTGTTCTGTTTGCTTTTTAATCAGGATATTTTCTATTCTTGCTACTGCTTTCGAAATTGCTATTGTGTGTTGAAAATTATTGTGTTCTTGTTGTTGCATATTTATTTTAGTATTTTTCAGAATACTATGCTACTGCATTTTAGTTTCAGTATAAGTTAGAACATTGTTCTGTTCTTGCTGATGCATTAGTCGAAACACCAGTTGTTCTTACTGTTGTTCTCTTTGTATTTTTTAATTATTTCATGTAAGACATCTCTGCTTTTAGATTCAATATGTCGTCTGTGAATGGGACCAACGTAGGTTCTGCACTTATTGTTTCCCACATAGGTTCTGCCCTCTCATCGTAGCCCCTCTCATCATTGCCTAGAGGATTATACCTGACCTAACTCGATTAGAGCCTCTAGATGGGATAAATTTTAAACGATGGTTTGAGAAAATTCTATTTTACTTTTAGCAATACAAAATTGACTATGTTCTTTTTCAAGATATTCCCAGTGACAATACCGACCCTAAGACAACTAAGGATAACCATACCGTTAAGGAAGTTTTGCTCAACCATATGATCAACCTATTATTTGATATCTATTATAAGTAAAAAACTGCCAAGGAAATTTGGGATGTTTTAAAAGTTAAGTATGGAACTGATGATGCCGGTACAAAGAAATATGCAGTTGTAAGGTGGCTAAAGTTTACTGTTGTTTATGATAAGCCTATTATGGACCAATTACATGAGTATGAGAACCTACTTGTTGAGGGTATAAACATGTGTGAGTTTTTTCAAGCCAATGCCCTTATTGAGAAATTTCATGCCTCATAGAATGAGTATAAAAACTAATTGAGATATAAGAAGAAGGATATGAAGCTATAGGAATTAATCAGGCATATAAAGATTGAGGATGCCAACCATACAGAAGATAAGGCCAAATCACTCATCCCTATCCTTACTGTTAAGGCTAACATTATTAAACACAAAAATGCAAGGATCTCCAATAAGAATGGTGGACACAACAGGTCTTTCAACAACAACAAGCATGGTCAGTTTAAGTGTAAAAGGATTGATGGTGACTGTTGGTGGTGCTACAAACCTGGCTATCCTGCTACTCTTTGCAAAGCTAGAATCATTCATGAGAAGAAAGGCCAAGGACAAAAACCATGATAATTTGGGAAAGGAAACCAAAAGGGATACCAACGAGGTATCCAAAAGAATTTTGGTAAGCCTCAAGCCAATGTGGTCGAAGCTGTTGATGGTGATGACAAGGAGATCATCACTACTGTCGTGTCTAAAGTCAACCTTGCTGGAAACTTGATCCAGTGGATCATTGACATAGGAGTCACACGTCGCATCTGCACCAACAAGGAAGGCATGTTCAAGCAGTAGAATGCAGCTGTTGATGGTGAGTTCGTGTATATAGGCAACTCTAGTAGAGTTCCTATCTAAGGAGTTGGGAAAGTCACTCTCAAACTCACTTTTGGAAAAGTTTTAACATTAAAAAATGTTTTATTTGTTCATGATGTTCGTAGAAACTTGATTCCTGGAGCATTACTGAACAAGCTGGTGTTAAATTTATTTTTCATTTTGACAAGCTAGTTCTTACTAAAATGAGAACTTTGTTGGTAAAGGGTTCTGTAATGGGGGCTTATTTATATTTGATCTTAAAATGAATGCATCTACTTCTTCTTCTTATATTGTTGAGTCTTTAGACCTATGGAACTCTACAATTGAGCATCTAAATATGAGATCAATTAAGAGGACACAAAGCTTAAATTTGTTGCCTAAGATCACTAATGAAATGGAAATTGTCAAATTTGTGTTGAGACTAAACCTCTAAAAAACCTTTTAAGTCTATACTCGAGAGAGAGTCACAATTATTAGACTTGGTGCGTATAGATTTGAGTGATTTTAAGAATTATATGAGTAAAGGAGGCATGAGATATTATATCACTTTTGTGGATGATTATTCTAGATTTACTAAAGTTTACTTATTGACAAATAAAAGTGATGCAGAGGAAATGTTTATGAAATACAAAGTAGAGGTTAAAAACCAATTAGAAAGGAAAATTAAGAGATTAAGATCTGAACTAGGTGGTGAGTATAGTACGGATTTCTTTGCTGATTATTGTGGAAAAGTTGGGATTATTCATGAACTTTCATCCCCTTATACACCTGAACAAAATGGAATAGCCAAAAGGAAAAATCAAACACTTAAGAAGGATATGATGAATGCAATGTTGATTTCCAAGAGTTTACCTAATTTTATATAAAGGGAGGCTATTCTTTCAACTTGTTATGTTCTAAACAGAGTCCCTCATAAGAAACTAGATCAAACCCCTTATGAAATTTGGAAAGCTTATCCACCTAACTTGCATTTTTTTAAAGTGTGGGGGTGTATAGGTAAGGTTGCTCTACCTGAACATAAGAAGAAAAAAATTTAGCCTAAGACCATTTATTCAATTTTTGTGGGATATGCCTCTAATAGTGTTGCCTATGAATTTATGGTTAAGGAAGAGGGATCCAACACTTATGGACCAAATATGGAGTCAAGAGATGCGGTGTTCTTTAAGGATATATTTCCTATGAAAGTGACTATGCAAGTTCCTAGAGAATTTGTCTCTAGTTCTTCTATCAATGATTATATAGAGAAAGAGGAAATGGTTAAATTAAGGAGAAGTGAAAGAGCTAGAGTACAAACCAGTTTTGATTATGAATTTATTACTTTTTGTGGTGAAAAAACTTGAGGAGATAGATGACGGTTTTGTGGTGACTTATATTAATGAGGAAGTTCTCAAAACTTATGAGGAAGCAATGAGATCTAAGGATGTTACATTTTGGAAGGAAGCCAAAGATAGTGAATTAGAGTCAATCATATCTAATAAAACTTGGTTTTTAGTTGATCTACCTCAAGGTTGTTAGCCTTTAGAGTGTAAGTGGATTTTCAAAAAGAAATTGAGAACTGAAAGAACCATTGAGAGGTTTAAGGCTAAACTTGTGATTAAAGGCTTTAAACAAAAGAAAGGATTGGAATTTTTTGATACATACTCTCCTATTACTAAAATTGTATCTATAAGGATGTTGTTTGCTATTGCCTTGGTATTTAAGCTTTATATGCACCAAATGGATGTTAAGACAACTTTCTTGAATGGTGATCTTGATGAAAAAATTTATATGATCCAGCCCGAAGGGTTTAGAGTGCCTGTTCAAGAACAAAAGGTGTGTAATTTGGTTAAGTCTTTGTATTGACTTAAACAAGCTCCCAAATAGTAGCATGAGAAATTTAAAAGTGAGATTTTCAAACATGGTTTCACCTCTTGTGATGTTGATTCTTGCATTTATGTGAAATTTCATGTCAATGGTTGGGTGATCATAACTCTTTATGTGGATGATATGTTTATTTTTTATATTAGATTATCTATCTTTGATACTACCAAGAGTTTGCTAAAATCTTCCTTTGATATGAAAGATCTTAGACCTGTGGACTTTATTTTGGGAATCAAAGTTGATATGATTGACTCTAGTTTTAGGTTGAATCAAACTTATTATGTTAAGAAAATTTAAAAGAAGTTTGGTTACTATGATGTTAAACCAGTTAAGACTACCTATGATGCTAGTGTTGTTTTAAAGAAAAATCTTGATAGCAGTGTAAACCAAGCTAAGTATGCTAGAATTCTTGGTAATGTGATGTTCTTGATAAACTATTCTTGTCCTAATATTGGATACTGTGTGAGTAGACTTAGTAGGTATACTTATAATCCTAATCAAGAGCATTGGAATGCATTGATTCGTTTATTGAGATATTTGAAAGGTACTATGCATTATGGATTATCTTTTGGTGGTCATCCTCTTATATTGGAGGGGTATTTTGATGTTAACTAGGTTACAAAGAGTGATGATATATACTCTACTAGTGGTTATATTTTTTCCTTAGCAGGAGTTGTTGTGTCTTGGAAATCATCCAAGCAAATATGTTTTGTGAGATTAATAATGGAGGTTGAGTTTATGGCTTTGGAATTGGCAAGACGAGAAGCTGAGTGACTAAGAAATCTCTTAGCATATATCCCACTTTGGGAAAAATCAATTCCTTATGTGTTCCTTCATTACAATTCGTAAGCTGCCATACATGTTACTAAGAGCAAGGCATATAATGGCAAAAGTAGACATATTAGATTGAGATATAAAGTTGTATGTACTTTAATTAGATATGATTTAATCTCTCTAAACTATGTCAAGTCAGAGAGAAACTTAGTGAGTTCGTTTACAAAAGCTTTGAGTAAGAAACTAGTTTCGGAGCATGCTAAAGGGATGGGTTTGAGCCCAGTTTTGTATTAACCTCATGATGGACACCTGTCGTGGGAAACCAAGTTCAATGGGTCAAACGAAGTTATGTAGAGACTACTTGTATATTGTTTGTGGAATAATACTGAGATACATTCAATTGTTGAATTGCGACCCTAGCATGACTTTACTATGTTTTATGAGATTGGATGGTTTAATCCTTAATGAGTTCCATAGCCTATGTTTGGGTGGTGCGAACAGTAAATACTTGATGGACTCACCGTAATTGTGGGGGCTAACCACCCTCCTATGAGAGCTTTTAGGGCTATCTCTCTAGAGCGATTAAAAGACCAGGGCATTTTTAGGCTATTTATTTCTCTAGCAAGTTCTGTCTCTAAAATTTCATAGACACTAGGTTCAAGACTTAATTCACCTGGTTGTTCGCCTATCTTTCTTCTAAATTATTACAGTTTATATCTCAAGCTTGGGCCAAGTGAGGGATTGTTGGTGTTGTTCCAAAACTTGAAACATTTGCTTGCCAGTTATTATAACGTTCATCCATTTATTATTACTAATGTTCATAATGTTTTACCTTTCATTATCAATAACGTTCATAATCTTATTACCTCCATTATTATGCAACGTTCATCGTAATACATTAATGTATTTTAATGTCTTTATTACCAATCAACGTATGAAGCTCTCCTCTCCTTCTATATGTACAATACACTCGTTTGTTTTTCTGGTTTTTCTTCTCTTCTCTAGCTATCATGCTTTTCATTTTCTCCAGATACAACATCTTATCCATCTCTTATGTTTTTCTTGCTTCTCACATACACGTCTGTTTTGCTCCATACGACGTACATCTATTTGTTGCATTCTGCTTATTCTATTTTATCTTTTCTTCAGTCATGGAGACAGTTTCTATTATATTATTTGAAGTGCACCGAAGCTTGTGGAAGAAGCATTAACCCTAGGGTCAAATGCCATTGTTCTGCTACATCGTAGAGGGGAAATTTTCAACTTAAGGCAACAATTTTTATGACTTCTTTTATTTCAAATAAGTCATTTTGATTTATTTATTTATTTATTTATATTATTTTCAGTAACAGAAGCATTAGTGGAGGTGGTGGAGTTGGTAAGCGTGATGTTATTGGCATTGGAGGTGATTTATAGTTCACTTTAACGGTTTTGTAATTATTAGGAATTGTTAAAAATAAGAAGAGAATGTATCACTCAGGGCAGTACCACAGCCGGTGCTAACATGCTCTAATCATTTCCATCGAAAAATGAAGTATAGAATAGGTACTGATTTGAGCAAAAAGATGTATGATGTCTGTTAAATGTGTGGTTACATCCAGATTAGCTTGGTGGCAAGTATAAATTATAAATAAGCAAGTATACAAATAGGTGGACTGCCCACATGTTTATGAATGGAAGTTCTCTAGATTGGCTGAAGACAGACAACTAATCTAAACACCATAACCATTCATTATTGAATAGTTACACGTTATAAAAGCTTATAACCAAGCTGGTAGCCATTGTTTGCCATCTATGAAATCAACGGACATGAACGGTTCAGCTTCTTTTTTGGTCAATTGTTTCGACCAAGGTGCTCTCTTGTCTGTTTCAGCTCCTGGTCCATAACAATCGTACTCTGCTTGGAAAAGATTACTGTTCCAATTCCCACAGACAAACACCAGATTTTGTCAAAAATAAGCGAAGCAAATCTCGTCAATAGTTACGGGACGGTGGTAAATGAAAGTTACTTACTCCGTACTGCCAACATAACTCCAATTAGTCCATCCTTCTGGAACTACTGTTTTGGAAAGATATGTCTTGGCAAAAATCACTCGGGAATAGGCACCTTTGGCTCTTCCCAGGTACACACCACCTACGCCATATACTTTACCTTTGACAAAAACTAATCCGCTATCATCGTCACTTTCCCTGTTATGTGCTGTGATGGAGCCTGATATCGAGACCCTCATGTCGTCAATAACAAATATCTCACAGTTCTGCAATTCCAATCCTGGCATCTCATCAGACTGTAAACTTGAAGTGCCATCCAAACATAAAAGTTTTTTTATCACTTACATCAAAAATGGATCTCGCACGACCAAAGATGAAGTCGATTGAGCCCTGTATGTAGCATTTGTGGTAGTAATGTCTGCCTTTGTAGTCAAACAAAGTATTGTGGCTGCTGTAAAATGAACAGTGGTAAAATGCATTCATGTCTGCACCCGCAAAAACTGCTACAGACTGGTTCTGTGAGGTAAAAGCAACCCCAGTTGGAGCCTCGTTCTGCAATTGATGGCCACAAAAGAACATGATTAATCCTTCATGTCGATCGCTCTGAGGATTTCAAGTTTAGAAAAATCGTAACATCGTCTGATTGAATTCTCCAGGAACACAAGTACGATGTGATTTTCTGATATCGTCTATGCATTTATTAATTTAGACACATGAGAAATTGGATTGCCGTGGATGATTTAAACAACTCAATTGCTTTATATAATTAAGACGCAAAAGTAGATAATGACCAGAAGAGGATTTCCGAGATCATTCTGTTTTACACAAACTCATATAGGACAAACACTCGTTACCTTGAAGCTAATGCCAAAAGCAACGAAATGAGGTGCTTCCACGGTAAATGTTGCTGAGGCCTTATTATCAACAGAGCTCATGGACCAGACAATGGCTGTCCGTCCTCTTCCATTCCCTCGCATAAAAATATATGGCTTGTTCTTTGGGATGTGTATTTTTTCTCTACAAACCATGATTTTAAACACTCTGTAATTACCTATACCATCACCTTAATAAAAATAACCTACCTATGTTTGATTTTGTTTAAGTACCTGTAAACTCCTTTCCTGATATGGATGATAACCCAATTAGAGTTTCCTTTGGGAACAGCATTTATGGCTTCTTGAACAGACGTGAATGCTCCATCACCATTAATGTCCACTATGAAGGTCGTGTTAGTGCTAACTTTTTGGGTCAATAATGGGGAGTCTATAACAGGTAGCTCGGTGAACGCAACGACATGGCTTGAAAAAGAGATGAAAGTAACTAAAAGGGTTGCGCAGACAAAGATTGGTTTGGGCAGCATAAGACCAGAAAATGGTAACAAAACCATGTTTGAAACAGAGGATTGAATTCTGGGTTGGTGGGAAATGAATAGGAAAGGCTGAGGCTTATGATACAATTTGGTGGAGTTTTTTTAGGGGAATTGGATTCAGCTTTATTTGGAGGGCCTAAAAAATTTATGTTCTTGTGAGGTTCATATGCTTTTTTGTTTCTCTGGTCGTTTGGTTTGTGAGGAGCAGAACCAAAAATTTATAACAAAAAGCAATATATCCACAAAGATAGAAAGGGAATGTCTTTCTTTTCAACGGTTCCAACAGAAGCAAAAATTTGTTACATTCCAAGTGACTTGAGTTGTCGGGATAATCTTAAACATCATATTTCAGTGGAAGCCAAGGAAGAAGGCAAACAACTTGGTACTTGTTAATGACTATAAAATCCTTAAACCATGCAAAATACGTAATTAATAAAAACTTAAGTCTTCCATCCCCTGGTTTCGTTTCTCACAAAGCAAACACAGTGGTAAACAATATCAACTCCACATTGTTATTGCCTAGATTATCAGTGCATGATAATTTTTAACTTACAGACACATATTGTTTCTCGCTAGGAAAAAATGTTACCATACGTGAAACTAAAATAGCTAATTGCCTAATATGAAGCTAAGCATAAAAAACTAGTAGTTTCCCCAGAGTTCAGACTGTCGCAGTGTAATATGAAGAAGCTTTACTACATGAATATTAAACGGCCCTTTTTTATTTGTAAATATTATTTACTGGATAAAATTTCATATTTAAAATATAATTTACCTTAAAATATATAATTGTATGTGGTGTTACTTTGGTCACAGTGAGCCCACAGTAGTTGTCTAGGAAATTATTTACTTTACTTTTTATACAAAAGAAGATAGGACTTCTCAGGTTAATTATTTTATTACATGTTTGTTTTAAATGCTTTATGATATGATTAATAATTAATTGCATGCCTAAGTTAATTGAAATTAGAACGGAATTGTAGAAACCCCACGTAGGAGTTATGATGGAATCAAGATGTTGATGAGTTTGAGGAGTTTTATTAATTCTAGGATTTTATGATTATTGGCATAAAACTACTAATATAGAGTATGTTTTCCTTCGTCGAGGAGATAACATTAATCAATTGGATACTATTTTTGCCTACATCTATAGTGTCAATGCCTATGTGCAAATGATGTGATACATGATTTATTTATGCATGTTAGAATGTGATAAGGGGCATTTACTGAGCTTTTTGGTTTGAGGGTATCACTGTTACACGTGGTATCTTTGTTTCCTACTTTCGGAGTGGTCAGGTATAGACGGCTTAGCCGTAGAAACCTGCGTACCCCTTGAAATTATTCGACTCCTCGCTTAGTGAATCACTACTGCTTGTGGTTTGTTTGGGAATACCTTCGCATCTTTCCAAGAGGGGGAACATTAAGATAAATTGGAAAAAAGGAGTAATAAGAGAGTTGCATAAGATCTATGGAAAATTCTTCAGATCCAGTTCATTTATCTTCCAGCTTGTTTTTAGCAGATTTACCTAAGGGTGTTAAGCGTGGTTTATCACAAAAAATAGAAAATCTAGTAGAAGTTACTCATGTGCTTGTAGAAAATCGTGTTTGTGAGTCTTCTTTACCATTGTTGAGTCCTTACAGCATATATTCTCGTGACCGTTTTTGGACGAGAAGTATTAGAAGTGTGTTTTCTACCTCTAGACCTCGTGTAAGGGAAATCATCCAAAGTTCCAAATTGGAACAGTGTGGTCTCAGATCTACAACAGCAGAACAGTACGTAAAGCTCGAAATCCTGAAAGAACTATCACTTTCTGGAGAGAACAGTCTCATACACATCTACATGTTGGAGCTGTACGCCTTGTTCTCACACTACATGGAAGAAAGGGAATCCCAGCCATTGCCAGGATTTCACTTCTAGACACTACCTACACAACGTACCAAAATGCTTTGATTGGTACCTTGTTGATAACCCTCGACAAAGGAAGTGTTGTGTTGACCATAGCACCTGATTTCAATATCAGGTTGGATGATCCTACTCTATCTGAACGTCTTCAAGTTCAGATCCAGATCACTGGAGCAGATCAAGATCCGAGTGCCATAATGGCTACTCTTCATTACCAGATGATCTATCGTCTTCAGAATCATGCCTTGGACTTGCAGTTTCCAAATTCTACTTCGCTTGCACTTTACGTGGTTGCTGATGTTGTGAACAACCAGATAACTATCATTCAAATCCCGAAGCAGCTACCTGCACAGGAGCTTGAAAGATTAATGCCTACAGAATGGATTACCAACTACCAGAAGGTTTTCCATGCGCCTCACCGACATTCCTTTCATACAACAACTCCACCAATTCTGCAGACTTTGAGAGATGGCTCAGTCAAATCCATCTACAACAGACCTAGCGACGACACGCCTGGTCCATTGACATCAAGCTCCATCTTGATGATCCAACCCATTGATCCAACAAATCTATCCAGATCTACAGCAGATCTATCATTTGGGGCAACAAACCTTAAGATCCAGCCCGTACTTTCACATACGGAAGGTAAAGATGGTCCTCCTATTCACTATTTCAAATCCAATGGAGATCCAGTCTATGTTAGTCATCATCGTGGACATTTTGTATGGGATGTTGACCCATCCATGTGCGAACCAGACTGTGAGATCTGTCTCAACCCTGAGTCAGACTCAAATGACGATAATCCAAGATATCAACGAAGAAGGAAGAAGAAATCAAAGCCCAAATCTCGGTGCTTGCCTTCTCGTGACTATCATCCTCACCATGAGGATCCAGATCAAGACGATCATAATGGTCTACTACTTCAACAGATAGAACAATCCAGACCAAAGTCTCTAAGGGAGATGCTCAGGTCGTCTACAACATGCAGATCTATTAACAGATCATGCAGATCTATGCCAGCAATTCTTGTCCAAACTCCTACTCATATGCCTTGTATGGTAGTCAGGCCAAATGAGGATAACTTTCTCTGCTGTCATGGAGTACTGATGAATCACAGAGTGTTATCTCTAACCCGTATATCAGAGCTACAGGAATTACTTCACATGGTACACCAGTCTCAAATCCATCAAATGAAGTACTCAATTGGCATACACACAACGCAGTAGCACAAAACAAAGTTATGAGAATGATTGATTCCAAACTGGATGGAATTAGTCTACAAAACATTGCTACTCACAAGAAAGTCGATTCTGTTGCGGAACAGATACAAAAGATGTATATGAAGTATAAAGCTCAGTGGTATCAGAGCCACCAGGTTGCGGCCTGGGTTTGCCTCACGTCGTGGTTCTATTCCTCGAATGTTAACGGGTTCGTTCTGCAGCACTATCTGATCCCAATCGTACAATTTGGGCTTCAGAGCGGGGGGTATATTTGGATACTGTTATCCATAACCTTAGACCAAGGACTTTTAAGGTTAGCTCAGTGGTATCAGAGCCAGGTTCAGAGCCAAGGGGTACGCAGGTTTCTACGGCTAAGCCGTCTATACCTGACCACTCTGAAAGTAGGAAACAAAGATACCACGTGTAATAGTTAAATGACTTCAAACATACCTAATCTCAACTTAACATGACCTTTACACAATTCATATGTCATTAACATCATAAGATAAATGTTTACAAACTTTAATAGCATTCCAAGCCATATTACATCATCAATCTCAAAATCCAAAATACAACAAAGGATACCAAATCCCATAATTCTCAACTTATGTCTAAGGTCTTATATTTTTTTTCCATCCATCTAACTTGAAATACAAAATATGCATAATCAAACAGATGTCTTGACTTTCTTTCACCCGATCTCTTTCTCATCACCTAGAGATGGGAATGAAAAGGGGGTGAGCTTACAGCTCGTGGGTAACATGTTTATAACCAAGAAACAAGCAAAAACCATTGAAATAGTTATTTCCTTTGTAAAACTCGCATTGAAATCCATGTAACACTCATTTCCCA
The DNA here is from genome assembly GCA_026546855.1 of Erythroxylum incrassatum. Classification (NCBI taxonomy): domain Eukaryota; kingdom Viridiplantae; phylum Streptophyta; class Magnoliopsida; order Malpighiales; family Erythroxylaceae; genus Erythroxylum; species Erythroxylum incrassatum. The sequence continues at coordinate 17,514,196 of JANVCL010000213.1, read as the reverse complement.
AATTCACAACTTATCAAGCTATTCATAAACATCATAAATCATGATTCAATGCACCATCACTTTAAACACATTTGATGAAATTTTTTCTTCAAAGCATAATACTCAAGTTCATCATATCTTAACACATCAAAATGCAAATGCACACATAATTGGCTTGAGGGTTCCGTTAACAAAACAGAGTAATTGAAGTTTATTCTGTAAATGAAACGAGTCCACTTTTCGAATCTGGTAGGCTATAAGCGGGCAACCGGGAGAAGGCTTGAAGTCGATGTGTACCTGACTACGAAACGGTTCCTCTCTTGCTCAAGCACAATCAAATCGTATGCTTAATTCAATCATTCTCAACTTCATATTCTCATTGTTGGGTCTCGTTTCTGGAACCCAACTCTCGAAGAAAACCATAACTATTATTGTTTCATTTTCTTGCTCTGATATCACCTATGTTGAGCCCCGTTCCTGAAACCTAACCTCTTACTCCGAAAATAAAAAATTTGCATACTTTAAATTGTTGGAAAGATAGAAATCAACTTAGTCAAAATTCTTCATAGATCAATACCAAATTTATCCCAACTTCACTTCCTTTATTACAACATCATTTAAAGCAATTCAACTTCCAATTGGAATTCATCCCATACCCAAACCTCAATTCATATGATTCTTCATATTAAAAACATCTTATCACTTACCACAAATCCTACCTTTCTTTTCCATAATTCATTTATTAATAAATGGCAACAATTTATATTCAATGTTCATCAACTCAACTCATACCATTCATACTCAATTCATATTTTAAATCCATACACAAATCCATAATTCATTTACATCATAAGATAAATGTTTACAAACTTTAATGGCATTCCAAGTCATATTACAACATAAATATAAAAAATCTGAATACAAAAGATACAAAACCCTAAAATTTTCAACATATGTCTAAGGTCTTATTCTTAAAACAATCTAACTTAAAATACAACATGTACATAACCAAACAAATGCCTTTACTTTCTTTCATCCGATCTGGTTCTCATCACTTGAAGATGGGAATGAAAGGGAGGGGGTGAGCTTTAAGCTCGTGGGTAACATGCTTATAACGAAGAATAAACAAAACTGTTGAAATGTTCATTTGTCATATAAAAATCATAATGAATTCATAAAAAGCTCCGTTCTCAAATTCTCAGTCAAATTCGCAATTCGAACTCAAAACTCATAGTTAAAAAAATCATCACATCAACACAGCATATCCATTTAACCATCAATACAGAACACTCAATTTATGCAACATACTTGAC
>JANVCL010000213.1:17501941-17512804 GCA_026546855.1 Erythroxylum incrassatum | reverse complement strand
CTATTGGTGATGTATATATGAAACTTGCACGGTTTAACAAGGAAACACTTGGTGGAAAATTCAAACTTGCTGAACCCATTGTCATGCCTATCACGAGTAGCGAGCCAACCGTTGTTGCCCATCCTCTCCACCCAAATGATTCTTTCCTATTTTTGCATCTGATGGTCTGTGGGAACTTTGGACGAATGGAAAAGCTTTTGATATTGTCTATAGTAATCCACACACTGTAAGATACTGATCCTTTTATACTCTGCTTCTCTGACTTGCTTGTGTTAAACCTATTTTGCGACCTGTCAGATTCAAACTTTCAGGTTGTGAAGCTTTATTATTTTGGAAGTGATCTTTCTGTTGGCTTAGGGCCTCTTCTTTTCCATGTATTTTGATTGCTTTATTCATGTGATGAGTATTCTTACCAATCCAATCCTTGACAGAAGCAGGCAAAAAGGCTATGATACTCACAACATTGTTTTGTTTGTTCTGAATCTTTTGTTGGAGAAAAAAGAATAAAAATGGAGAAGGAATGTTCCATAGCAAAAACAACGCTAGGCCTACTTAAATAGGCTTACAAATAAACTGAACTCAGCAAAAAAAAAAAAGCAACCATTTAAGGAAGTGGGCAAACATCATCCCACAAAATCCTCTTCTAACAAATAGAGAATACCAACAAAATATCATATGCTAATTTGACCACTTACTCTACTAACATCCTAATGCTAGAAAATAAGAACTAAGAAAATAAATTAATTTAATTATTTTGAAGAACTTGCTAACATTCCCCCTTGGTTCAAAAGTTTATGGATGGAGTACTTTTCTCCTAATATAAGACACTTCTAATCATTGTTTTCAAATTTGTTGATGCACATTATACTCAACTTAGAAATATGGAGCACATCTTTCTATGGTGCACTTCCCATCAACAACTCTAAAAATGAGTTTCTTTTTGTGCCACTTGCATCATGTTTGTTTCTTTTACATTTTGAAATTTGCAGTCTTTATGTAAATGCCAAAACTTCTTGTACTCAGAAACACGACAGTTTTTCTTTATGCCAACAATTCTTCTCTTCATGGGTGGGCTTTTTACAATTTGTATATTTGAGAATTTTACTTTTACCTTTTGAAGAGGAACTCTTGACCGTGTATAGTCCTTCAATCTTATCTTCACCATCTCTCATTATTCTTCTTTGGTCTACAACTTGAAGAGCGTTTAGTAATTCTAAAAAGGATATATTTGATAGATCTTTAGTAACTTCAAGTGATGGAATTTTTGACTCGTACCTTTTTGGAAGCATCACAAGAAACTTGTCAATGACTCTTTGAGTAAGAAATTCTGATCACCAAGTAACTTGATTTGATTGACAATGGGCATAAGTTTGCTCCCATATTCCTTGACACTTTCAGAATTTTTTGTTTTTTACATCTCAAATTTTCTTTTGAGATTCAAAATTTGCATCATTTTAGTTTGAGTGTTGCCTCAAATTCTTCTTTTATTCTCTCGTGCTTCTTTAGGAGATTCACATGTCATTATACTCATAAAAATTCCTTCCGTCATAGCTAAATGGAGGTAGGATAGAGTTTTTGGTTTCTTTGCCCTTTTCTCACCATTCTTCTTGATTTGGTTTAAGGTTGAATTTTGCGGAGGCTCAAATTCACTTTCAATAACTTCCCATAAACTAACAACTTGCAAATAAGACTTCATTTTGATAGCTCAAAGAGTGATAATTTTCTCCATTGAAAATAGAAATTGGAATAAAAAATTGTTTGATGTCATTGTTAAGGTTGAACACTCATGATTTTTTTTCTTAAATTCTCTTTTAAGATTTAAAATTTTCATCATCTTTGTTTGAGTGTTGCCCTCATATTCTTCTTTTAGTTTCTCCCATACTTTTTAAGGAGATTCACATGTCATTATACTCGTGAAAATTTCTTCTGTCATGGCCAAATGGAGGCAAGATAGAGCTTTTGGTTTATTTGCCCTTTCTTCATCACTCTTCTTAATTTGGTTTATGGTTGGATTTTGCAAAAGAAGTGTAGATTCCAACTCACATTTATTAACCTCCCATAAACTAACAGCATACAAATAGAACTTCATTTTGATGGCTCAAGAGTGATAATTTTCCCTATTGAAAATAGTAATTTGAATAGAGAAATTGTTTGATATTATTGCTCGAGTTAAATACTTATAATTTTTTTAAAAGATTTTACTACTCAATCCTCACAAGCCTAAGAATAATTGGAGCTCTAATGCCATGTTGGAGAAAAAATGAATAAAAATGGAGAAGAAAGGTAAGGAGTTTCGTAATTTAACTTGTATAATGTTCCATTGCAAAATGAAAGTAAGGCTATGCCTACTTAAATAGACTTACAAACAGAGTAAACTTAGCAAAAATTAAGCAACCATCTAAGAAAATGGGTAAACATCATTCCAGGTAGTCCTCCACTAACAACTAGAGAATACCTAACAGAATATCACATTCTAATTTGACTACTTACTCCACTATCATGCTAATGCTAGAAAATAGGATTTAAAAAAATAAATTAATTTAATTATTTTGAAGCACTTGCTAACATCTTTCCCTTTATATTCGATCTGATTTTCTAAGTGTTTTCATCCTTAATCCTAGATCCTCCTCGTAGTAGTTTGCTGGAATGTTTCACCATATTGCTTATTCTAATTTTCCGTTTCGCTCTCTTAAGCTAAAAACGAGCTAGAAATAAATTATTAATACATGCTTGCACCTTAAGATTGTTGTAGCGTGTTCGCTTATAAGTTTCTGTTTATTCAGGGAACTGGAAAAAGGCTTGTCAAGACAGCCCTTCAAGAAGCAGCCAGAAAACGAGAAGCGCGGTATTCAGATCTACAAAAAGTTAACAAGAAGGTCCGACGCCATTTTCATGATGATTTAGCTGTTACTGTCTTTCATGGGAAAATTAAACTTGCCGCAGGTTGTTCCTTAGAGAACGTTTGTCGAAAAGCAACCTGACTGATGTGAGGATCTGATCAAAGATAGGTCTCAGTAACTACCTTATGTTCATAAAACATCCTGTAAAGCATCTACAGGAGTAGTTCTTTGTTCACAAAACTATAGTCTTGCTTCTCCTCTTAACAAGAATTCACGTTACAAGCAAGGAACTCCAAGTCAGGACGCTACTTATTCAGTTAGAAGACTATTGATAAGAGAATCTATCCTCACACTCTCTGATTAGATACAAGATTTCAGACTAGCTTTCTACTTGATCCTTCAACTATGTTATTGTTGATGCCCATATTTCTTCCTGATAAGTGGACGGACATCATCAGCACCTACTAAAGTTTCCAAGAATAATAGTAAGGACAGCAAGGCACTGTCCTCTGGATCACCAAACCAACTGTCTATAGGGATCCCATTCTCAACTTGCAACTGAAAAACCTGCATGTTAAAAATGATGATAATAAGCCTTCATGAAGACAATGCCACACTATAAGCTGGTCCATCAACAGACACAAGCACATGTAACAGCCATGTTTTAGAGATGCAAGTAAACGTAATGTTAAGAGAAAATAATCATAGCTAAGATCATGACACATCTATCTCACATTGTCGCTAATGAGATACATAAATAGACATTCCTATGAAAGTACAAACCTGAGGTGTGTTGTCCACTATCATAATCCTTGCTAGGTCACAGCCAAGTATGGTTAGATCCTTCAAGTATCCACCATTTACGAACACACATGAATCGCGATAAACCCGCTGACAAATGAGAGTTCGATTTGGATCTAATATGTCCAGCAATTGTTCTGCATAGTTACTTTGACCAGCTGTAAAAATTACAATGTCAAACATGCTTGACACTGCTTCTAGGAACATCTGCAGGTATGGTCTCTGGCGAACGAACACAGTCTGCACTTGCATCTTGGAATGAATTTGAAAACTGAAATCCGCATCTTCACAGATATCAAAAGAGGAATGTACTAATGTTTCTGTAAGAAGAGTTCATAGAAGATGAATAAAGCATTCGAAAAATACTGGAACTATAGGAAAACATCGACCGTACACATTTTACACTAGATCACCTGGATCAAAGGCGAAAACAAGCCAAATTAATATGACAATATAATGTTTCACGTTTGGCTATTAATGCTGTTGTAATTTGGCATTTTGGCACAACCTGGTTGACCAGTGGCGTCAGAATGAAAGAGCCGGCTTCAGCACATTCTCTGCCATATACTCTTTTTTAAGTTTTCCAAACAAAGCAACCATGATATTAATGCTTAGATATTGTCAAATACAACACGCACGTTTATGTGGAGGGATATGCGGGTTCATTGATGCATCTATGCAAGTGTATGACTGGTGTGATAAAACCTACCATCTAGATCAAGAACAAGAGTGATGGGGAAACTCTTCTGTAGTTGTCTTTCTAATGTAAAAGGCCTATAAGGAGAAACCATCCGCGGAAGTTCTTGCCAGCTCATTACATATAAGTGTTGATTGTACTCGTCCTCATCAGAGAACCCCACAAAGTTGTGCATGTGAACGCCTTGATGTATAAAACTAGATTGTTCCGACAATTTATAATTTGTGTTCCATGGAGCTTTCTCCGTCAGTGTAAATTCTTCCCAACTTCCTTTCCCAACATCTGTTACGCCAGTACAAGGCAATTTCGGCCAAGGGGGCCCACTGGAATCAAAAACTTCACCAAATCTGTTCCGTTCACGACTAATACTGGTGGCAGCAATTAAACTCTCTGCACCCCATGAACTGTTTAAAGGATCCGATACACGGGTTCCAAATATCTCCTCAAGAATACTCATCCTAGTCAAAGTAAATCCAAAAAGGAAATTTTGTTATTCTTATAATCAAGCAGGATCTAACACCATCTTGCAAGGAAACAAGATAAGTTAAACATTTCTTAAGATGAAAACAATTAAAGAAACAAAACCGCTATAATATCGCATAGGAATCTTAAGAAAAATGCACAGACAATATCAAAAAGATGAACACACTAGCTTCCACGATAACAAAATACACATTGCTAGACACTTGATAATATTAATATGGTGTACTGACTATAGCAAGAAGTTGAATCAACAACTCAAAGAAGACCCATTTTCCTAACAATTGTTAACATTCCCTTTTCACCAGTTATGCCAACAAATGCACAGAACAACATAATCATCTATCCTAATGCAAATGAGCTCAGAAAGAAGCAACTTTGGTGAAAATCTATTCATGTACATGACAAAACATCTTAGAACAAAGAACCCAAGTATGGAAACCAGCTAATTGGCTGTAAGAACATACCCGAATTCGGGTTTATCCTGAGAATGAGATGTCCCTTGGAACTGAAGTGAATAAAACAAAAAGAGGACGGAGAGACAACGTTTGAAAATGCTGTATGGACAGACAAAAACAAGAACAAGGACCAAAGCAGCTTTTTGATCTCTCTCTCTCTCCCCCCTAAACCAACGGCCCCCATCGAGTTGTAAGAAGCTCAAAACTAGCCGTCCATACAAAAAGATTTCCCTCTAATCGAATGGCCCATTTTCACCTGTCAAACGTTGGCCACACTGTTACGTTATGTTTTATATTTTTATAGGTCCACACTCCGATTCACAGACTGTAAACCAAAATCCTAAACATTCAACCAAAAAAAAACTGAGTCCTATAGTCCCATTCCCTAATTGTAAATCATACTTTAGAAACTAATTGAAAGTTAAACTATTAAAATAAGAAAGTTAAGGTTTAAAAAGATTAAATAAAAATTTAAATTTTAAAATATGATTGAAATTTTTTTTGAAATTAATTAAAAAATTAATAGATTTATTTTAGTATATAAAAACTTATTGATCAATTTTTATAAAATAAATCGAAGCAAAAAGTTAAAAACTTAATCGAAAATTTGAAATTGTTAAGATATGTGTTATGATATCTTATTATTTAATTTTGCGCATTATTTGAAATTAGACTTAAGTGGGACTCTTTCTATACAAGGTTGATTAAATTTAAAATTCTAATCAAGATATGATTTAATGTATAGCCTATTTTGAGAATAATGGCTATCTAAGGTATCAATATCTTTGGAGATTTGTTTTGACCATTGTACTTGTCTTTGGCTGTGTTTTACGTGATGTGTGACTTAAAGTAGTGTCGTTATCATGTGGAGGAACAATGGGCATATGGTGACTTGACAGTTGGGATTTTTGTGCTATCTTAGATGATATTTTGTAGCTGATTTTGTGGGGATATTATCCTTATATGTTGCTAAATTTGCTGTCAAGGATAACGTGATTTTGGGGGCTAAAAGATTGTTGATTGCATGTGACTTTGTGTTGTGTTCTCTGTTGCTTTTTTAACAACTAATTGAGAGCTTCTTTGAAGTTCAATGTGTGGATTTTGGCAACTAGTTTTTCTATAGTGTTTGCACAATTTTCTAGGTTGTCTTTGCAATGTTTTTTATGTGGAAAACTCCAATAGTTGACGTAGGAGTTGCAACTCCATTGGTTTAACATTTCGATGACAAAATATTTATTATTTTGTTGAGTTTTCATGGCTACGTTTTTTTATTGATTTGGGGTTGCTGGTTTGATTGATGATTTGGAGTTGTCCATATATTATTTTTGTGTGAAAAAACATCCATTATAGGCATGGTGCTACAATTGTATTTTTGGTGACATTTTAGTAATGAAACATTTGATCACTTGATGTTACTTTGATGCTACTATGCGTGGACTGATCGTGATTCTTCTCAATAGTTCACAATAGATATTGTTCTATCACTTTCCACACTTTCGGCTAATGAAGGTATTTAGGGGAGTGTTTTTATCTCAAATGTTTCTCTTTGTTTGTATCTTTATTGGTTTAATCACTTAAGTTGTTTAATTCTCATTTTTATTATCAAATATTGTTGTAAAAATTCTCTGTTGAGATTAGCACGAGATGGTCGTGTTATTGGGAGTGATTTATTTTCACGGGGTATAAGGACGAGAGCTAATGTCAAGGGTTGAGTGAGTTAGGTCAGTAAAGCTTTTTATAAAACTTTTGTCGTCAAGTAAAAGGGATTAAGTTGGGTGAGAGCCCCGCAAATGTAGGCAATGTGTGTCAAACTGCATTACCAAATCTTAGGTTTTGATTTATTTATTTATTTATTTATTAATTTTTATGTTTTTGTTTGTGTTAGAAACAACTGCAACTGAACTAAAATTTTTGTGAAAATGAATCCTTTTGAGCTTTCAATTGGTATTAGAGCAGGTCATCGAATCAAAACTTGGTACATCAAGTTGGTGTAGATTCGTGTTTTGCGATTATAGCTATAACTGAAGGGGCATCAATCATCAGGTCACCGTTGTTCGATGGTTCAAATTATCCTAAGTGGAAATCACAAATGAGAGTATTCATTTAAGTACAAGAAACAAAAGCATGGAGCTCAATTTTAAATGGCTGGACACATCCAGTGATGACTGATGAAAAGGGAGAAGCAGTGCTTAAAGATGCATTTGAGTGTACAAGAGTTGAAGAAGAGAGAGTGCTTGGAAATTCTTAAGCCCTGCATGTCATCTTCAATGCAGTTGATGAAGGTCGCTTTGCTATGATATTAGCCTGTGAATTGGCAAAAGAAGCGTGGGACACTTTGCAAACTATACGTGAGGGGTCGAAATCTGTGATAGCTTTGAAACTTCAAATATTAGCTGCTAGATTCGAAGAGCTTAAGATGGATGAAAGTAATACTATTAGAGACTTTCATGAGAGATTGCATAACATAGCCAACCAAGCACATCAACTTGGGACGAAGTATCCGAATTTGAAACTTATCAAGAAAACTTTGAGATCACTTCCTCTGAAGTTCAGATTGAAAATTGCAGCCATTGAAGAACCCTATAATATCACCGAATTGTCTTTGGATAAGATAATTGGAATTCTTAACAACTTTGAGATGAATTTGTTGAGAGATGAATTAGAGAAGAACAAAGGATTAGCATTGCAAAATGAGGTTGGAAAACCTGTGAATGACTTAGGATATGAATTTGATAAGAATGAGGATATGGAGTTATTGACAAGAAATTTCAGCAAGTGGTTAAAGAAAGTAAAGAAGGATATAATCGATTTTAGGAAAAACAGTGGGATCTCATCAAATAGTAATTTTAAACAAGTTAAAACTCAATAAGGTGAAAGAAAAGTGAAGAAAATTCAATATCATGAATGTCAAGGCTTCAGATATGTACAGGTGAAATGTGCTAACACTTTGAAGACAAGAAAAGGAAGTCCTATACGAGTCCTTTGAGTGAGAATGAATTTGGAAGTACGTATGATAGTGAAAAGGAATTTGTGAGCACTTGTAACACCTCACTCTCACAGGACACATACCCGGCATCCTGAAAGATATTCGAGTACGTACTCCATAAGGGTGGCATGCTAGAGCAATCACATCACTAACTTAACCATAACATCATCATTCATAGCATAAATATCGCAATATTTAAAAACCCAAAATTTCTCATTTCATTTCATAAAAATTGAATATACATTGTAGCTTTACAAAACATCCATATATGACCATTACCAATCAGAGTTTACATCTTTGTAGTCAAAACACGTTACATACATGAGGAATTATACAAAAGTTCTAAACTAGATCCTTCAGTCTCAGCTAACTGACCTTTGAGCTATGTCTTCTATCTAAAATCAATGCTAGCTCTCTTCTAATTTGACATAGAAGCTATATCGTCTCTCTCGAACCTGAAATGTTAACGTTACAATTTTGGTGAGTTTTGTGAACTCAGTGAGTTAACCATTCTTGACGGTTCACTCAAATCATATGACACATCAACATATGCACTCCTATAATTCACGTCATTTCATTTATCATCATGTAACACCACATAACACTTTGTTCACTATTTTCACATTTCTCATTCAACACAATTTGACAATACATTTCAATCATTTAAACATATATATTATATCTGTATGCAATGCTCACGAGACTCATTTCTGATTATTATGTTGTTATGACCGAGCGACTATAACTATCCCGTATCCATTGTGGATACTGAGCTCATTAATAACTGTCCCTTATTCATTGGGGATACATGGCTCATTATATATAGCAAGCCTTTGAATCTTAATCACATTCTGAGCGTTAAGCTCTTTTTCGATGGCTACTCAGGTCACAACTGCCATTATCTGTTTTCACATTCATGTAATGAAATGCATCACATATATTCAGTCAATCAGAAGTGCTCAATATTGCACAGTCATATTCACTATCACATTTATCATCGAACCTTTGTCCGACATTCAACAATTATATTGAGTACATTTATTTTTGTCAAATTCACATACAAGGAGCACTTACAATATCTCATTCATGCATCAAATGCCTCGAACATTCAATGTCTGGAATCAGTACAATCATATTCACAAATTAATTCAATACAACATTTAAAACAAACAATTTATTAAGTGAGACCATCTAGGTTACTCACGATTTGCTCCAGCTAGTTATTGCCTTAAAGTCCCGGCAACGTCTAGATGTTGACGCTCTAAATGCTCTTCTATATCATGCAACATACATTTACACATATCAGAACCTTGCATAATTATAGAAGTACTTATTTATGCACATATGTATATATGGATTATGTACAATGCATATTCAATGACAATCCCCAGTATGTTTCCTTTATTCACTTCACATGGTCATTCATAAATTAAAACTCATTTATGTCTAATTTTAACTTAGGTTTTACACCTCAATAATCCAAATTTATTATAAGTTTATCACTCAATCGATCATTCCTACTTTTCTCAAAACAGATTTTTGGGTCACTTTTGCATGATCATTATGACAAAGAAAATGAAGTATTTAGGCAACACCTTCTTCTAAACAAATGTTCCCATATGTCTTAATTTTCTAAGGACACAAAGCTCTCACAATTTATTTCATTATTCTGTAAGTTACACACAAAATACTTCAGACTATACTCAAACTGCAATAGTGCTCAGTACTCATCTTCAAGCCAAAATTTGAAACTCTTAAAGATAGAATTAAAATTAGATTCCTTTATGAACTTTGCATCCATATGTCTCTAGTTTAATCTAAACTTAAAATCATCCCATTTGGATATGTACAGATCAAGTTATCGCTAAAATACAAATGCTTGTTCAATGAAAATACTCCATTTAAGAAATTCTAGCACACTTCATCATTTTCATCCTAAACTCATCAATCAATCATTATCAACCATTTCCTAATGAATTCAGATGGCCATGAATTTTTGTGGAGAGTAAAGACAATGTGTACGAAGTTTGTGGTTCAAATTTCAAGTCAATCGGAGGTCCATAGAAGAAGTTATGGTCAAAAGAGTGAAGGGTGTTCAAAATTGTCAAAAAAACACTGCAACAAGCACAATCGTGCACTTCCTGCTGATTCTTTTCTGTCACGATCGTTCTTGTGCATGATCATGCACTGCCTGATGCTTCCTCTTTGTCATGATCGTGCTTGTGCACGATCGTGCAACTCCCAGATAATCCTTTTTGTCACGATCGTGCAGTATTGAGGGTTCCTTTTTATCACGATCGTTCAGCTCCTCTGAGGATCCCTCTCTGTCACGATCGTGCCCAGACATTCTTCTCCAGAATTTTACAAAACTGCAGATTTTTCATCTCCTTTACTAAATCCATCATTTCTAACTTATGTCCTCTTTATTTACTCTTCATTCCTACTTCCATTTCAGCTCAGCTCAATCACAAACAAATCAAAATCTATGATTGATCACAAACATCAAAAACCAAACATATCAAATATGCATTCCTCATATTTTTTGCATTTCTTCATCTTCATCAACACCTTCATTTCATCTCTAACTTATCATTTTAATTC
>JANVCL010000213.1:17468502-17493636 GCA_026546855.1 Erythroxylum incrassatum | reverse complement strand
TTCTTGCAAAGTTTCTGCCCAATTGAACAATTTTCCTAAACCCCTAAACAAGATCAAAAGTTTGAAAAATCATATCTTTTGATACAAAAGTCAAAAAATGTCACAGCTTACCTCTATGGAAAGATAAAAAGATGCTTTACAACTTTCATGAAGGAAAAAAATCAATTCAATCATTAAAAAGGGTAAAAACTTGTGCAAAACTGCTGCCTAAATTACCAATGGAACAATACTCGTGAACAGTACCTGAATTGTTCCAAACTTCATAACTTTTTATTCCTAACTCCAAAATTTTCATATCATACCTCTATGGAAAGATAAAAAGATGATCTACATTTTCTATGAAGGATGAAAAAACCAAAACAGGCTCTAAATGGGTGAAAAAGCCTGCCAAAGTTTCTGTCCAAAATTACCAAATGAACAATAACTGAACTTGTGCTAACCCCCATAAGTTTTTACTCCTAACTCCAAACAAGGCATGCTATACCTCTATGGAAAGATATAAACATATGCTACAAACTTCAAGAGACCTCTCAATCCAATTCAAGCTCTAAGAGGGTCTAAAACCTAAACGAAGTTGCTTTCCACTTTTGCCAAAATTTTGACAGCACCTCCTTTGAAAGTGCAACTAGCCAATTTTTCATTTTTCTCATCCAAACTTCATACCTGCACAAAACCACTTCAATATCCACTATGTTCATTCATCCAACTACCAAACCAAGCCAAATATCCCAAACATCAACCCAAAATGGCAGCAACTTCCAATTTCACTTTTTGTCAATTTTCAACATACAATACTACATTTTATGAAACATACCCAAAATACATTTCAAATTCAAATGTTTCTTTCCATTATATGAAAACATAGTTAATACAAAGCTTTAGAGGGCAGTTTAGCCCTAATACAAGAAAAGTATCCAAAAGTTATATTACAAAGTACAATGACATAAAAGCTAAAAGGCATCTAAAGCTTTGTTTGCTACAATATAATTCAAAAACCAAAAAGTATCGGAGTAATGCCTGAATCCTGATGTGGTAACTCGGTTTCTCGCTCGCTGCCTGCGGGGGGAGAAAGGGGTGTGAACAACGACGACTTAGTGGGTAACAATTTAATACTCAAGCATAAGCATACAAAAATTGCTTAAACAGTTATTTTCAAGTTAATATTTAACATCCATTTCCAAGAAGATAAAGCATTTGCAAAGTCAACAAAAACACATAATCACATAACAGATAGTTTGAGTGATCCTAACAGAACGTACCACACAATTTCGGCAAGCGGTCATGTGTAGCCGTGAACAAAGGGGAGTTCGAAATCGGAGCTCCTGTGCCACTAGCGGGCAGGCGAGAGAAGCCTATAATAAACAAGTGCACTTGCTAACGGAAGGGATCACTACAAACCCAAATAATCATGCATTTTCACATCATTCACACTGAATTGCCTGACATGGCATTTTTTTCCGAAATCACATAATCCAATCCTTTTTCATTTGTCAAACAATTTTGCAAACATTTCCCCTATGTATTTACATACAAAAGACATCTAATACAAGTTCAAATCATCATAAATGATAATTCATTTAAAAGTTACAAGTCATAGGAAAGCATTTAATGACATTTATTTCAAGACAATTAATTCACTTATTAACTCAAATATTAAAAAGTCACCCACCTTAAATCCTTTAGCTTTGCTCTTGATCAATATGTCTTTCCTCTACTTCCAATTGCCTCTCTTGACCTTCAACAAAACACAAAATTCCAACTACCATGAGGTGTCAAACTTGGAATTTCTAAGGAATGGAAAATATGAAATAAATCTTATAACACCTTACTCAAGTCTTTCCTAAACCATTACAAATCAAATCCCTCTATTATTTCCAAGAAATTTTGAAATTCTCTTACCTTAGGATTGACCCACGAAATTCTCTTCTTGCTTCTAATGGAGGATTAACCTCTTCCTCTTCCTTTTTCTTCTAATAAACCCTCTCAATCACCTTTCTAAACTAAGAAAATCCAAAGCCCTTTACTTTCTTCTTCTTCTTTCCACTTAGCCGAAAACTCTCTCTCTTTTCTTTTCTTCTTGAAGTTTCGTGAACTTCTCTCTAAGGTTTAACAAACCTTATGTCTTAAACTTTAAAAACCTAAGCCTAAAACGTTGTAGTATCATTTACTCTCTTCTTTTCCTTTAATATTTCGTAGCTTCCTTTACAAGCCTTAGCAATTTTTTGACTCTTCCTTCATCTATTCGGCTACACTTCACTTCCTTCTTTTCTTTTAATTTTAAAGACTCTCCAAAGACTAAAATACCCTTCCTTCATAGCCTTAAACTTTAAAAACATAAATGAATTTCCTAACTTACCCCCAATTCAACTTATTCTTTGTAATTCTAACAATTCATCAAAACTCTAATTTAACTACATTCCTTCATTTAATAACAGTAACCTAAGCATTAAAAATCTCAAATTATTCCAACCAAAAGAAAATCATTAAACTAAACCTCAAACTGAAATTAAGCAACTTATCTACTATGAAAAAGAAATCAGGGCCCAACACTAGATATTGTTTTTGTGTGAAAAACGTCCAGTATAAGTGTAGTGTTGTAGTTGTATTTTTGGCGACATTTTGATAATGAAACATTTGTTCAATTGATGTTATTTTGATGCTACTGTGCGTGGATTGATTGTGATTCTTCTCAATAGTTCAAGGCAGATATTGTTTTACCACTTCCCACACTTTTGGCTGATAAAACTAAATATTTAAAGGAGTGTTTTATCTCAAGTGTTTCTCTATGTTTATGTCTTTATTGGTTTAATCACTTAAGTTGTTCAATTCTCATTTTTATTATTAAACATTGTTGTAAAAATCCTCTGTTGAGGTTAGCACGAGGTGATCGTATTATTAAGGGTGATTTACTTTCGCGGGGTGTGAAGATGAGGGCCAGTGTCAAGGATTGAGTGAGTTGGCTCAATAAAGCCTTGTATAAAACTGTTATCATCATGTGAAAGTGATTAAGCTGGGTGACGGCCCTGCAGACGTAGGTAAGATGCATCGAACTGTGTTAACAAAATTCAGGTGTTAATTTGTTCGTTTTGCGTTTAATTTTTCTATTTTCGTTTGTATTAGAAATAAATGACTCAACTAAAAATTTTGAGAAACTGAATCCTTTCAAACTTTAAAAAATAATTAAAATTTTTATAATTAAATTGGTTGAATCAATTGGGTTTTTTAATCATTCATAAAATGAACTCTTAATATTATTATTTTACAACATTATAAAAATACAAAATATATTTTATTTAATTAAAAATATGAGTGATATTCTCGTAATTTGATAATGTATTATTTTACAATTATTATTCAAATATTTATGTTGAAGTGTTTTAAAATAAATATATCACCACCTACGTCACCAGGTACCGTTTGCCAAACTCCAAAGTGAAAGGTTATTATCAGGGAACCGAGAGGGTATTACAGGAATTTCAATTCCCTGGTCCAGTCCCGTGTAGTCCTTCAGCTTCTTGTCTCTTTTCCGTCACGACTAAGCATAGAAATGGAAATTCGTACTGTTCTCTAAAGCTGTGTTATAGTTGTTGACAATGGTCTTGCGTTCGGTTTCACGGTTATTGAGTTATGGTGTTTTGATTTTGACTCTGAGTCTACTCGCAACTCTATCCGAGTCAGCGTCTCAAGCCTTCCGGAGAGACCCCGGCCACCCTCAGTGGCATCACGGAGCTTTTCAAGACGTCAGAGACAGCGTCCGATCCGATGTCCGCCGCATGCTCCACACTCGCGCCGAGGTACTCTATCGTAACTCTCCGATTACTTCATTCGTTTTTTGTGTTAATTTGATGTCTCTTACACTTTCTAAGCTGCAAATAGTCCTTAGCTTTCACGCCATCAGTGCTTTCTGAATGAAATTTGTGTGGATCGCAGGTTCCGTTTCAAGTTCCGTTGGAAGTGAATGTGGTGCTTGTTGGATTTAACGGCGACGGCGGTTACAGGTACTCTTTGGATGCGCACAAATTGGAAGAGTTTATGAGAACAAGCTTCTCAGCTCACAGACCGGCGTGTCTGGAGACTGGCGAGCCGTTGGACATTGAACATCATGTCGTCTTCAATTCGTTCCCTGTAAGGATTTGCTCACTTGTCGTCTGTAATTGATCATTTTTTATGGCTAAGCAAGAGTAGTTTAGAGTAGTTATCTTTGTCATATAATGATTAATTAAAAAAGTGTAATTGTGTTGGTTTGTTGATTTATGGCTTGTGTGCTCTCTTTATTGCAACAGGCAGGGCAGCCGGAACTGATTGAACTTGAGAAGGCACTGAAAGAGGCTATGGTTCCCGCCGGAACCACAAGGGAGGTGAGCTGCATTAGGTGGTTTAGCCATTTAGGAGCTAGTTTTGCATTATGGAGTTATCTGTTGTATTATAGTTTTGTTTTGTTATTTGAATTTTGTGTACAATTTTGTAGAGTGAATTTGGGAGGGAAGTCCCGTTGTTTGAGGTGGAGGCAACAGTTGTGGAGCCGATATTTCATAAATTATATTCCTATGTGTTTGACATGGATGGTACAGGGTACTCTGCTGCCAAGAATGATAGGCCTGTACCTAATGCAATATTTGTTGTCAATTTTGATAAGGTGTGTTCACTTTTCCAAGTAATCACAACCTGCATTTGATCTTGTAGAAGTATCACTGGGTGTTGTTTCTTTCTTTCTTCTCTCTCTTTAACTTCTGTGTTTAACCAAAATGAAAATTGGTGGGCTTGGTTTTCTCTCCTTTTATACAGGTGAGGATGGATCCTGGAAATAAGGAAGTTGACCTTGACAGTTTAATGTATGGTAGAATCAGCCATTTGAATGAAGAAGATATGAAGAAGCAAGAGGGGGACTACATTTATCGATATAGATACAATGGAGGAGGAGCAACTCAAGTTTGGTTGAGCTCAGACAGGTACCAACTCAAGTTGTGCCTATTGTTTAAAATTCTCATGTATATGAAAGTTTCAATTGATGTTCTTAACTGTGTTTTAGACTTGATTTGTTGAATGCATGTATGGTATTGTGGACATTATAATTAATTGAAACACATGCTCTTTGTGGGTCTAACATTGTCTTCATACAATTCAGATTCGTTGTGATCGACCTCTCTGCAGGACCTTGCACATATGGAAAGATTGAAACTGAAGAGGGAAGTATCAGTCCTAGGACGTTGCCACGTTTGCGAACTATGATTTTTCCAGGAGGGATTGGCTCTTTTATTGATCATTCCACTCATGATATTTTTGTCGGACAACTTGCCTCTTTGATATCAACCACAGTTGAGCATCTAATAGCTCCAGATGTAAGGTAATAATTGATAATATAAACTCTTTCTTATGGATGATAGCTTCTCGCATGCTTTCACTTTTTTCTTTTATTATTATTTATAGTTTCTCACAAAATCACTATCAGTTCTCCATCCATGAAACTAGCCAGGAGCTTGGTTTTCTAGTATTTTGGTTGAGGAACCTTGCCCCTAGGATTTAACTTTTATATTTTGTACATTTTGCAAAATCTGTTAAATTAACTCGTTGATGCAGGTTTGAGATTGTTGATTTGACTACAAGGATCCTTATACCAATCATTGTACTTCAAAACCACAATCGCTATAATATTCTGGAGAAGGGTCACAACTACAGCATAAACATAGAAGAAATTGAATCAGAGGCAAGTCTTCTTCAGGGAGTTCCTTCAGCACTCTCATGCTTTTTTTATCCGAATTACTTATATGTCACCTCATTTCTTCTCTCGTCTAGAATATGAAGCTAATGAAACACTGGATGCAAAACTAAAGTAGTTAACTGGACCCAACATATCCTTGTCCTAAATTATTCTGCTGTCAAGAAATATTTTACTGAGCCCCATTTTACTAAAGCTTCAAAGTGATGAATATAGGCAGATAGATCATCATTTGTGCCATTTTCTTTAATCTACAAAATTCGTAAGTGCTTCTACTGCAAGAAAGTATTTGAAGGAAACCTTTATAGGTTTATGTAACTGGTAAAATAGTTGCTATCTTAACCTGAAAGTTTATTGTGTAAATAAATGATCAATGCTGTGAGGAGAGAACCGAAGGTCGTATGTAAGCAAATGACCTGATATTTGTGATATAGTCAAATGTATTAAAGTGGAATGCTGCATATGTTGAAAAGTTGGAGTTTTTTCTTTCCTTTTTCAGGTCAAGAAGATGGTTCATGACGGGCAAGAAGTTGTAATTGTTGGAGGGTCACATGCATTGCATCATCATGAGAAGTTGTCAATTGCTCTTTCAAAGGCAATGCGTGGCCATTCCCTGCAGGAAACTAAAAATGATGGGCGTTTCCATGTTCATACCAAGATATATTTGGATGGTGCTATACTGAAAGAGGTAAAAATTATTATTTTATGGATTCGTTTTTTGTTTAGTCTTTGAGCTGCTATTGATGATGTGATTATGAGTATTTGTTGGTGAAAATATGGTTGCGACTAGACTATGTGGAGGTACTTTCTTTTCCTTTGGCATATGCCTCTAAGCGAGCAATAAGCAATTTACTTCATGCTCCAAATGCATTGCGGGGATCACCTTGACTAATGTGTGTATGTGTGTTTCTTTTAGACTTTATCACTGCATTTTATGAACTCTAATTTCTATTTAGCCATGAAACTTTGGCAACCTGCTGGTTTTCTGTGATTTCCTTCCACTTATGTAAGTTCCCTTATGAGGATAATTATTGGTTGGAATATTTGTGTGATTTTTCTGCCCCATAGCACTGAATCATTTTGCTTTAATTTGCTTATTATAGGAGATGGAGCGTTCTGCTGATGTGCTTGCTGCTGGTTTAGTTGAGCTTGCTGATCCATCTCTTTCAAATAAGTTTTTCCTCCGCCAGGTACCATTATAATTAATACCAGGGGATAATTAGGGGTCTTAAATGTGGACATTTTCTATAAGTATTATGTCTCTCTAAATATTCTTTGCAGAATATCGATTTAGATAGAATCTATATACTATTTCATATTGAAGTGAATACATTTTTACTGGTTGTGATTCTGCATTCTGTATTTGACAAAATTTAATTTCTTCTGTCCAGCACTGGATGGACGAGCCTGATGTTCCAACTGATTCTATTCTTAAGCATAAACCTATATGGGCTAGCTATCAATCAATCCAAGGGAAGCAGAAGAAGAATAAGCAAAAGAAAACTCAAAGAAAAGAAGGGAATTTGTTCCGGACTTATGGGACAAGAGTTGTTCCAGTGTGAGCGCATACCTAACCTTATCATATTTACTGCACAAGCTTAACATCCTGTGGTTTTTGGTATTTCAACCACAATCTAAAGACTACTGTATGATTTTATTTGACAAGTTTTTGTCTTTTTTACCATCAGAATAGACTGGATTTAAAATCATATTCCAAAGACGTTTGCATTATTCATCATTTGTGGCAAGAAACATACAAAATTATGTGACTTGTGTGTATATTAAACGTCTACATGCGACACACAAAGACACTCGCATTTGCATACATACGTAGGTTACTTCTCTAGAGCTAGACAGGCAATCAGACTTGGAAACTGCATGTGTAGCGCCGCAGATGCACCATTTTAGCTGTTGAATCATTAAATTTTATGATACCTGTTATTTTTTAGAAAGCCCGTAGGATAGCTATGGCAAGTGATATGATTACTTTATGATCTTGAAACATTGAGCTTTGATCACTGATCACTGATCTTTGTTATAGCTTTGTGCTATCATTGGCTGATGTTGATCCACAACTTATGATGGAAGAGGAAAGTCTTGTTTGGACAAGCAGTGATGTAGTCATTGTACTTGAACATCAAAGTGCAAAGATACCTCTGAGGTAAGTAGCATATTAGTTTTAACTTCTATGGTGGCAAAGGATGTCTCCCTGTTATATTCCAAACTACGTGTGGCTCATCTATCATGATCTATGATGCCATGACTGTTCTGAGTCCCTGGTCCTCTTTTCTGTGTCCATATTGAAATTTCATCATCTTTTATTCTGTAATGTACCAACAATCACTTTGCAATATTCCTTGTTGGGACAGTTATGTTTCGGAAACAGAAAGAAGACATGCTCTTCCTTATGCAGCCCAGCGACACATCTTGGCGGGGCTTGCTTCCACAATAGGTGGATTGAGTGCACCATATGAGAAAGCATCTCACATACATGAAAGACCAATCATAAATTGGTTATGGGCAGGGGGTTGTCATCCATTTGGACCATTCTCTAACACCTCGAAAATCAGTAAATTGCTACAAGATGTTGCCTTGGTAAGCCAATTTTCTTTATCACAACTCTTCCTGCACGACATAGGTGACTTGCTGGTTATCATATCCCAATCATAGAAAATGTTCAACATTACCTTCTTGAACAATGTCAGACAGTTATCCTCTCTACTTATTGAAAGTATAGCTATTACTTGAATCGCATGCTGTCATTTGTTTATGTTATGGCAGAGGAACACAATATATGCAAGAGTTGATGCCGCACTTCATAGAATTCGTGATACATCAGAGGTAATTTGGTATTCTTCTAGCATACATATGAAAATCATCACGAGCTGTGTAATGGTATATGCTTAATTTGTCTGTCTATGGTGTAGGCTGTACAAGCTTTTGCTGCTGATTATTTGAAAACTCCTCTTGGTGAACCTGTGAAAGGGAAGAAGAACAAGACCACTGCTGAACTATGGCTAGAGAAGTTCTACAAGAAAACTACCAACTTGCCTGAACCTTTTCCACATGAATTGGTTGAACGGCTGGAGAAGTACCTAGACGTAAGTCACACATGTTTGAATATCACTGTGTAACTGTGCTACCATTTCAAAGGTTATAACGGGTGTCTTTCTGTTGGATTGAATGACAGAACCTTGAAGAACAGCTTGTCGATCTATCTTCTTTACTGTATGATCACCGACTACAGGATGCACATTTAAACAGCTCAGAAATACTTCAAAGCTCTATGTTCACACAACAGTAAGTGATATACTCGTCTGAAGTTTTCTCTGTGACTTAGCAATTTATTTGTCTAAACTTTGCAATCGTTAGATATTGAACATGCTTAATTTTGAAATATACAACTCCAGATATGTAGATCACGTTTTGGCTTCAGAGAGAGAGAAAATGAGATGCTGCAACATTGAGTACAAATATCCTGTGCACTCCTCGCAAACATACATGTACGGCGGGATTCTTCTGGCTGGCTTTTTTGTATATTTTGTCGTAATTTTCTTCTCCAATCCTGTGCGATGATGAAGCCAACACTAGCACTCTTTTAACATTTTTGGGGAAACCGAGATACTGTTGTTTTATTAGGAGCCATAAAGTGCCCAAAAAGATCGGAAATTCTGATGATTTTCTTCTTAACTCCTCAAATATTTTCTCCTTCCAACGTTAATAAAAAATAAGAAAATCTGGTAACCAATAAAAAGGAAAAAAAAAAACAACTTTTGCTGACCCTTCACAAGCTTAGAGATTTCTGAAATAATGGAAAAGTTGACACAAGTTTAGGTCTTGTCTTATTTTTTGCGGGTTAAAGAAGGACGCATTCAGAGATGGATCACTTGATTATGTTGTTCCTTGAAGGAGTTCCAAGCGGCCCAAACATGATTTTTCTCTCTTCTCCTCTTTTCTTTCATTATTTTGCTATTATTAGATAGTATTATTCATACCAACTTATGATAACATGTGCCATTTTGGTTCTTAGTGGAAAAGAATTCAATTTCCTTTTAATTTAAGTACCCTGTTGAAATATATTAATTTTTCATTCATAAATGAATAGTTGAATTGCACATATCTCTTTTTCCTAAATGTCAGTTAGTTTTATTACAAAGAATTTTTGTTCCTTAATTATCTTCTCACAATCCTTCCCTTGACCAATTTCGCCCTACATTTGTCTTACTGAATAATCAAATTGTTGTCCTACTAATTAATCAAATTGTTTATTTTCTCTTATATAATCTTATTGTCTTCTTTAATTATTTCAGTTGGGGCATTGTGGAAAATACTCCTTTAATTATTGGAGTTTGGACAGAAAGTTGTTAAGAAGAATTGAGTGAAGATTAAAGGTGGAGATCAATAAGGAGAGTTAAATAAACAATGTCACTTTATATTATTAGAAATGTCCTTAGTTTATAAGTAAGGTTTAATTTTAGGAAAGTGATAATGAATTTTCCAACACGTTTCTTATATTTAGGGTCGGTAAGTGATCAGTTATTTAGCCATTACAACAAATGAATATTCAGCTAATCGAAGATATGAAAATGTTTCTCTCTCTTTGTTTTTTTTTAATTCTCTATACTCATTTTGTAGAAATATTCTTCTCCTCCTTTTTCATATTGTCACTTGTTAGTATTTCCTATTAAAAAATCTTGTAACAACTTGATATCAATTCGGTAACGAAATAGAGTTATAACTCTAGGGAGGATATAGGAGAGTGTGAGGACTTTTAGCAGGAGAGATTTTAATTAGAAAAAGAGGAAAAGAGTTGTGCTTTTGCTATGATGATCAATATACAATAAAATGAAACAATTTTAGTTGTATATGATAGAGGGAGAAGATGGAATTGAGGTGGAAGATGAGGAATCAATGACAGAATGTAATTATAAATAGAAAATACCTAATATATCTCTTCAAGCAATAACAGGGATAAATGATGAAAAGGAGTACAAGCATATTGAAGTTACGATATTCCATCACAAGAGACCTCTTCACATCTTCATTAATAATGAAAGTACCCATAATTTGTTAAATATATCAATCATTAAGAATGGTTTTGGAAAAATTAAGGAGATATCTCCTTTTTGAATCATAGTGAGGGAGGTCTTTAATGTGGTGAGGGATTCATATGGAATATCCAAGGCCAATAATTCACCACAATGCCTAATTCTTGGAGTGAAGTGGCTAGTCACATTGAATAAGTTATTATGCAATTTTATAACTCACACCATGAGGTACAATTAGGAGGATCGCTTGGTGACATTAATAAGCAACTCTAAAAAAAGGCTAAGGTAGTTTTTGGCATAATATTTAATAGGATGCTTAAGAATTATAAATGTGGTGGCTTATATAAGCTACAACTTGTATACCAAATTGAGTTTTTAATGCAACAACTTAAATTAGAGGAATAACTAAGCATGTTTGATGAGTTGAATGGTTTGATGGTTGAGTTTGGAGATGTGTTTAAGGAACTTAACCAATTATCCTTAGTATAACTCATGACTACATAATTTAGATTAAAGGAAAGAGTGAACACCATCAACTTCAGACCCTATATGTGTTCTAGGGAGACAATGGATGTCATAGAAAGAGTGATATATAAGCTAGTGAAGTGAGGGTTTATCAAGCGCAACATTAGCCCTTATGCTTCACCAATAGTTTTAGTTAAGAAGAAGGACAATTTATAGAGAATATGCATCAATTATAGAATCGATTATCGAGAAATCAATAAAAATATAATAAAATATAAGTTCCTTATACCTCTAATTGAGAAATTGATTGATGAGCTACACAGATCAAGTTGCTATTATAAACTAGAGCTTAGGTCAAGATATTATCATATTAAACCAAAGAAGGTTCCAATCAGTGTTCTGATGATAACAAAATATAATTACTACTAATGAGTTTATTATTTGGCTAAAAGTCCATTTTGAACCTTGACATTTATTACATAATAGAACAAACTCTATATCTTTCAAAGCATTTAAATCAAACCCCAACATTTTTAAAACATTCAAAACAAATCCTAAGTAGATGGAAAATTTAAGGGTTTAACTTCTTATCATTTTATTTTTTTTAAAAATGGTTGCACTACCCATATGTAAGTGGGACCCATTGTCTGAAATTTATAACGATGGGTCTCATTACCACATAGTAAGTGAGACCCATTGTCTAAAATGTCTAACAATAGGCCCACTATCGTATGGAAATGAGACCTACTTTTTGATTAATTAAAAATAATTATATGGCAGTGGGACCTATTTTCTATTTAAAAATATAAAATAATGTCAATTTGTATTAACATGGAATTTAACTGTCAAAAAGCTAAGTCTTTCAAATTTTTCGTCCATTTAAGGTTTGTTCTGAATATTTTGAAAATGTTGTAGTTTACTTTGGACACTTCAAAACAGTAGGGCTCAAATTGTATTTTATTGTAAATGTTAAGGTTCAAAATGCACTTTTTATAAGAAGATAGCTTATAAAGTTGATAAAAGAGAAGTTAAAGTTTATAACCATCAAAATGAAGATCAAACTAAAAACAAAAGAAGATCAAGGCTTATCAAGGTCATTCTTTGGTTTGTAATATCACTTTGTTAATTTGATGCTCTAAAAGGTTCACCACAAATAAAATTTTTATTTCACTTTATTGCATGAGTCTTTACTTTCATTAATAGGCATTGAAAATTTTCATTTTAATAGAAAAACCTCTTGATCTTTGTAACAAATTTAACAGAACATTTTAGGAAGCATTTAAATCATAATTAGACTAAATAAATTGATTATGACCATTAAAATTTGTTAAATTCATAATTTTTGGGTGATTATTTGACTTATATAGGTTAGTGGTCAACTAATATAGGTTAAATTTGATGTATGATGAGATTTTTGTAACATTAGTTAATGTATTGGTATGTCTACTAGTCAACCGGTGTTCCAACAACTAGTGAATTTAGAGCTTTTAATGCATATTGGTCAAGCAGTTATATTAGTCGACCATTGCACTACATGTATCATCATAATGGCTAGTTATTAGCTCCAAAAATTAGGATGGGTCCCAAAACACTACAATTAGGTGTTTTTCATTGATTTTAGCATCAAGAAGTTTTTGAGTGTATTTGACATGCATTTCTAAATGATATTCAATAATTTGAGAATCATTGTTTCATATTTGTGTGTCTTTTTGGAACTATCAAGAGAATAAGTGAGATATTTTTTAGTTATAATCCTTTATTAAGGTGTTGGATATTGTACTTGGCAGTGTTATAAATGGGATTAAGATTCCTTTTCATTTTAGAAGAAGATTGTAAAAAGGTACCTCTTTACCAAGAAAGATTGTACAAAGGTAGCCAACCTATGTTTTTGCAAAATTGGAAACCTGGATTGGATTGTGATAGGAGTAGCGTTGATGTCCTCCCCATTTAGGTCCAGTTTAATAACATTCCTTTGGAATTTTGGACAATCGGAGGCTTAAGTTTTCTACCTAGTGCCTTAGAAAACTAATTTGCATGGACTCTCAAACCGCTAATATGGAGAGGATTTGTTATGTAAAAATTTGTATATAAGTTGATAAAAAGTCTGAATTGCTAGAAAAGGTTCCTATACTCAAGCTTGATGAATTTGGAGAAATGTAGCGAGTTGAGATTCCTATCTCTTACCCCTGGAAACCTGCTTCTAGAAACAATGGAGAGTAACTGGAAATATTTTAAATCTACATGATATGATGAATTGCTTGAGCTGGATACTGCTGCTGAAACTAAGAAGCTAAACTTGGTTTCTAACCCAACCAATAAAGATCATGAAGTAATAGATCCATCTGTGCTGGGTAAACCTATCAGTAATACTGAAGTGGTCAATGCTCAAGAGATCTTAGTTGAACAATCAGATGTAATAGGTAGCTGCAGCTTAGAGCCGGCTAATAATCCTGAACAGATGAACCCCTCAATAATGGAGCTGTCTAATATGGATGTGCATATCAGTTGTAATATAGAATCTTAAAATTTATCAGTTGTATCTGTAACAATCCCTGAAGTGGAGTCAAACTCTTAACAACAACAGGGTCGGACTGCGATTTAAGAGGATCAACGCAAAACTTCTACCTCTACTTTGAACTCCAACAGTAGTGAAAGAAGGAGATCCGCAAGGAAGAAGAGAAAACTCAATGCTAGAGGGGACTCCCCTACCTTGATGTTGCTTATATGGAATGTTAGAGGGCTTAATGAACCTCTCAAAAGTTAAAGATGTTTTTGATATAAGGCCTTGTATGGTTGGTCTAATAGAAACTAAAATAAGAGCCTCACATTTTACTGAAGTTTCCAAACTTTTGGGTGCTAATTAGAATATTCTTTCAAACTTGTCTTCTCACTATAATTGCATAATTCTTTGTTTTTACCATACGAAAAGAGTCTCAGTTCATAAGCAAAGGGAGAGTGATCAACACTTGCATTTATCTTGTGCTTTTATTCATTCCACTACAAGGTTTGTCATCTCCATTATATATGCTTCCAATTTCAAAGAAACTTATTATGGAATTGTTTGCAATAGTAGGAAAACAACATTTTAGACCCTTGGTTAGTGTCTGGATATTTCAACTTCATCAAGAATTTGTGGGGGCTTGAGGGATCCAGGCATCAGGTAGGGAAATGTAATCCTTTCTTCAAAATGTATGATCATATCGTTCGAGCTTTCAAATTTATAAGCCCTCAAATGCCGCAAGTGCACGAGTTGCTACTTTAGTATAAGAGGTGCCGATCCACGAGGAGTGGATTAATCTAATCCTAAAAATCTAAGGCTGAAAAGATATGAAACTAAAAATAAACAATGAAATAGTAAATAAATATGAGAATTGAATTCAACCAATTAAATCAGAATTTAAACATGAAGGAATTAATAATTGAGCAACAAGCATGCACAATGGAAATCAACCAAAGAATTTACCAAGTTATGAGAAAAGGGATTTTACCTATCATTAATGTTAACCTAACTGATTATGTGTTAATGGGGTGTCGATTCTAGACGATCCTAAGGTTAATTATTCTCTCTCGAGTTCTAACCATTAAACCATAATTTATAAACCCTAATTGGATTATGAAATTTGTAATCTCTCGATTCATAAGTTATCCAAAACTCTAATTAGATCTGAAGCACTCTAATAAACTATCAGAATATCACACAGGATCTCTCTCCACACAATTACCAATATGATTTGTCACGGTTTTTATTAAATCGTCTAACTCTCATTAATTTGATTTAATCATTTTTCATTCAGTTCACCCTCTTAGTTTATTATCAAATTATGCAAGAATGCAATCAAATCACAACATTCATTCAATAAACACAATAAACTAAATTATCATTAAATCAAAATAAAATCCCGAAGAAGAGTTAGAACATCATCAACATTTTACCATTTATCATCATACAATCCATCCCAACTTTATACATGAATAAAATTGAAACGAAAAGTAAATATAAACTTAGAATGGACGATTTGGGAAGGCAATAGCATCGGGAAACCTCCTGATCCGGGAAGCATGTCGAGACCGCTTCTTCTTCCTCTTTCTTCCTCTTCCTCCTCGCTTTCTCTCCCTTTTTCTCTTTTAGGGTTTTCAAAGGTGGCTATACAAAAAAGCTCCTTTTTCTTCTATTGTTGTTCTTTAAATAGCCTCTTATGTTTGGGTAACCTTAAGGCTTTTTCGAGATCCTAAAGGTTTAAAAAGTCCCTCAAAATGTGAAGTTTGTAAGTGTCTACGATCTGCTCGACGCAGACCACAGCTGCAACTCACATCTGAGCCTTCTGTCACGATCGTGGTATGCAGGCCATGATAGTGGGTCATTCCTAGAGCTTTGGTCGTAATTTCTACTTGAATGTCTTTCAAAACTCTTCCGTTCTTCGATATTGACCCTGAAATACTAGCAAACATTTTAAGGTACCTAAAAAACATAATATTTAAGCTCAAAAACTTGTACTAATCCTTAAAACACAAAGAATTATCAAACTAACACAATTCTAACTTAAACACATACTAAATGATTGAATTAACGACTAAACACATATCAAATTATACCTTAAAATACTATGCAATTTACACTTATCAATATACATTTGATGAATCTTTGCTTTAACGAAATATTCTTTACATGGACCAATAAACAACAACGTTTATATGTGATAAGAAGAAAGCTTGATAAGGCCCGGGTTAGCTCGGATTGGTTGTCTACTTTCCCTAATTCCTTTGCTTACTTAGGTGATAACCTTCTTTCATACCACTCTTTTATCTGATCAACAATTTGTCCCATTCAATTTCCAGAGCTGCTCCTTTCAGTTTTTTTTAATGTCTCACTAAGTAAGAAGGTTTTATGGACTTGTTAGAGGCTGCTGGTTCTGTCACGATGAAAGTTACAATCCCTATCAGCTAATGCAGAAGTTAAGGAGGGTAAAAGCATCACTTAAAAGCTTTATGTCTTATAGCAACAAACAAGTTCTTGAATGCAAAAATAAGTTGCAACTAGCTCAAGAAGCTTGCTATCAACATCCTGATAACTCTTAGTTGAGGTTATTGAACACTGAGAATAAAGAACTATTAGTAGGCCTTATCTTTGTATCACTCCATATTACAGCAGAAGGCTAGAGTGGCCTGGTTAAAGGAAGGGGATCATAACTCCAAGTTTTTCCATACATCCCTATTGGCAAGAAGAAATAGTAACCAAATAATGCATTTATCATATGAAAATGGAATTTCTCACGTTGATTAATCTTCTATGCTAAATATTACTAGAGAATACTTTGTTTAGTTGATGGTAATCCACATCAGGACAATCAACCTCCTTCTATGAGAATGTTCTTTGATAAGACTCTTAGCCAAAATGTGAAGGAACAATAGCCAACTCCTTTTCAGCAAATGACATTAAACTAGTTTTTTTTTTAAAAATATACACAATATAGTCTCTCGTCATCCACGAAAGCAAAATATAGAAGCATGCTACAGTTTATGAATTGTGATGGAATATCTACCTCTTTAATGATTTTCAGGTTTCAATACAGTACCAATATCTTTATGGTGTGATAACCACGTTGCAATTTATATGACTTCTAATACTATTTTTCATGAAAGAACTAAACGTTTGGAAATTGATTGTGATCTTGTACTGAGACAAATACAAACAGAGAGTCGATCATTCCACAGTATCTTCCTTCAAAGTTTCAAGTTACATATTTAATCACAAAATGCCTTGCCACACCTTTGTCTCAGTAATTTCTCTACAAGTTGGATTTGCATGATATTCATCAAGCTCTTGAATAAATATTATATTAGTTTTTTAAAAAAATTATATTTTCTATTTAATACATTGATTCCACCTGTACAAAGTTATCTTAATGGTTATTTTATTAGTTATTTATTGGAGTTTCTTTGTATAAAGTTTAGAACAAACTATAGTTGCAATTGCAGAGTATAAGTGAATAATTTTGAGCTAAAACTTGTTCAAATTTTCACCATTAACAAGGTCATTAGTTGTTGGCCCCAAATTCTTTTCTTATTGAATAAGCATGATTTCTTTTTATTTATGAGGTTTTGAATGATAAATTGTTTTTGGTTAGCGTTTTGTTAGAATGTCAATGGTTGGAGGATTTTACTGTTTAGAGTGATAGAATTAGAAGTTATTAAATGGAGAAATTGAGATTAAATTAAGAGTATAGTATGTTGTTAGTTAAATTGAAGGAATAAGAAAGTATAAGGGCAAATTAGGAAGATCACTTAAGGTTAAATGGTTTAAGGCTTACAAGGAGGGGTAATTTGGTCTTTTGGCTTCATTAAAAGAACAAAAGAAGACTTGTTTGTGTTAGGAGAAGGGTGGAACGAAATTTCAAAGAAAAGAAGAGGGGAGAGTTTCGGTTGAGTGGGAAAGAAGAGAAGAAGAAGAAGATAACTTAAGGTTTTGATTTTCTTTGCTTTGGAAGAGTGTTTCTAAGAGTTTTTCAAGAAGGAAAAACAAAGAGGAAGATTTAATCTCTCATTAGAGACAAGAAGCAAAAATCATGGAAGGAGTTGTAAGGTGAGTTGTTTCAAAATCTTTTGAAATTTTTGAAGGGGTTTTGGTTCCAATGGCTTAGGAAAAGCATGGGTATGGTTGTTCTAGGATAAATTTCATGTTTTTGTCCCTTTAGATTTTCCAATTTTTAAACTCTCTTTGATTTGGGGTTTTGTGTTTTTTTAAAGAAGAACAAGGGAGGCAAGAGGAGCTTGAGGAAAGGCATTTGGAGCAAGCCTAAAGCAAAGGATTTTAAGGTGGGCAACATCTTTATAGTTGAGAAAATGAGCTAGTATAGTTACTTGTAATAAATGGTTTTTAATGCTTTCCAACAACTTTTAAAAAATGTGTATTTATTACTCTTTTAGATAATTTAAGAATATGCCATGTGTCTTTTCTTTGTGAATGAAATGTGAGAATGTTTTTAGATTGTTGTGATGATTGTAAAGGAATGTGATTTTAGAAAGAATGCAATGCTATGAGATTGCTTTTCAGAAAAGTGTCATTTTGGTCAATATGTGTGAAAAATGTGAAATGCATGCTTATATGGGTTTATGGTGGTCCCTTAAGTGAGTCAAGTGCACTTGTCTTAGGCTTTTTCCCCTTGCCCGCTAGTGGCATGGAGCTCCTCACGGACTCCCATAAGTTCACGGCTACACATGATGGCTACGCGGAAATGTGTAGTACGTTCTGTTTGGATCTACCTGAACCGTTTATGTTGTGCTTATGTGTTATGACTTGTATTCATTTGATTTTGATGTATTTGTTATGTTGGTTTTGTGCATTGCTTGATAAATTGTATGTTTTGGAAAACATATACGACATGATTTTGTCAATATAAAGTTTGCTTTGGAAATAAATGTTTCAAGAATTTTGTTTGTTTTCTTGATTATAAATGTGTTACTCACGAGCCGTCAAACTAACACCCCCCGCTTTCCTCCCCATTCACAAGCGACAAGCAAGAGAATGAGTGACCGAACCAAGGTCGAGGCATCACTCCTGCTTGTTTTGAATTTGAAACTATCTTTTGTAAACAAGGCTTTAGTTGCATTTTTGGAGCAAAAATCATGTTCATGTAGCTTCTTTGTATTTTGAATCTTTGAGACTTTGATGTACTGGGGCCAAAAATGCCCACTAAAGCTTTGTGAGAACTCATATTTTGATATTAATAAAAGATATTCATGTTTATTGTGTTTTGCCAATGAACATTGTTTTTGTAAGTGTTCATAGAGTAGGTTTGTGTATACTATGCTTTGAGGCAAATTTTGGACTGATGTAGATTGAATGGGATCAAGTAGCTTTCTTAAGAGTCATAGAGGAGTTTCATAGCATTCCAATGATGTATAATGTGCAATTTTTGGATGTAGTAGTTGGAAGATATGAGTTGTGGAAGTTGAGTGCAGGTGCTGTCAAAATAGGAAATTTCGGGACAGAAGTTTTTCTTGGGTTTTTGACCCTTATGGAGGTAGAATTTGTTCTTAGGATCTTCATAAAAGTTGTAGGTTATGTTTTTATCTTTCCATTGATATAAAATATGACATTTTGGGACAATGGAGTAGAGAATTATGACTTTTAGAAGTTTTGTTATTTTTGGGATGATGTTTATTTGACAGATACTTTAAGGTAGTGTTTGACTCCCTTAGAGGCCGTTTTGGTTTTTAAGCTCTTCATGGATGTTGTAGAGCTTTCTTATATCTTTCCATTGGTACCAAATTTGCAAATTTTGGAGTTTAGGAACAGAAGTTCTGAATTGTGGAAGTTGGGTTGTCGGAAGAAAAAGAACAGAGTTTTTCAGGTTACACACTGTAGTCGACTTGGTCGACTAATACCCTTCGACTAGTTGACTAATGCATGTAATTTTTACATCCTGTTTCCCTAACCCAACCTCTCTCCACTCTTTTGCTTATAACTTTTTCGTCCGACCTCCGATTGACCTAATTTTTGAAGCGTTAGATTCCTAAAACATTCCTCTATCTCTCCATGAAAATGTATGATTTTTTAGATTAATTTGAAAAAGATTGGCTGAATCAAAGTGAGAGGATGGGTTAAAGGAGCATGAGTTGAATATTTTTCTGAACATGCTTCAGTAATTTGGTGATATCTCGATCTGTATAGATCCAAATGAGGTGATTCTTGGTTCTGAACAAACTAGAGGCATGGAACTACCACTTATCTGAAAGAATCGATTTTCAATTTAGGGCCCAAGACCTTTAAAGTTTTAAATCTATTAGGGAGAAAGTGATTTTGGCTATTTTTTGGTTGAGGTTTGGCTTGGTGGGGAATACCTCCCTCGTGGGATGCGCGTCCAGATGTCACGTAGGATGTCGGGTGCATGACTCACCAGGATGGGGTTCTAACATTAACCTTAAAAATGGATGATATGAAGACTTTAAGAGATATGAATTTAGTTGAGTCATTGATGGAATATAACTCAATCTTCGAAACTCCCAAATTATTATCACTATAAATGGCTTATGATCATAAAATCCATCTAAAGGAGGAAAAGGAGGTACTTAAAACTAGACCCCCCCAACAAACACACACACACACATATATATTCAACATAGTAATAACCCTTTTTCTGTCTCGAATTGTATTAGATTATAAGGATCTTAATAAAGAAACAGTCAAAGACAATTTTCTTACTCCATTAGTCAAAGAACTTTTAGATGAGTTATAAAGAGCATGATGGTTTTCAAATTTGATTTTACATTATAGATATCACTAAACCAGAATGGGTCCTCAAGATATCCTTAAGATGGCTTTTTTAACTTACGAAAGTCATTACAAATTTTTGGTAATGCTCTTTGGTTTTAGTAACACTCCAACAAGATTTCAAAGTATAATGAACCATGTTTTCAAATCTCATTTAATGAAATGTGGATTAATTTTAATGATATCTTTATAGTTTGATATTTGAAGATCACTTAAATGATATTTAATGGTGTTGGAGACAATATAGTCAACAAATGTAGTTTTGAAGCGAACAAAATCAAGTACTTGGGTCATTTAATGTCAAAGATTGAAACCCTATACAAAGGACTTATACCAGGAATGATTAAAGAGATAAGAGATCTCCTAGGATTAATGAATATTACAAGAGATTCATTAAACACTATGAAAAAGAACAAACTAACCAACCTATTGAAGAAGGATAACTTTAAGTAGAGTGAAGCAACTTAGTGTGCCTAAAACAAGCAATGGTCACAACACTAGTGTTCTCCCTCCCCAATCACTCTTAACCATTTACTATTGAACTTGATGCAAGTGACAGTGAATTATAAGTAGTACCAATGCAAAATTGGTATCCACTAACTCTTGTTAGCGAATCATTAGCTCCAAAACATCAAGTAAGATCAGCTTATAAAAAGAGCTTACAGTAGTAATGACAGCAAAAATTTGGCACTATTTACTTAACAGTAGAAAGTTTACCATTAGAACTGATCACCACATTTTAAAATATCTCTTGAAATGGAGAATTAGCATCCCTTTCCAAAAATTTTGACTTCTAAAGCTTCTAGGATAGGACTTCTACATAGTTTACAAGAAAGTGAAGAATAGCACATCTATTAATGTGCTCTCAAGAACCATGAGTATGGAGTTTTTCACTTTAATACTATCTAAAACACAAACTGATTAGTTGAAGGATATTAAAATAGTTGGAGTAGGGGTTGTAGCACCTGATTTAAAAAATGCAATAGGGAAAATTACTCCCCATAATATATCAATGGCACGAGGACATATTGAAGTGGAAAAGGAGAACTATAGTGGGCTATGACATAAAGCTAAGAGTTAAAAATCATAACCATAGTCTATGAAAGTTCAAGAGGGGGGTTATTCAACAACTTTGGCTACCATCAAGAAGATCCAATTGATATTTTATTAGAAGGGCACTCAGAGAATGTTAAGAATCATGTCAAATGATGTCCACCATGTGAAGTCAATAAGTACGAAATAATAGCACCTTTAGGAATTCTTCAGCTGCTGCTAATTCCTAATCAATGTTGGACTACAATTAATGAGCTTAGACTTGATAGGATTTCAAGATCAAGAGGGTATGATGTGATAACAGTAATTATAGATAAAGTAAGAAAATATGTTCATTTTAAAGCATTGTTTGACACATTTCTCAAGCATTATACAGCTGAAAAGGTGGCTCAAGCATTTCTCACACATTTATTTAAACCACATGGGATGCCTTATGAAATTGTGAGTGATAGAGAGCCAATAATTTTCAGCACTTGCTAGTCCAAATTCTACATGCTTCTTTCGTCGGCTTACCACTCACAATCAAGTGGAGGTGCTTAACCTACTGGTGAAAACTTATCTAAAATGCATGAAGAGAGACACTCCTCACAAACGGTGCAAATGGTTGGCATTAACGGAATGGTGGTATAACTCACCAACCACTCGTCCATCAATGCCACTTAGCTCAACAACTATATGGTTTTCCACCATATTTTGTAGACGCTTTAAACTAATAATTGTTAATCAAGTTTTGAGTTACAGTGGATCGACGTTACAAGTACCTAAGTGAAACTTAGAAAGAGCATCGAGTTGGATGAAGATGCAAGCTAATAAGAAGAGAACTAATCGTGAGCTCCATTAGGTGATATGCTTTACTTAAAATTAGTCTTGTAAACAAATGTCAAGATCCAAAAAAGCTAATCAAGTGCCCTTTGATTTTATAGACCATATAAAATTCTTAATAAAATAGGATGGATAACATATAGGATAGATTCCCCGGAATATCTCATTCATAATGTCTATGAACGTTACAAATAGGTAATACCAACAATAAATACTTCCAATAGATAGAGCCCTTATAACTGTATTGGACAAGAGAATGGTCAAATGTTACAACCGTCATGCTGGACCCTAAACTTTTCTTGGAAGTTAGAATTATTAAATGAAATTAAATGAGGAATTGGTAGCGATTTATTCATAGCAAGAAAATGAAGCAATAATAGTTATGGTTTTCTTCAAGAGTTGAGTACTAAAAACGGGATCCAACATGTGTGGTATCAGAGCAAGAAAATGAAACGATAATAGTTATGGTTTTCTTCAAGAATTAGGTTCTGGAAATGGGACCCAACACGTCAAGTCACTCAGGTGCTAGTGGAGGGAGTATCTAACCTTGTGGACATTGTTTTTTTATGTGAGTATTTAACCTTGTTGTTCATTTTGTAGATGAGAAGTTGGTATATCTTTAAATGAGAACATGACAACTATTAGTTATAAATTTGTTACAAAATCAACCTCTATTTTCTCTTTCTTAAATCTTCATATTTCTTCCTCTCCTGTCTATCGACAAATTCCCAAAAAAAAAGCCATTGACATATTAGAATCTTAAGAACAAGAAGTTTTTTTTAATGAATCAATTGCAAGAGAGATTTGACAACATGCTTAAAAAGGGATGGATTCCTTGCCAGTAATTTTATGAGGTAAGGGTCCTAGGCTAAAAGCCCAAATTGGAGCTTAACCTTTTTGAGTTTGATAAGTTTGAGACTTAAACTTATAACTTGCTCATAGAATGTCTAAAATTTCATGAGTTTGCTCAATTTAAGACTATTTTGGACGAAACGTAGGACTTGTTTTATATGCACCATTATATTCAGGTCAGTTAGTTTAATTTCTTCTATTGTCCTAAACTAGCCTTGTTCTAATTTCTTCCAGTTAATTTATTCTTTAACTTTCAAAAAAAAGGGAAAAAACACTCTTTGGGCCAACAAATGTTATCTCTAACAATAAAACAAAAAGTTAAAACAAAAAGTTGAATATATAAAAATAAGAGAGCACTTTATATTATATCAAGGGAAATTATTTAGTTAATTTTGTTTTTAAAAATCAAAACAATTATCTAATACCATTAAAATGTATAAGATTGTAATATTCAATAAAAAATTTAAGGTTTAATATTATTTAAAAAAGAGTAGGTTTAGCATCATTACCAAAAAGATTTACGTAAATAAGAATGTCATACTTAAAATTTTTTATTTTCATCAAAGAAAGAAAGTTTAATAATAGAAGAAGAAGAAAGAAATTAAATAAATTGTTTGACACGTGGTATGCTCTTGAAAAAAAATACCCATTACACTTCTACAAAATAACTTAATTTAGAAAAATAAAACAAAATATAAATTAATAATACCAAAAAAAGAATAAAGTAAACTTAAGAATATTGGTTTGGTTTGGTTTGAGTTAGATTAAAACCAAAAG
The DNA here is from genome assembly GCA_026546855.1 of Erythroxylum incrassatum. Taxonomy (NCBI): domain Eukaryota; kingdom Viridiplantae; phylum Streptophyta; class Magnoliopsida; order Malpighiales; family Erythroxylaceae; genus Erythroxylum; species Erythroxylum incrassatum. Next base: position 17,469,632 of record JANVCL010000213.1, on the reverse strand, counting down.
TTGAACTAAATCTTTGTTTTTTATTTAAAAAACCAACTTATTTTTTTATTCTACAAAAACTATCAATTTCATTTCTTCTAATTATATGTCAGGTGAACAGGATGGCTGATTTTTTTCTCACCACTAGACCTGATAATTGCACCACCAAGAGAATCTTCCAAGAACTTGAAATAAAAATGTAAACATTTATTTGACACCATGTTAGATCTATGAGGAAGTATAGAAAAATGTAAATACCTTTAACTCTTCTCATTTTCAACCATAATATGAGTCCTAAAAACATAATTCTAAAGATGAAAATGTATACATAAATGAATAACATGCTAAAAGTGGAAAGAAAATGAATAACATGCCATGCCTAATAGAAAAAAAAAGAATCCAACACGGAAAATTCCAGCAAACAAATTACTATTTCTCATAATAATGTTGTAGTCTAATGCTAACTAAAATGCAAAACTCATTGCAACAAGTAGTAATAGCATCAGATGCTAGAAAGTAATAGATATTATAAAGGAGAAAAAGATAGTGAAGAGTTGAAGGTAGATGAAATAGAAACATAGATAAACAAAATGACAAATGCTTACCATAACATGCTAATGATAATCCCAATAGCAGCATTACTGTAGCAAATATATCAAAGTACACCTATATGTGAATGCAAATTTAACAAGCCGCCAAAAGTTTTACACTACTACTCATCTCAACGTTATTCACCTCAAAATGCTAATTATGGTGAGAGAACGCTTCCAAAATCCCTATTCTTAGGTCATGCATATAAACCTTTTAGGTGATGCAGGGGCATTAGCTGTTAGACCCCTAAGTCCAGACTGCGGGATCGTGCGAGTGCTGGCGAGCCTTGGCCAATGCTTGGCACGCAAGTTAGCACGAGGAAGGCGTGTTGACGAGGAAACAGGGCAAAGTCTCAAGGACGCGAGATTCGATACGCGTAGGCACGCATTGGCCGAAATCTTCGACGAGACGTAAGATTCGGATGCAAGGCCGCGCAGAGCTAGCAAACTAAGTCGTGCGAGACCCAAGAGTGCGCGAGAAGGCGCAAAGGCATGTGAGACCCTACGAGGATGCGCGGAGGCATACGAGCGCGATGAGGCACTTAAGCACTTAACTTCGGC
>JANVCL010000213.1:17445196-17456059 GCA_026546855.1 Erythroxylum incrassatum | reverse complement strand
GATATCTTGAACTATAGAGCTCCAATTGAGTTGATTCTTGTTGTTAAATAAACTAAAGACCTAGAGCTACAACTTACATGAAGGAATCAAATTCCAATTTAGGCCCTAAGTCTTTCAATTTTTGAAGCAAATTCGGGCATAGTATTTAGTCTCGGTTTAAATTTAACCCGAAAGTGTTTTGGCCAATACTTCCTTATTTCTGACCCAAATTAAGCGTTTTTGGAGTCGTTAGAAACTTAACGCAATGAGGAACAAGTGTTATGAAGAAGTATTATTGAAATTCCTTTATGAGCTATCCCAAAATCTATTCGGAACTAAGTGAGATGAGTTCATTTTTTAGGTCTGACTTGGTGTGGGCACGCCAACCTTGTGAGATGCACGCCTAGATGTCACGTAGGACGTCAGCATGTGACTTATAAGGGCAGAGTCCCAACACTTATGGTATCAAAGCAAGAGTCTAGGAGTTATGTTTTTCTGAGGAGTTGGATTCCAGAAACGGGTTCCAACACTGCATTTTATGAAACGCAAACAACGTGTTTGCGTAAACGCAGACGTTTGGTGGGGCGTGCAGAGAAACGAGAACAATTATAGAGGGGGACATTTTATTCGTCCCATCAATTACAGGAGACGCTACAAGGGTGAGCAGGCAGGAAGAGAGCAGCGCAGGATCGTGAGTTTCGGAGCTGCTACAGCTTGGAGCTACTGCGGTTTGTGGCTGGAGCAGGTGTGGGTTACGGCTTGGTAAGGCTGTGTGGGTCTGCGTTTAATGCAGACGCTTTAAGCATGGAGGCCAATGTGAACAGAAGGAGGGATACTTGAAGTTAATTTGTCCCATCAGTAGCATAGTGGAGGCCCTGGGAAGCACAGTGATAGGAGCAGCAGTGAAAAGTAAAATACAGTGAAAGGGATTATTAGCTAGGGATTAGAATGGGGGCTGAAGCATTTTTCGGGAAAGACCCCTGAAAGGAAAGACGTCCCGATGCTAGTTCGAAGGTGACATCAATGCCGACGACCCTGGTTAAGTATTTTTTATTTTGTTATTTCTTTCTCTCATTAGGAATTGATTGTGTTATCCTATATTAATTTTTTTGGGTATTGTGTATGGATAATTGGATTTTCGTTATTATTCAGTTATTTGTGTATGAACCCATTAGGTATTGTGAGATGATGATTTTAATGCATTCATTGAATCGTTAATTGCAAACCCATTGCTAGATATTTGATATAATCCGTAATTGTTATGTTGAAATTCATACCTAACGACTAATGATTCGTAATCATTTGGGATAACATGACCTAGGTTAAATGACGCATCGTATGTGGTTGTTGCCTTAATTAATCAGTTTTGCTATTTCGTAATGCTACTGTCTAATTAAATATAGAGATCGTATCCTAGATTGTTTCAAAGTTAGGTTTAATTAACAATCACATCTTGATTAAACAAAACCTAAGAGAAAATTTGGGTTAATTATTAACTCACGATTAATAGATACAAACAGAGGTTTGAGAACAACAAATTAATGAAAAATGCTTAATTAGGGTGTAGTTCTAGATTGAATCAAAGCATCAGGTTCCTACCGAATTCTCCACTTTTATCATGTTTTTCGCATGTTTTTTTAATTTATTTTTATCAGTTAGTTTCATTTTATTTTATTCTTTCATAAACAAAAAAAACATGGTCTAGTGCCCAAGGTCTAGAGAGCCAACATAGTTCAGGTGCATCTTTAGAAGAAATTGTTAACAAACTCGTTGCTAACAATTTGCAATTTCAACAGGATACAAAATCAAGGCAACAGAGGATGGAACACCTAATGGGTCAGATGGCAATAAGTCTTGATTGCCTAGAATCGCAAAGCGAAGAGGAGCAGTAGTATCAACCTGAGGTGTACCCAATTGAAGTTTGTACAGAAACTATACAAAGTGATGAGGAGCTTGAGAATTTTGAGGTCAACCCTCAACGAATTGTTTGTGTCGAAGAAGTGGAGAAGGAGCTCGAAGCTGAAAAGGAAACATCTTTTAGCTCGGAGGTAAGTATTGAGTCCATAATTATTTTTAAAACTAACTATTTACCTTTACATAACAAATTGGATGGTTAAATGATAAAGAAAAAAGTAAAGAGATATTCCAAATATCTCTATAGTGTATGGACTCGGTGCAGATTGAGAAGCTGAGGATAAGGAAGACACTGAAGGAGGATGACGATCAACTAAGGCCCTATTCGGAACTACTTCATGTAGAGGAGCCGCATATGATACATGAAGATAACAATTTTGTCACGTGAGGGGAAGAAGGAGTCAAGCGAGCAACCCTAAACAAAGGCGCTTCTTAGGAGGCAACCTAAGGGAAGTAAATTTCTTTTCCTTTACATTTTTACATTACTTTTTATTTGCATGTGTGTTTTTAAATTTTTTGTTTTACTTGTTTTTAAGTTTTCAATCAAAATGAGAGAAACAATAAAACAAATGAAACAAACATTTTCTCACTTTCTATTGCTTCTGGGATTATATAATCATGATTAGAGTGTGAATTTACTAGAGAATTTCATAGCAACTTTAGCATGTACTTTTACTCTTGTGATTGGTCGATATGCATTATCCTTGGAAGAGTAGTGACTAATGGTAGACAAAGTCGATGAGATTTTGAGCTTTATTTAACTGACACATCCATATCAATCTCGTTGCCTTTTGATAATGTGTGACCTTCATGACATGTAAGTCCTGATTTTGCATTGAATTTCTGTTTGAGATCACATTTTTATCACATGCATTAACATGGATATGATTAGGCATTCTTTGTTTTTCATAAATTACAATAGCCAAATAACCTATCCTATTGACATGATTTTTTCCTTGTTAAACCCCTTTGAGCTTTAACCTTTCTTTTTGTATAAACCATATTTTATGCTTTTAAACTTAACCAAATGTCCTACCCAAGCCATAAAGCTAGTGGAACATTTGTGATTTTTGAGTTTGTGGATATACAAAATTCTATGTGTGGGGGTGTACATATGTGAGGGTTGGTTATAATGTTAGAATGTTATTTTATGTCTTATCATTGAAATTCCCATTTTAATGTAGTTTATTTTAATTTTTTATAAGGACAAGAAAGCAAAAAGGGAAAAGAAAAGAAAAGAAAATGAAAAAAGAAAAAAGGAAGAAAAAATTCTTTAAAATAAATGTATCAAGAAGGAATTACATATGTGTTGAAAAGTTGTTTATGGTTTATGCATCTTCCTAGAGTTGTAATGGATGTGTTACTTGAGTATGTTAAATATAAGGTAGAGGTTGGCTTGGAAGGTTTTCACTCTTGTGATTTCATTGGCATAAGTTGTATGAGTTATTCCTTCGGATTGGTATAGGCTTCATGTGGTTTTTGTAAGAGAGTTTAATGGGGTTGTGAAATGTAAATGTTGCATTCATCATAACTAACGATACCCAGTTTTTTGATTGAGTGTTACTATTGTTTCGCTAGCTTTGATGGCTTTTATGCTACTTAACTTAAATATATCTCACCTCACCTTTGCCCATAATACAACCTTGAAAAGTTCTTTGATTTATGATTTTGCATGTGAACTTTAGTGGCGGAGAAATGAAATGATATGCAAAGTTATAGATTGCCATGATCATAAAGGGTGTTGAGTGTACCTGTGGATATATTTTATTAAATACATTTCCAAGTCTATCATTAGATTGCTCAGTTTTTAAAGATATTGAATGTTGATTGATCATGAGTAAAAGCATGGAATGTTGACCTCTTGCTATGATTTTTGAAAGTCATTCATCTTTGCTTGTGATTATATAGTCTTAGAAAATATGAGAATTGAGTAAATGTTTTGGGTCAATGAGCTTAATTTTGATGTTTTTCCTGAGGACGGTCAAAAGCTTAGTGTGGTAGATTTTGATATGTGTTTAATTGTTGATATATTTAATCATTTACATTTAGCGATTAATGATAAAAAAATGCTTAAGATACTTACTTTAGTTCATATGTGATTTTAGGTACAATTTCAAAGCAAAGAAACTAAAGTGAGTCCAAAGCACCCTATTTGGGACATTTTTCGAAGATCAATGCTCGCTTGTCTTCATGGAGTGAGACAAAGAAAAATTAAAAGGTGAAAATGGAAGACAAAGAAGAAGAAAAATTTTAATGCAAGTAGTTGAAAAAAAAGATGACAAGAAACAACGCAGCATGGCAATAGCACTCCACAAACAAAACATTAACTGTTGGGATGTAAAACGTAGACTCTGCTTGTAGGATGGTTTGGAATTATACCATATGTCTTTTGCTTGGGAATGAATTGTGAGAATGTTTTTAGATTATTTCGATGATTGTAAAAGAATGTGATTTTAGAAAGAATGCAATGTTATAAGATTGCTTCTCGGAAAAGTGTCATTTTGGCCAATATGTGTGAAAAATGTGAAATGCATGCTTATATGGGTTTGTGGTGGTCCCTTAAGTGAGTCAAGTGCACTTGTCTTAGGCTTTTCTCGCTTGCCCGCTAGTGGCTTGGAGCTCCTCACGGGCTCTCATAAGTTCACGGCTACACATAACCACTACACGGAGATGTGTAGTACGTTCTATTTGGATCCACCCGAACCATTTTCCGATGTGATATGTAATTATGATTTGAAATCAATTGATTTTGATGTATTCGTTATGTTGATTTTGTGAATTGCTTGATCAATTGTAAATCTTGGAAAACATATGTGGCATGATTTTTGTCAATATAAAGTTTGCTTTGGAAATAAATGATTCAAGGCTTTTGCTTGTGTTCTTGATTATAAATGTGTTACTCACGAGCCGTCGAGCTCACACCCCCCGCTTTCCTCCCCATCCACAGGCGACAAACAAGAAAATGAGTGACCGAACCAAGATCGAGGCGTCACTCCCGTTTGTTTTTGAATTTGAAGCTATCTTTTGTAAATAAGGCTTTAGTTGCATTTTTGAGCAAAAATCATTGTTCATGTAGCATTTTTGTATTTTGAATTTTTGAGGACTCTGATGTATTGGGGCTAAAAATGCTCACTAAAGCTTTGTAAGAACTCATATTATGATGTTAATGAAAGATATTTAGTTTTCATTTGTGTTTGCCTATATTTGTTCCAAAAGTCACTTTGCATTGTTTTTGCAACTTTCCATAAAGGTAGTTTTTGTGCGTTCTGGTTTGAGGCAAATTTTGGACTGATGTGAATTGAATTGGATCAAGTAGCCTTCTTGAAAGTTATAGAGAAAGTTCATAGCTTTCCAATGAGGTATAGCATGCTATTTTTGAATGTGGGAGTTGAAAGATGTGAATTGTTGAAGTTGGGTGCAGCTGCTGTCAAATGACCAATTTCGGACAAAAAATTTGAGTAGATTTTCGACCCTCATAGAGTTAGAAATTATTCTTAGGGTCTTCAAAAAAGTTGTATTTTATGTTTTTTATCTTTCCATTGATACAACGTATGACATTTTTGGACAAGAGAGTGAAAAGTTATAAGGTTTGGAAGTTCTGATGTTGTTTAGAGTGACATTGATCAGAAAGTCACTTTGTCGTGGATTTTTAACCTCTTTAGAGACCTAAATTGTTGTTAAATCCTTCATGAAAGTTGTAGAGCATTCTTTTACCTTTCCATTGATATGAAGTTTGTAAAATTTGGAGTTCGGAGTCAAAAGTTATGAATGTTTGAAGATCGGAAGGCGGATTGCAAGTTTTTGCGGCCAGCTAGCCCTCGCGAAGGTGAGCGCTTGCAAGGGCAAGCATGCGTCTGGCGTGCGGCGCTCATGAGCGCTGAGCGATCGCACGGCCTCGTTGCGACCGATTTTTTATTTTCTCGCCGATTCTGACCTCCATCCACTTGATGGCCTATAACTTTTCCATCCGACCTCCGATTGATCCGATTTTTGAAGCGTTGGTTTTCTAAGACATTCCTCTACCTCTCCATAAAAATTCATAGGCTTTGATATTAATTTTAAAAAGATGGATTGAATCAAAGTGAGATGATCATTTATAAGAGTATAAGTTGGGTATTTTTTCGGAACATGCTTCAGTATTTTAGCGTATCATAATCTGTAGAATTCCGATTGAGTTGAATTTTGTTTCAAATTAAACTAGAAACATGGAGCTATAACTCATCTGAAGGAATCGATTTTCAATTTAGGCCTTAAGACTTTCAATTTCTAGATTGAATTGGGTGTAATTTCAATCTCGGTTTAAATTTTAGCCCGGAAATGTTTTGGCCAATAATTCTTTGTTTCTATACCAAATTGAGCGTTTTTCTGTCACATAGGACGCCAACACGTAACTTGCAAAGGCGGAGGCCCAACATTAATTCTAAGATCTATTTTTAAAAATAAAAATAGAAGTATATTTACTTGATAGCAACAATATTAAATTATAAGTAAATAATTTTATTTTTATATATTTATATAATATCAATTAATAACTTTTAATAAAAGATTAATTACATTTTAGTTAAATTAATAATTTAATAAGTAAAACTATCTATTAATTAATATAATTTAATTATAAAAATTAATTTAAGATTTTAAACTTTAATATATCTATTAAATAATTAAATTAAAAACATTTTATTTTTAAAATAAAATTAAAAGTAATTATAAAATTAAATAAATTAGATAATTTAATTATATTAATTAATATTAAATAACTAAATAACATATATTTAATTGATAATATATCATATTATCACAACAAAACTAAAACATAAAATAAAAATTAATTTTTATAGTTTTTATAAATTTTGAAAATTAAAAATACAATAAAATTTTAAACAAACAAATTTTTTAACTGACCTTAAAAATAAATATATAAAACTAAAAGACAAAGTGAAAACTAACAAACGTTATAATCGAACTTGTTCAATCTTTGTGGAATAGGACAGCAATGGAAGGTTACTAAATAGCAAGTAGCTGAAATTGCTCCATGTTTCTTTACAGGAAATTGACATCCTAGTACTTGTCTCATTTGACAGGATTTATCTTATTAAATGCATTGCTTTGGCAGTAATATTCACTATTTTGATCCGTCCAGAGATTTGAAAGATACCAAGAACTCTGAAGCAATTTCAGGAAGGCAAACCCAATGGTAAACAACGAGAGCCTACATTATTGAGTAGAAAAACTGCAAACTAATGGCTGAATATTACAAAACCATGCTTCCTTAAAAATACAATTTTGCGATTAGTGTATCATATAATTGAAATTGCTAAACTGTTCTCAGACTAAATCTATCATACCCTTCTCAAAAGGCTTCTTAATGAACTTGTAACATGCAAAGGTAAGTAAATCGCTCTCCAACTCTGCTATTTCCGTGCTGCAAAAAGTGGATATTTTAAGCTAGTCAGAACTCTTGAGTCTTGGTGAACTAAGAAAATAGTGAATTGAAGTTCTATGAGAGCAAACTATTGAATTCCTGATAGATGCCAATCACAAGAATACCTGTATTCTGGCTCGAAGTCTAGGCCAGAAAGGTATTGTCTAGCTTTGCAGACCACAAATGTGTCCAATCGTGGTGCTGGAACTGAATATCATCCAAAAGCAGATTAATTAATGAATACAAATAGATCTTCAATGCGATTCTTAATGATCCGCCATAACAAAAGGTGATTGACAGGTCATTCTCAAAATGCAAGGGTTCAATTGAAAAATTCTTAGGTATGTCGGGAGACTATTTACATTCAGGTTACCGAGCCGGACCACAAGGCCATCCATGATTAATGCTCACAAGTCCATTTCAAAAATTGGCATCCTCTTGATTAACATCACACCAGAGCAAACTCAAGAAAGCAACATTAGACAGATCAAACAACTGAAATGATCAATATTTCTTCGAATCCTTTAACCCATCAGTGCAATGTAAAGATAAAATTAGAAGTTTGTGCGGAGGACCAACTATTTCGATATAAGGTCCAAAAGACAAGCTTTGAGGACTAAATGGCCATAATACTAAATATAGTATCCTAAAAACACCCATAAATTTCAGCTTCTTTAATGTGATGATAATTGAAACAATGTCAATTCTGGATGATTTACACAGACAAGACATTTACTTTAAGCCATACAACTAGCACGATATGGAAGCAAGAGATCTCAGCAAATTTTGCCATATATTGTAATATCTAAATACCATACACAGAAAAATCAGCAAGAAATATATAGAGATAGGGAACAATGAACCATGCAAATTAATTGAAAAGTATGTACTGGTATAAGAATGTTACTTACCCATGTCATCTTCTTCACTTGTTACTGACTGTTTGAGTACAGACTGATAATTATCAGGCAATCTTGACAGTACAGTCTCATCTAGATGACTCCCCAGATCATCCGTGCACCTATAGATAAACTGTCAACTTAAAAGTTCCTCTGAGAATAAATCCAATCGCACTTTGCTACATGAAACAGGGTAATAAATTATTGACCTTCTAGCAAACACCTGCTCCTGCCTAGAAAGTCGATTTAACTGGTCATCTGTCTTTAATATATGGAAAAAGTACTTCTCAATCTGCAATTCAAATGTCTATCAATATTAATCATCAAGAATTATCTACTCTAACACAACTTATTGCAAAATATATTTAGTAATGTGTTCTATGAAGCTTTTAGTTCTTTTCCTAATCATCATTTCTTAGCAATACGACCTTCTACTTGCCTAAGTAGCACACTTCAGAATTTTTCTGTCAATCTCTCCTGTTTGAAACATAACTGAATTGTGCAGGAATAAACCATATCCTGAAGGCACAAGTATCAGAAGCATCAACCTTTTGAAGACGAATTCGAAGATAAGACCTCAACAAAAATTGACTCCTATCCAAGTCCATCTGGTACAGCGAAACAGTGAGGGAACCTATGCTATTTGATTCAAATATCTCTACATTTTGCTCCTGAAAAATAATGACAAGAGATCACAGGTGTTAGATACCCATGCAATTGGAGGAAATGGGGAATGATGGAAAATAGTAGATAGTTATTGAAAACGTAATAGTTAACATCTCTAGAGAAAATAGAAGAGGCAAAACATTGAGCATCCTTCGTTTTATTTATCTTTGGAAAGGACCAACAGAGAAAATCCAACACTATTTATTTGGCTAGTGACGGTGACTTGATCCCACTGAGTTTAGTTCCTCTAATTTGTATCTGAATCAGAACTTTTTTAGGAAATAAACAGGCATTTGAATTGAGAAATACCGCCAATTGAATCTGTTCCTTGATCCTTTGAATCAAAGCTGTTTCATATTTGAGAATCTCAGGAGCTGCCTTCTCATTTCGCCAGGCCCTTTTAAGGAGCTCAACATCAGTTGTAGAAATCAGTGTCTCATAATCATCCATCATGCTCGCTGATCCATTTCCTGATGCCATGGTCACTGTATCTTATTCTTCAGTTTCACTTACAGACTGAAACCGAGAGGGATAACCAAAACAAAGGCATAATCACACAAAAGTAAATAGACATCATTGACATTTTCAGAGTAGTCCTAATCCTTCATATGTTATAATCTGTCCTAAACCATCTTACAACAAGCTACTTAAAATCCCAGATTGGATAGCTGCTGGCGAAACTGTTTAATGTATAAAACATGGTTAGCAAACCTAGTCTGTCAAGCAACGTGAAGTGGAGCCATGTAGAAGTGCTTAACCAAATTTTCATCCACAATGGATCAGCCACTTGAAGATTTTTAGCCAAAATCATCTAAAGGGCTAGCTCTCTTGAAAAGAAGTAGAATTCACAAAAGAATTGGCTCATTGACTATGGAGCAAAAGTGTTGTCTGCCCACCCAAATTGATAAAACTGTCTCTGTAGTTTCTTACAAATAACATGTGAAAATTGTGATGTAAAAGTATGGGTCATACGAGCTCTTCTTGGACAAATTGGAATCCAGAGAAAATATTTATCCTTTATATCGAGAAAACAGTATTTAGGTCGTTGCAGCATTTACTCAAAGTTGTGGATGAATACTCTTCAAACTCATAGCGTTCAACTTCTTCACTAGTACTATCTACTTCTATCTTCAACAATCTCACTGCATCAATCAACCTTCGAAGAAGCTCTAAAATATCCTCATTAGATTATTCTTTTAAACAACATCTACAAGTAAGTCATTGAAAAGCCCACCATTATCCATTAATGCTTATTATGAAACAATAAGCACAACAGCCCACCACAGTCGATAACATTTCTGGATGTTACCCAACACAACAATCAAGATACAAGTGATAAAAACATGGCATAAATTATGGGAGGGGATTCTTGTATTATTAAAGAGACTTCTACACAAGAAAGAAAATATTTTTCTTCTAAAAGACGTACTTATTCACAAAACACACCCCATAACTCATCCAAATTTGGAATGAAATTCTAACAATCAAGGCAAATAGTTACGAGAATGAGAATGCGGAGAAGAAATACCTCAACGACGCCGTATTCTGTTCTCTTAAAGCTCAGAATAAGAGAACAATAGTCGTTGGCGATGGCGATTAGAAGTAGACCAAGCGGATGAGATAGCGCGATAAGGCCAGGGAGCGCCTCTGTAAGAACTTACGACCCCAACGGCATCGTTTGATGATTTGTTTTCCCGCCATTTAGTGAAGATGGAAGCGCCAAATTTTTTTTTACTTAATTTAATTGAATTCAATAATAAGTATCAATCTGAGCCTAAGTTAATATCCAATGTTATGAATACTGTACTGAGTTTGGTATCAAATTGAATTCTAAAACAGAACTATATTGGTATCGGTTGGTACCGGATATTGTTTTGAGAAATTTTTTAAATTTATAAAATAGTCTCTAAAATTTTTAAAAATTACAAAATAGTCCATATTGGTATATTATACAGTTGTACTGTATACTTTACTAGTTTACTG
>JANVCL010000213.1:17322164-17337715 GCA_026546855.1 Erythroxylum incrassatum | reverse complement strand
AATGCATGAGCATGAGATGTGTTATCCCATTTTCTCCTATTGATCTCACATGTATCAAATCGTTAGGGTTCTAACCCATTGGATGGAAACGGGATGTTACACTGATAGTGGAAACGAGTTCCGCTAGGAGGAATGTAGCAAAATTGTCTCTAATGAAGAAAAAATCAATGCTAACAAATACTCTCTTTAAACACTAATAATTGCTTGCCTTCCATGATCGATCTTCTTTTTCAAAGTTTTTAGTATCTTGGGAACTACTTCTCTTTCTTTATTATCTGGATCTCATTTCCTGTTATGAAGTTATTATATAAATGAACATGCTATATGTTGTGTAAAGCTTCATTGAATATTTAAGAGAACATAAATGAAAATGGAGGCAGTGCCGATGTCTCGATAGTCTGTAAAGAGCTAAGGAAATTAGTTGTTTTGGAAAAATTGTCAATTCCAATTACTATGTCTGTTCAATCAGGTATGCCTGTATTCCAATTTAGGTTCTTTATATGATTTGACTAAACTAGCTATCTGAGTTCTATATTGATTGTGTCTTAGGTGAAACTCATTGTACTGGCAGTTCATCTTATTCAGTGACCCATATTGCATCTGAAGATTCGTTCACTATGTCTTCTACTAGTTTAGTTACAGCCAAGAAGTTGTTGGAAGTGGGTGTCAATAACCCAATGCCTGAGGGAAGATCTTTGACTTTTTCAATTGATACCTTCGAACATGCAAGGACTTTTCTTGAAAATCTAGACATAGGGAACTCATTGACTTTACCGACTCTCATATCACTTGGAATCTAAAAAAATAATTATTTTATTTCCTTTTCGAGGGAATGTGAAACTTTATTTATTGTTCTATCTATAAGAATTTTGGAAAAAACCTTTCTACTTGTTAGGGGTAAGTTGCGTATTATTGGACTTCCCCCAATTCCGCATATCAGCGACATTTATATTGGTTTTTGTTGTTGTTGTATGTTTGTAAGAATTATTAAACTTTTAATTAAAATCTTGTACTACTTGCTAGATATCATTATATTGTATTGCTACCATTTCCTATATTTTTATAAATTATTCTTTTATTGTTAATAAATATTAATGATTAAGTAATTGTTAACTTAAATTTATGACCCCATTATCATATTAAAATTAAAATTTTTGGTATGATTATCATTTTATGACCAAAATATATTTACTTTTCAAATTTTAAATAACCTACCGTATGTTTTTCAACATTATGTTTAAAACATTGAAAACAATTTGACAACGAAAGATAGCTTAACTAGGATTATATAAATGTCAATTTAATTAACCTTAACTAGGATTATTAAGTACACTTAGCATTAACAAACTATCTTCCAAATATTATTAATTTTAAGAATACTATCACATACAAAAATTCATCAAAATTCCCCTAACAATCTATGAAAAATATTTAAAATCAATTTTTTGCGACTATTTACACAATCGTCGCCAAATGCTAGCACAATTGCGATGAATTTCAGAAATAGTCACCATAAGCGTAACCTTTTGTGACGCTTGGCAATAATCATCGCCAGATATTTTGTTTATCACGATTTTCACGATGATTTTTGTAATCGTCGCAAAATGACAGATTATTGGCGACCAAAAACTTTTTCATTCGCTATTTATTGACACCATTTGCTCCAAACGTTATCCTAATGGCGATGAATCGTAACAATTATCACAAAAGTCTCATATTCTGCGACGCTTTTCAAGAATCGTCGCCTAATATATTGTTTGTATGAACTTTGTGTGACGATTTTTGTAATTGTTGTAAAAAAAGTTATTAGCGACAAAAAACTTTTTCAATTGCTATTTGTTGGCACCATTTACCACGCTTCCTGATAATTGACGCCAAATATATTGATTTTTCATGACAACTTGTGACGATATTCTTATTCGTCGCCAATGCTGTAGTATTAGGGACGAAACTATGTATCCATTGTAAAATCTTATTGTTATTATGAAGATTGGTTCTAATCATTGTAAAATAGGTTCACTTTACTGACAATTTTCTATACCATTGTCAAATTGTTTATTTATAATGACGAAGTTGTAAATCGTTGCCAAAAGGATACTTTTAACGACGAATTTGTAATCGTCTCCAATTAAAGCATAGCCAAAAAATGCATCTGTTGTATTGTCTCATGACTTGTCTTTTGTATATGATGACTGAGGTATGAAGTTGCTCACATCGACATCGATAAACCTAGTTAGTCATCCCAGTTATGTTGTATTTTTTTTGTAATCTTGACATTTATAATTTGTAAACCGGTATCTATATTTATTATTTTTTCTATAAGAATTGTTAAGGTTGTAATTAAAATCTTGTATACAAAGAATATTATTTTTGTTTGTATAATTTAATGATATTTTACTTTTTATATGCAACGTTTCAAATTATCAATTATTTTTGTATAATAAATTAACAACAAAAAATCTAAATATTATATACAAATGTGGATTAAAAATGTCACAAATAATTATAACTAGCATGGTATAACATTTTGTTAAAATATATATTAAAAAGTTGACTACATTTAAAAAAAAGCAGGTAAAACTTTTGATTATGTTGTTAAAAGCTTTTAGGTACGTTTTTGAAAACTTAGCTAATAATTTTTAGCTACAGAAACTGAGCGTAACTAAAAGGTATTGGTGACGATTTCTCAAAACGTCGTTAATAGTTTTTCGCTACAAAAATAAAACATAGAAAAAACTATTCATGACGATTATCATAAAACATCGCTTATAGTTTTCAGCTATGGAGATTTGACGATGTTTTTGGTAATGAATATAAATCGTCAATAATATTTGGAATTTTTAGTGACATTTTTTTGTAGCCAAATGTGATTTTTGTTGTATTGTTAGTTTCCACCTTCAAGTTTCACCAATTGCACCATTGTCTTTAACGTAGATAGAGGGAACAAAAGAAAAAGAAATAAATGTATAAGATGAAAGAAAGAGTAAAGGAAAAAAAAAGATAAATGTAGGGAATAATTGTTGGTTTATGTCCTTCTAGTCAACAATATTGTATTGTTAACATTGTTTTTAACATAATTGGTAGCATTTTCCATAATAGATATTATTGGTATCGATTTTCAAATACATACATGTACCTGAAAACATATTTCCTCTTATTTTGATACAATTTATATTCACATTACATACTATATACGATTGATTCTTGGGTTTTCAATGTAGGCTCGATTCCATGCACCCCTTCCCATACTTCGCTTCTCTCGCTTGCGACGATGGACCTCGAATGCCACAATATGGAATAGGATCAGTATGCCCCCGAACATCAACAAAAGAAATAGCGTAGTGAGATCCAGTGATGGAAAGATGGTGAACACAGAAACGAAGTAAGAGCATGAGATGAACATTGTGCAAGCTTCAAGAAAGAAAGCGAAAGGGAGCCCCATAACCAAAACAATAATTGTGCAAACTGACGCACAGAAGGCTGAAGTATTAAGAAGACCGAAGTATGAACTCTCCCAAGAGCCCATTATCATCTTTCCTGCAACATGCGGTGGACTTCCATCTTGCCAATACCCTCCTGGAGGGCTGAGCACAGCCTGATATGTAGCGGTTGAAATCAGGACGGCAACTACAAGTACGACACTGCGAATATCACCTGCAATGCTTCCTAGGCCTTTTGCATGGCCAATTACTCCCAAGTGACTGTCTCGCCTCTTTATTAATGTATTCAAGTAATTTGAGACTATTGATGCACGATGAAGCACGACCCCCATGTCCTTTTGTAATTGCACTTGACTTATGTTGAAGATGTCTAGAGCTGTACACTTCTCCCTATTTCTCACGCCCATGTCAACGTTATTGACCAATAACTCTACTGCCTACATGAAATACAAAAGAAAAATGTGATTTACTATTATATTGCATATTTGAAGGTTGTAATCCTAGGCTGAATTCCGTAATTATGTATATGAATGCAAATATTAGGATTTTTCTTTTCTTCTGAGAGACCAGCGAACACGTGAAATTTGTTAAATGTGCAAGGTGTAGTAAGTTCAATTTACCTTGACTGAATTTGTTGCTACGGCAATATGTAAGATAGTGTTACCGTCATCATCTCTCAAACTGAGGACATCTTCTTTGTTTATCCTGTGAGCGAAACCAAAAAGAACTCTAAGAGCTCCCAATTTCATGTTTTTGGTGGCAATATGTAGTGGAGACTCATTTCTCGCTGTCAAATCCTCGATTGACGAGGGGCAAGAGTAGAGAAATTCTTCTAAGAGAGAAACATGACCCATTTCCACTACGACATGTAAAGGAGTCATTCCGTGCTTCCCTTTAACCCTGATAAGCTCACAATTTAAATTTATAATCGCTCTTGCTGTGTTAATATGACCCATTTTTAAGGCCAAATGCAAGGCGCTATCCCCTTCTGCATTCAGCTTCAATGCAAGAGATGGCTTCAATGTTGCAAGTTCTACGACGAAAAGAGTTTTTCCGGCCCTTGCAGCAATGTGTATAGGAGCTTCAACAAAATTTGTCTCGTCCATGCGGTCCAGAATACATGAATCTTGTACCAGTACATCATATAACTGATCGACATGTCCATTGTATGCAACTTCCTTCAATTTCACATTTAGGCTGTGTAGGTGACAAGCCGAATTTATTTGGAAAGTTCAAATTATAGTAATCTTTTCACATGAAAGAAGTTTAAGAGGCTCTACATATTGTGAACTAGATATGAATTTATGCAACTCGCAAGTAATTTGAAGTAATAGTTGATTGTGTCAAGCTGAATACGATTAACTCCAAAACTTGCTCAACCCGTCAAACATAGTCGGTTCGACCTTAAATTTATGGGCTAGGATTAGTGTAAAAGACCCATGAGACTAGATTAAGATTTACAAGTAAGCTCTAGCTAAATTTCAGTGCAGCATGAACTTTTTTAGAGAATATTAATCCATTCAGCCGTGAGTTAAATGTGTATTAAGATCTAACTAATAGATTAATGTATGGCATAAAGCATTTTATATACTAAATGCCAACATTACACTATGATTGTTAGTTATTTTATTTGAAGGTTTTATTACTAAAATAATTAAAAAAGAAAAGATTTGTAACGACAAATGAGTTTTAAATTTTCAATTTTTGTATGACAAAGATTAAATTAAGATATTTATTCAAAATTTAAATTTGATTGAATTCAAGAATAAATTAAAAAAAGATAATGAAAACAAATATTCTCGTAAACTAATTAAATCAAAGGACTAGAAAGAGAAAAATTTCCGTAACCCTCTAAAATTGTATATGAATAAAATGGTAAAGGATTAGTTAGATGCTTGAATCTCGTAACCATAAAAAAGTAAAGTTTAAATTTTTGTAGTAATTAACCTGTTCTAACCTTGTTTTTGCCGTAAAATGATTAAATTTCATATTTATCAAAACATAGGGTTCAGATCTATGTACCACTTAACCTATTCTAATCCTATTTTTACTTCAAAACAAGTCATTTGCGACAAAAATAAGGTTAGAACATGTTACTTGCTCAAAAGGTATGCATTCTTTCTAATGTTGCTAGTGTTGAATAGTATAGCTATAAGTAGGCCGTTGGTCAGTGGAAGGAAAGGGATGGCAATTGCCCTGTCCACCAAAACTTGAATCTCAGTGGAGTCATATTATTTGCTCCAAATTTTGTCCCATTAAATAAGAAAAGAAAAACAAATTAGGGTTAATAAAGGAACTAATCTTATGCATTATTGCTGTGAAATTGGATACTTGCCTCGTCCGACTTGGTCCAGCCATAAAAATGAAAAATTGAAGTGTCAACGGGTGGGCTGTAAGAAGGGATAGCACCTTAATTGAACTGATTTGTGTCAGGCCAGCTTCACTTGATGTGCATCAAACTCTTTTTGATTGACTGAATGATTTCAAAGTTCAATCTGTAACTGATAATAGCATATATATAGACGAAGTGAATGCTTCTAGCTTAAATCTTTGGGCTAGCAATGACTGACAGGAGTGTATCGGCAGTATGAGGAGGCTGTTGCCGGCCTGTTTAGGAGGTTAGCTGCCGGCGACTTCAATTGCAGATTCTTGATCCATAGAACTAATCTTTTTTGCCCCTTTTTCCATGTTTAATATTTGTTCTCCTGATTCGGCTGAAGTTCTATGAGGTTGGTCTATTGTTGTAAGTAGATTTCGAGGCCATAAGTGAGTGTTCGCTAACTTGAAAGGTAGACTTTGAAGAAGTATCCAAACAAAGATGACTGAAAATAAGAACCGGCAACAGAACTACTTTATGGCTGATTTGGAGAACTTGGAAGATCTTTCTACCTTTTTATAAGCCAGCTTAATCTTTTCTTTGATATAAAAATTTCAAATGATCAATTAATATTGAATGGACGCTGCAAGGTGATCTTCCCAACTACGTGCGTAGTAAATTCATGTGAAAGCAGACTGAATGTTATTTTGGGAGTTGAGACATTTGCATGAACCTTCCTACCAACAATAAAAATTTGTTTAGTATTCGATACTTCACGTCGTCTCTTCTCCTATGGGCAGTTGGAGGACTTCATCGTTGAATATATACGTGTGATTGATTCGACCATTTAAATCCGCGCTAGCCATAAAATATATATTATTTATTTCGAATTTGCAGGCATACATTAAATAATGGAAACTAGTTGACGCCGAATATAAAAATAACTAAATCTAAAAACCAGATACTGGCATATTCGCCTAGATGCCGGAAGTCGATTCGGCTGAAGCAATGAAAACTACCTAACGTGATGACCTCGAATTCCTCTCCGGCGCAATCGATTATTATATGTTTTTGTTTATCAACGAAATGCATTTGCATTAGATTTAAACAAAGACCGTTTAGGATTCTCTAAACCGTGTGTTACATTGCTTTTTGTTAATATTTTTAAATAAATAATTATACTTTTAATTCATTAAAAACTGCTCTCCTTATCAATTCGTATCGTTATAAAGTTACAAGGCTATTAGTTCACCTGCTGGAATAAATCAAGAATGAAATAATTATTCTTAGAAATATAATAAATGAGAAATAGAATGGAGCGAGTATTATTTATTTTAGTTTTTTATAAGAATTTTTAATGATGATGTATATCAATGTTTGATTTCAAAACATACATTTAGAATGACAAAGGGATGACTAATAAAAAGATTAAAATATATATTATAATCTCCACTAACTATATTATTATTATTATTACTATTACTATGATAGTAGTAGTAATAGTAATAATAATAATAATAATGATAATAAGAAAATTAATAGTAGTAGTAGTAATAATAATAATAACAACAACAACAACAACAACAACAACAACAATAATAATAATAATAACAACAACAACAACAACAACATAATAATAAGGACATTTTGGTCTTTTGTTACTTATTCCTTTCTTATTCCAAGTTTATATTTTCAAAACAAACATTGGAATAGAAATCCTTTATGTATTCCATTCCCTAAACCAAACATTGGAATAGAAATCCTTTATGTATTCCATTCCCTAAACCAAACAATGTAATACTCATTTTGTTATATTCCTCATCTTTTCTATTTCGAGGATCTATTCTCTATCTATTCTATTCCTTAAATCAAATAGGCCGTAAATGTACCGAAATCGTCGCTAATAATTATTAGAGATGATTTATATTCATCGCCAAAGACATCGCCAAATCCTTATAGCTGAAAACTATAAGCGACATTTTTCACAAATCGCTCTTAATAGTTTTTACCTACGCTTTATTTTCGTTGTGTAGTTAATTGTTTTTAAGAAATCGTCGCCAATACAATTTGATTACGTTTAATTTTCGTAGCTAAAAATTATTAGCTACGTTTTCATAAACGTACCTAAAAACAATTAGCTACATTGTTAGTTTCTAAAAATGTAGTCAAATGTTTTAAGTTTCTAAAAATGTAGTCAATGTAGTCAAAATTTTAATATATATTTTAACAAAATTTTATACCTTGTTAATTATAATTATTTGTGACTTTTTAATCCATATTATTGTATATTGTTTAGGTTTTTGTGTTAATTAATTATACACAAATAATTGATAATTTGAAGCATTGTATATAAAGTAAAACATAAACGTATTGGGTGCATCCATAGCTTCAACAAGGTTAAGAATACTTTAAACAATAAGAAAAAAGCTTGATGAAGGAAAACAAACATGATAGTTTAAAAACACTTCATCTATAAAGCTTTAGGACCACAATCACTAATATGAATTGTAAGTTGCAAGTTAATTTAAATTTTTTAAGTTGTTGTAATTTTAACATAGCATCTACAACAAGTTGAATACCATTATTCTTGTTCCTAAATTAGTTGGCTATGATAACAAGGTTCTAAAATTCAATGCCATTAAGTTTTTATTATGATATTTCTCCTCAAAGTAAGCATAACTAATAAGAAAATCCTGGATCACCTTTAATATTCATAGTTTTCATTTACTTGGCTATCTTTTAAAATATATTACCCATTTTCCATCAATTTTACTAGTACTAAAATCTGCAACTAGTTATAAGCATGCCATTTTTAACAACTATAAGAAGGTATGAAATTCGAACAATGCAAACAAAATCCATGTATAAAGCAATATATCATATATTAGGAATCCAACAAAGAACAAATCAAATTACTAGACTCTCTACAAAATACAAAAGTAGTACAATAAACACATTGCATGAGTGAAACAACATTAGTGTACAATCAACATTTGCAGTAAAGTAAATGTAACCCCAAGTAGAAATAAGGCAATTTCAATCTTCAAAATAGTATCTTTTTAGGCCACTAAAACATTTTCTTAAAAAGAACTGGACCACATTCCATAAACTACAAAGTTATAAAATCAACGAACGACCTACAATCTATGGTATGAGTTACGAAAACATACTAGGTCAACCATTTTGAATTCAAAAAAAACATGATACAATTTTTCATAGTACCTAGCTCTTTAACTGTTGTGTAAAACATTTGAATCAAACTACAATTAAGATAAAGATGAAATTCCTTGTAGCTTATAGCTCATCAGTTAATTACAATCCAACTATTTTATATGCCATCTCTAGTCTGCATGTTTTGTAACTATAATGTAAATCACAGTCCTACAATATCCTACAGTCAGAGTATCATCCGTTCTCATTTATTTAAACAAAGAATCAGACTCATAAAAATGCTAGGTTATGTGTTAAGTCAGAAAGAGTCCAACGAGACTAAGCTCGTGTTTGGAGTAGATATTCAATTCATGTATAAAAGTAAATCACTTTGACAAACAAAACACCTATTGCATTACAATCTACAAAAGAAAGTGTTTGGCTAAGTCTTATCCTACACCAAGTTTTGATTATCCTTCACCCTTGAAACGATTTAATGTTGTTTGTTCAAACTACTCGAATAAAGTACAAGTCTACAGATCAAAAGCCTTGAAGTTTGTATGAATAGTTCTAACTTTGTCAATCAGCCAATCAAAGCACTGAATCCCTCTCTTCGAGCTCATCCTTGCGACAGTTTTGGAGAGAAAATTTGGATCCAAATAGTCTTCTAGCTTCCTTTTCATCCTCTTCTTCATCTCATTAGTTTCTTTTGATTTAGCGTTGAACTGTATCAGATTCACCTTCAACACTACATTAATTCTTTGACATATAAGCATATAAATCAAACATTAATCACACAAACCATGAACATAACATCAACATACACAACAACACATACTTACAAAGAAAGGGAGACTTTGGAAGAGGAAAAGGGAGGTCAAACAATTTGCACTGGTGCAAAGGATATCCAGAAGCATCTGGTTTGACCTGTGTAAAGGATATCCAAAAGCATCTTTTTAGACCTCCCTTTTCCTCTTCCAAACTCCCCCTTTCTCTATAAGTATGTGTTGTAAAGCAGAGGATAAGACAGGTATTTTTGGCTTTGGGGCTTTTTTTTAAAGCACCCTTTGGTTTCAAGGAGGAAGAGGAAAGAAATAACAAAGGATGAGAGATGTGTGTTTTAGGCTTTAGGGTTTTTCTTTTTAAGCGTCATTCTTGTTTTCGTTAGCTCCTTATTTTTCATATTTTGTGATAAATTTTTGAAAAAGCGTCGCCAAAAGGTCAATAAGGGTGATCTTTTGGCACCAAGTTAGGGCCTTTTTGGTGACAATTTTCTAAAATAGTTGCTAAAAGGTTCACATTTAGCAACGATTTTCAAAAATCTACCAAAATCGTCACCAAATTCTTACCCTTTTATGAAGATTTTCAAAATCGTCATCAAAGGCTTATTCTTATCTACGATTTTAAAAACGTAGCAAAAAAAATGTCTAAATGTCTACTATGTTGTAGTGTGATTACCAACTTAACAAAGACCTCCATTTAAGCCAAATGGGAACTTTATATGGCTCTTTATCAAGTAGAGCCCATTATAATTAAAAGAAGTGATTGAGTTGTGCACATTTTTACATAGAGAGTTATAACCTTTGTGAAGAAGTGTTGGCCCTTTATTTTTAGATGTCTTATGATCATCCATATTTCTCTCTTTTTCTCTCTTTGGTTTAGTGTGCATAGGCTTGGGCTGGCCATCACTTTTATTTCCCACTAGTTCTAAATTTGCAACTGGTGTGGTTAGTGAGTATAAGTATATTCACTTCTTTCATATCCTTTTGTTTGTTTATGTTTGTGACTATCTTGTGTGACTAGTATGGCTACTTTCTCCTATTTCTAATTTTAGGTGCGGCTGTTTTCTTCATCTTTATAAGGTTTGTTTTCATCTTCTCCTTTGATATGAGAGAGGAGCATTTACAGTTGACAATGTAATAAAAGAACTATTGTGGTATAAAAGAAGAACTGTTATGATACTAGGCAGGGATGATGGTGCTACCAAAAAGAGCCTTCATGATATATTTGGACTTTGATATACACATTATTAATTACCATTCTTGTTAATGAGTATTTATTATTGTGACTTCTTGAGTTGTTAATGAACCCATTTTGATGTACTCACTAATTATATAATAGATTATTTTTTATATTAGGTCTTGTGGTTTTTATTTCTCACATTGATAAGATTATTTTAAATTAAAAATATAGTGTTCTTCTGTGCAATTTATTTTTGCCCATTCATATTTGTTCCTCACAGTTTCATTCAAGTGATAAATTTATTTTACTCACCATATTGTGATATTGTTGTTTTCATCACCTTAATTATCTTCTTTCTGAAGTGACATATCTTATTCTTCTATCTTAACTGGATAACAAATTGTTATCTTTTCCAAGCTAGTTTTGCATCTTCTTTCTTGATAATAAATTAAGAGTTGTTGATGCAACAAAAAATGCAGTTAGTTGCTATATAATGTTACGGTTTCATTAACCTTTACTCATTATATTTATAAAACATACATACATATTGGTATAGTCCTTTTTTTCCTTTATTGAACATGGATCGCAAAATTCTTCTTGTCATAGGGGCGGCCAAGTATAAGAAAGTAATTTACTAGGAAATAATTGAAAGATACTATTGCTTATTCATATAATAGTTTATGAAATGGGAAATGTAGCAAAAATGAGTGCCAATGTGCATAAAGATAGAGTTGGTGAGATCATCACTTAGCAACCAATATCTTGCACAATTCAACAAGCAGTTTATATATTATTGGTTGCACATGACTTTTCCTAGAAAGCTCCATATGTATAGGCACAAAGCATGTCCAGAAAAGATAGTGAATAATATTATATTTTTTAATATGGGCAGAGTGTAGAGTCCACTAACAAGAATTGGGCTTGGGTCAACTATTGTCAAAATGACTAGAACTAGTCATTTGTATAGTTGACTCTTATCATTATAAACCCTTTAATATTTTCATGTTTAGTCAATATCAGATACTCTAACACTCCCTCTTAAGAACAACTAAGACTGGAAATCTACTTGTCACTTGAAATAAACGCTGCGGTAACCAAACCGAGCTGCTAGGATTGGACATCCAGACGGACAATCGGGTAATTAATCATTTGAATCAAACCTGCTCTGATACTATATTAGAATTTTTAATTAGGCTTGAGTCAACCATTGCTAAGATAACTATAACTAGTCATTTGGATAGTTGACTCTTACCGCTTATAAACCCTTTAATATTTTCATGTTTAGTCAGTATAGGATACTCTAACATATTTGTCTATAATGGTAGAACCTTTATAGATTTATTTTATGAGAAACGAAATAAGTCACATACATAAGTAGATAAAGAGAAAAATGTCACTGACCAAATTTATATTGTAACTTAAGTGTAAAATAATGGGACAACTGTGCTTCATATCCAATTGAAGTGAAGGGTCTAAGAAAGTCATTAGTTTTTTTTGTAAGGTATATTTATCATCAACTCCCTAAATTTGACATTTTGGAGATCAATAATTGGCAATCTCAATTGACCTTTTCAATCTCCATTTAAAATTCGTTACATTAATGCTTCTTTATATATATATATATAGTAAATTAGTGATAAAATGTTTAGATTTGCAATTGTTTGGTTATAATAATTGTAATGTTAATAACCATATATTCTTACTTAAGTGGCTATGAAATATTATACGGGAACAAATCCTTTGCTCTAGTTATGAAGTTCCTATCATGTTCCATTTAATTTCATCAACACATTTATATATAAATGAGATTTAATAAAACATGATTGAAATATAGCAACAAAATAGTCTAATATTATACATTAAGGCTCTGTTTAGTTGGCAGAAAAGTAATGTGAATTTGGAGTACGATTCCTCGGAAAATAAATCTATGGAAAGTAAAGATATTCACATATTAGAATACTTATAAGAATTCTAATAGGAAAGTTGAGTGGATTCTTATTATAGTATTTGGTATGCAACAGTATTTTATAAAATTTAACTTAATTTTGACTTGTGTTTCCAATTATATCCCTACAAACCGAATAAAAATTAGAATTGTTAAATAAGAAAAAATATGAACATGAAGATTGTCGATTAAACTTCTGAGCAAAAATATTCAAAATCCTACTAATGAGAGAACAATAAGAATAGTTGAAGACAATGATATGAATACCAGTACGAAATAAAGGGTGGGTTGGGCCGGTACTGACCGGTATTCCAAATACCGGTCAATACTAAAAATTTTAAAAATAAGGAGATTTTTTTGCAAAATTTTCCTCCCTCATTCTTTAGTATTTGAAATACCGACGATACTAAAAATTTTTAAAAATAGGAGGACTTTTTTGTAAAATTTTCAAATTTTTTTTAAATTTTCCTTCCTCCCTCTTATCCCTCATTCCCCCTTTTATCAACGTTTTTTAATTAGTTATTTTATTTATTTCAACTTTTATAATTATTGTGAATTTTTAATTTTAAAATAATAACAAATGTTTTTATTACTAATATTAATTATAAATTAATAAAAAATAAATTATTTAAATTTAAATTTATTTTAATATTTATTAATAAATTATTAACAA
Source organism: Erythroxylum incrassatum (assembly GCA_026546855.1). NCBI lineage: Eukaryota > Viridiplantae > Streptophyta > Magnoliopsida > Malpighiales > Erythroxylaceae > Erythroxylum > Erythroxylum incrassatum. The sequence continues at coordinate 17,324,228 of JANVCL010000213.1, read as the reverse complement.
AAATATTTTATTTTTAAATAAATAATTTATTATTTAATATTTATAAACTAATATTTATTTTATATATTTTTTATTATTAAATAAAAATTTATTTGAAATTTATGTATTTTAAAATATATTTTAAATTTGATTATATATTTTTTAAAATTATTAAATTAAAAACTAAATTAAAATTGTGATTATTATTTACTATTATGATTTTTGAAGACAGGGTTAAAAACATACAGTATAACTGTATAATATAATAATGGATGATTTTGTAATTTTTAAAAAATTTAGGGACTATTTTATAAATTTAAAAAATTATCCGAAACGATGCTCGATATTAACCGGTACCGGTATAGTCGTATCAGAATCCATTCTAGTACCAAGTCCGATACGACATTCATAACATTGGTTGAAGAGGAGGTAGGATTTTATAAAAGAGTTGTCGTAGAGTTGAGAGTCGGAAGGGTTAAATTGGCTAGCGTATTTTTTGGATTAAATTTTTGAAGAAAATAATCTAAATACCAAGTTAAATTAAAATTTTGATTATTATTTATTATTATGATTTTTGGAGACAAGTTTAAAAACATACAGTACAATTGTATAATATAAAAATGGACTATTTTGTAATTTTAAAAAAATTAGGGACTATTTCATAAATTTAAAAAATTACTTGAAACGGTACTCGATATTAATCGGTACTACAAAATCCAAACTGATACCAAGTTTGGTATGGTATTCGTAACATTGGTTGAAGAGGAGATAAGGTTTTATAAATAAGTTGTCGTAAAGTTGAGAGAGAAGGAAATGTTAAATTGGTTAGCATATTTTTTTGATTAAATTCCTGATAAAAGTTATCTAAATACCAAGGGGGTGCTAGGATTTAGAATCCAAAGAAAGTGCTATTACTTTCCCTAAATTGGGAAAGCTTTTACTTTCTTCACTACTTAAGCTAATGAACCAAACGTGATAAGATAAATTTTAGGAAAAATATTACTTTCTTATGTGAAAATTCATGCCAACTAAACAAGGCCTAATAGTTTTATCATCGCAGACATTTTGACTTATAGAGTTAGTTATTATTATTATTCTACAATTGATGTTACTAACACGTAAATGTTTTACCCTAGGTATCTTACCTAGCTAGGATTACTACCAACCACCTATGTCCTACCCATGGACTTGCTGGGCCTCCCTAAATTTTAAAAAATTAAATATTTTTTTATTTTTAATATATATATATATATATCAAAACCCTTTATCTTTGATAACTGATACGGGCATATGGCACAAGCTTACAAGAATAACTTACACAAGCTTGAGGATGAAGATCCTGTGCACATGTCGATCGACTTTCAAGTTGCTTTTCCTTCGCTTCTTGAGATTGCTCGTAAATTAGATATTGAAATTTCTGATGCTCCAATCTTGAAAGAGATTGACAATAGGAAAAACATAAAGCTTTCAAGGTTGTTTCAGAACTCAAATCTGGATCATCAATGTTTTCTTGCCGTTTTCCTATGTAATCGAGCTAAACTAGATTTACTCCTGTGTAACACTTGTTCATAGCTAACTGGCATGTTTGACCGTTCTTCTTGACTTTTTGATCTTCGGTTACGTCTGCTTTTTATATTGACAAGTTTTATAATATTTATTCCACGATAAGATTTAGGGATGTTTCAGCGAATGCATGTATGACCGTTTGATCAATAATTTAACTAAGTTGTTGACGTAGGAAATGAGTTTTTGAGGCTTATAAACAGTAGGGAATATATATATATGTATATATAAAAGAAAAGGAGATCCAATTATTTTTTAGTATATTTGACAACTGTTACCTCTTTTATGGAATTAGTAAATATTGGTTCTAGCTATTTTTTTATTTTGCAGTTATGAAAAAATACTTTAGTTCATTTGTTAATTAAATTGTCATTACTTTTACCAGTTGCTACAGTCACAGTGAAAAGAGTTCCGCAATGAAAATTATCAAGAGTTCACTTCGTAATAAAATGGGAGATGACCTATTGAATAATTGTTTAGTGTATTACATTAAAAGAGATGTATTTGCAAATATTGACAATG
>JANVCL010000213.1:17310982-17322064 GCA_026546855.1 Erythroxylum incrassatum | reverse complement strand
ATCAAACTCTCAACCTCAATTCATTTGACTCTTCATATTCAACATCTCATGATTCATAACATTCCTATCTTTCTTTTCCATAGTATCTCACTTATATATATAACAATAGTTCATGCTCAAGGTTCATCATCTCAAGTTAATGACTTCAAACATACCTAATTTCAACTTAACATCATTCATACACAATTCATATTTCATTAACATTATAAGATAAGCGTTTACAAAGCTTTAATGACATTCCAAGCCACATTACATCATCAATATCAAAATTCCGAAATACATCAAAAGATACAAAATCTCATAATTCTCGACATACGTTTAAAGTCTTATTTTTACATTACTCTAACTTAAAATACAAAATCTGCATAATCAAACAAATGCCTTGACTTTCTTTCACCCGATCTGTAAGTGTTTGTTAAAGAAGTAGTGTGTCTAACCCGATCTGTAAGTGTTTGTTAAAGAAGTAGTGTGTCTACATGGAGTTCCATTATCAATCATAAGTAATCGTGACCCTTTGTTTGTGAGTTATTTTTGGAGGGAACTGTTTCGACTATAGGGTACCATGCTTATAATGAGCTCATCTTATCATCTGGAAGTTGATGGACAAACCGAGGTCCTCAATAGGTGTTTAGAAACCTATTTGAGGTGTTTTGCTTCTGAACAACCTAAACATTGGTCATATTGGATTTCTTGTGCAGAATAATGGTATAATATAACTTTTCATATCTCGACGGGTTCAACCCCATTTGAAGTGGTGTATGGAAGGAAACTGCCCACACTAGTGAGGTATTTACAAGGCGAAACTAGAGTGGATGGAGTGGCTAGGGAGTTAATGGATAGAGATGAAGCATTGAATCAACTGAAATACAATCTGAATAGGGCATAGGAACAGATGAAATGGTTTGCAAATAGAAAAAGAACTCCTCAATCTTTCCAATTTGGAGAGTGGGTTTTCCTAAAGCTACGCCCCCACAGACAACTCACTGTGGCCAGGCGCATCAACCAAAAGCTTACAACAAGGTATTTTGGTCCATTTCAAATTTTGGAGAAATTGGGAGTAGTCACCTATAAACTAAAACTACCCCTCCATTCTAGAGCTCATCCAATATTCCATGTGTCTCAACTGAAGAAGGTCGTGGGTAATTATTTGGAGACCTCTCTGTCTGAAGGATTGGAAGTAGAATTGGAAGACATTGTGGAACTGAGGAGAAAAATAGAGAAGAATTTGTGACAGAAGGATAGCTAAACCTTCTGAGGAGCTTTCAGCTCTGGGTAGGGAATCATTACATATCTCTACTGTAAGGGTTTATACTAGTGATATAATTAAATAATATTACGTAATGCCAGTGTTCAAAGACTAGAGTTGTATCAAATCAACATGCATATAAAATGATATGAACTTGGAGATTACCCTTATAATTCACAATTTATCATCGATATTTGTGTTTGTGTTGCAATAGATGTATTACATACCATTACTTTGATGAGCTTACAGCTTATGTTTTTCAATTCTCTATTTGTCTTAGATTCTGTTATAGCAAGTTAGGCATCACATCTCCACTTTTCACGCAGGCACTTATTGCTGATACTGAAGTATCTGAAGGCATTTTTTCCAGGGCTAAGATAGAGGATGCTGAGGCGGTGTGTCTATGGTTAGGGGCTAATGTCATGTTGGAGTATTCTTGTGATGAGGTTTGTTTTTCATCTTTAAGAGCTCTGGGAAAGAGACTATTTTTGTTTATCAAGTATGCATATTAATATAGTTAATCTCACCATGCAGGCAACTGCTCTCTTACAGAAAAATTTAGAAAATGCTAAAGCTAGTTTAGAAGTTCTTATTGCTGATCTACAATTCTTGAGGGACCAGGTCACAATAACACAGGTAGTGTCAAAGTTCAGTTCTTAATGTCTCATTGCACTATTGTCATGACTATAATGTGAATCCCATTGAGGTTTTTGGATATACAGCATAAAGCAGCCAAAAACAAGCAAGGGCTCTATATTGTACCTTGATAACCATACAGAAATTCTCTTGTTTTTGACTTTTGAAGCTACTTCTGGTAGGTCACAATTGCTCGAGTGTATAATTGGGATGTTCACCAGCGCCGAATGCGACAAACTACTACTGCTGCTAAAGATTCATGAAACAAAAGCTTTAATGAACCAGAACTGATCGTGTATGTTTGTTTCACAAAGACTATCATCTAATCTCTTTGCTTGTTCCAGTTAGGATGGGTTGCCTTTAGATTTGTGGTGTTTAAAGTTATCTATTGTGGGTCTTCAGCGGATCAATTCTTATCTCAGATTGTGGTTCATTGTAGCGCTCCTCTTGTGGAAGAAACTTTGAACATTTTTCTTATTTTTCAGGGACCAGTTTTGATAGAACTTTTAGTTTCGAACTGTAACATTTATACTTGAACGAAGTCATTAAGCTAAGGCGTTGGAGTGTTTTGTTCCTTATAGTTTGTTGCAAGTTCAGTAACACGCCTGATTGATTTTCATCGGCTTTTTGTTGATTCGTTTGAGACTGACCAGTCCGTTGTACCCCCAAAGGTTTAAGTTGTGAAATATGGTGTTAAAAGTGACGTTGATATTACCCTGTGGAAGTTTCAAATATATGAAGATAATTGAATGGAGAAGTTGGCTGAATAAGCAGCTGATTGAGCCCGTGTGAGTAACAGACTTACAACATGTTGTCCCTTTCTCAAATTGTCTCTGTGGGTGCTTCTGTAACCACAAAAATCTAAAGATCTCATGATCGTGACCTTGATGTTTGGTTCAGTCAAATCGCGAAACGTCTGTCCAAAGAAAGAAGTGAGTGAATGAAGTGATTTTGTGTTAGAACTTGAGATGAAAACACCCCAAAGCAAGCCAATGAATGAATGAAATGATCAATACCCTTTGCCATAATCACCAACTACTTGGAATTTGTAATGGTTTGGTACTGGTGTTGCATAGATAGGTCCACATGAAGCTGAATCCTCTGGTAGTTCAGAGGTTTTAGCAGGCTTTCCTCGCAGTATAGGCTGAGTTTTCACGTATGATCAAGAACACAATCTTGTCAGTTTAGCTTAAGCTTAACGGGAAGTCTCAAATGGGAGATTCTCTTCTTAACCATCTATCTTGATAAGTTTGCTGCTTTCCTATATCTTTTCGTAACAAGAATCAAGTGCAATTCAGATGGGTCCATTTAAACGGAGACTGTCGATGTGGCAGGTGTACAATATATGGTTTTGACTTATATAAGGATATGTTATTTTCTCACCTTTGAACCCAAAATTTCGAACTCCTTATAACATTCATCAGATTATTAGAGCAATATTTAACCACGTATTATTTGGAGTGATAGCCAATGGTGAGTCAACCTATATCTTCAATGGTGCATATGGATCTAGGTAAGAAACTTAAGATCTTCAATCTCCCCTTTGTAGATGAACTTTTAATGCTTTGTAGGGTCAATATGGAATCAGTGAATGTTATTCTTAGGGCTCCATAAAATTTTCAGAAGTTGTGAAGCTTGTTTGTTCTAAGAGCAACTTATTTGCATTTGTTGCATACCAAAACTTTAAAAAGAATATCCTTAATTTCAAGGTACAAACTGAAATTAGCCTCCTTTTAAGTATCTTAGCATTCATAGTGTTACCCCAAAGATCACCTTCAATATTTTTTAATATAGCAATTATTTTTAATTGTATTACAATAAATATAATTATATATGGTAATTAATATAATATTATATGAATTTAGAGTCAATAATTGTACCTAGTATAATGATTTATGAATACATAGATAATAGATCAATTTTCTTGTATCTTACTTATGTAATATATTAGTCTATTTAATCTTAATTATGTATTTATTATATATAAATTTGGTATTGTTATAAAAAATTATATATTGTATGTAATTTCTTCGCAAAAGGTCAGGCCAAATAGTAATGGGCCACCATTTGACGACAATTATTTGAATCGTCGCCTAATGGTATATTTCTTATGAATTAATAAAAAATGACGTCGTTTGCTTAATAATAATTGTTATCGTTTTACTTAACAACAAACAACGTTGTTTTGCTTAACAACAAACGACGTCATTTTGTACTAGGTTATTAACACAAAACAAAATTCTTTTTGTTTTTGCGTTAGTCGTCGTGTTTCTTAAGAAGCGTCATCTCCTCTTTAGTCGTTGTATCCTATGTTGTGGTTGTCACTGTCAAACGAGCATCATGTCCTATGTTGGTATTGTTCTTCTTTTCTTTTTTCAAGAACTCTCCTTATGTTATGCTTTGTTTTTCTGCTATGTTTTGGAGTTTATGTGGGTTTTGTGTTGTTCCTATGCTGTATGGGTTTTTGTTTATGTTTGTGCTTGGATTTTGGTCAATTGTGTTTTTGTGTTGGTTGTATATTTTTCCCACCTTTAATGCTTCTTTGAGGAAAGCATGCTAACTATTTAAAGAAAGGTCTGTGAGAGTATTTAACTTCTGAAAGGGATGTTTATGTACTTCATTCTATTTTCAACATTTAGCGAGTTCTCTCTCTTTCTCCCTCCCTCTCTCTCTCTCAACATTCTCCAGGTTGCTTCTTCTTCTCTTATCTTTTCTGCAAGTTTGTTATTATGTAACTTAAGCTCTTGTATTACATGTTCAATATACAAAAGTTTTTCCTGAGTATTTGTCAATCGGATCAAGTGTTTATCTCACTAATAGAATTGATTAAAATCTAACACTGGACTTGAGGTATATATTTTTTAATCATAATAAATAACAAGTTGCTAAGGAGAAGTTTATTTTTAATGCTGCTAAAAAGGAATGACCTTTTCCTTTTTTTGCTAGGATTTATATAGTAAAGTTCCATTCAATTTTGGATCAGTTCATTCCACCCTTGAGAATTTATAGGAATTGATTATCAAAAGAATTTAAATAAACATAATGAATTTTATGCTAAAATTGATTTTTTTCAAAATAAAACTGTTAATATTAATTCATCGTGGAATGTCGAATTGGCAACTAGTTTCCGATAGCATAAATGAGTTCCGCTAGGAGGAATATGGCAAAATTCTCCTTGATGAAGAACAAATCGATGAACAACTAATCTCCTCATCAAAGTCTAATCACCACTTTCCTTCAATAGCCAATCTTCCTCTTCAAGGTTCTTAGTATCATTTGAATTACCTCTTTTCCTTAATTATCTATATCTCATTTTCTATTAGGAAGCTATCAGATGAATGTTTGATTATATATACTATGTATTGTGTAAAGCTTCCTCAAATCTTCAAGAGAACATAGATGAAAATGGAGGAGGTGGCAATGTCCTGATGGTCGGTACAGGATTAGGGGAATCGATTTTTTTGGAATATTCATCAATTCCAATTATTATGCCTGTTCAATTAGATTTGCATATGTTCGAATTTGGGTTCGTTTTACCATTTGACTTAATTAGCTATTTAAGTTTTATACTAATTGTTTCATAGGTTAAACGCTTCGTACTGGTGGTTCATCTAATTCATTGATTCATACTGCATCTGAGAATTTGTTCACTATATCTTTTGCTAGTTTAGTAGAAGTTGTTAGAAAAAGGTGTCAATAACACAAAACTTTAGGGAAGATCTTTGATTGTTTTAATTGATGCCTTCGAATGTGCAAGGAGTCTTCTTGGGAATCTAGATATGGGGAACTCTTTTACGTTTTCTACTGAGTTTTATGTCACTTAAAATCAAAAAAATAATTATTTCTTTTCCTTTTCAATGGAATAAACGTGAAACTTTATTTATGGTTTTGTTTGTAAGAATTGTTAAACTGCTAATTAAACTCTTGCACTATTTACCATATATCATTATTTTATATTGCTTACTATATTTCAATATTTATATGTATTATTATTTTATTATTAATAAATATTAATGACTAGAATAGTAGTCAATTTAAATTTATTGTATTTTGATCTTATTAGTATTAAAATTTTAGGTATGTTTATCTTTTTTTTATGCAAATAATATTTAATTTTCAAATTTTAAATTACCTACCATGTATTTTTCAACAATATGTTTAAAACTTTGAAAGCATTTTACAATTTTTAGATGCTGCCTTCTATTTTCATGAAATATTTGTATCAACAGAGGTGTAGTACTATATACAATAAGCATCATTAAGAATCATTTGTATATAAATCAATAGATTTAAACAAAATTATAAAGTTTGATTGCATTAGCTATTTAAACAAATTTATCAAGTAGCCAAATGAAAAATCATATAAATGTCAATTATAATTAACCTTAGGATCATTAAGCACACTAACCATTAAAAAATTATCTTTTTAACATTATTATTTTCAAGAATACTATCACACACAAAAATTCATCAAAATTCTCCTAAGAAATACATAAGATATAAAGTCTTTAATATTAACTTTTGGCGACAATTTCTCAATTCATCGCCAAAAGTACAACTTTTACCAATGATTGAGAAAATCCTCATCGAACGCTCGACGTCTGGTGACGAAACTTTTAAGTTATGGCAAAATGTCTCCCCTTTTGCAATGATATATATAAATCACCACAAAATATATTTCTTTTATGATGATTAGGTAAAACTTCGCAAAAAGTTATACTTTTAGTGATGAATTTAGAAATCGTCACAAAAATATGTAGCTAAAAGTTAGTTTTGTTGTAGTGGGTGGTGGTGATGAAGGGAGACAAATCAGGGATGTGATAATGATGAGCGAATGAGGGCGACTGAATGATTCCACGCACTAAGACAGACCAACAAATGAGGGATTCCAGACTGTTAAGATTGAGAATGAAAGGGATTATAGACGATGAATGACTTAGGGATTCCAGATGAAGGGAATTTGTTTTGATAGATTAATTAATTAGTTTAGTTAGTAAAGTTAATTTGTTAGGGTTAATTAATTATATTGGGTCTCATAGGTAAAAATATTAATATTTTTTAATTTTTAAAAAGCAAGTCTCATATTGCTACATGGATCTAACATGGTAGTATGGGACCTGCCTATGCAATAAAATAATATAAACTTATGTTAGGTCAGCAAAAACTGATATCGTCACATTTTGTTATTTTAGGGCTATAATTAAACATTTTCTAAATGTTAGGGTTTAATTTGTTCTCTCGAAACGCTAGGGTTAAATTTATCAGAGGCCAAAATAACACTTTAAACCCTAACGTTTACACCAAAATCGAACTTGAACCATAATGTTTCAAAGCATTCAAGTTAAATCCCAACATTTACAAAACGTTCAAACTAGACCCTACTTGGACGGAAAATTTAACAGAGGTTAGACTCTGTCTATCACGTGACCTTTTTTTAATTTGTATTATGACTGGGACTTACACCTGCTGACATGACATTCTGAATTAAAAATAAAAGTGGGTCCTATAATAACTTAAATCGCATCGTATAAACCCTCTAAAATTTTGAATTTAAAATAGAAGTATTGAAAACTCTATGAGTCAATATGGATGTAAATACGCTTAGTTAGTGCACAAGGAGCATACAACGTAAAATAACAACAAATTAAACAAAATAGTAGCAAAAAAACAACACACTCGAACTTGTCGCATATCATCAAGGGAGATCTCAACAACTTTTGGGTTAGCTATGTTGTTGGAGTTCATAGTTTTGGCATCACTAGCATTGGCAGTGAAGACAGAGAACCTAGAGTGTTAGAAATATGTGGACTAATATAATCACAACATTAATTCTATATTCATAACCATCAATCGAATTGCCTAATGTATGTTTAATAACCATAATGGGATGGTTAATAATTTACTAATTGCATTTGAGGCACATGGTAGTACCCTAATAACTATATGTTGTCCCATTAAACTATAATTCGTAACATCTTTGAAATGACACATTTATCCTTTTCTACCCCTTAAGGTAGAACATGTTATAAGGAATAACATATGGTGAGATTGTGTGGATAATGTGTGGGTGTGAAAACAAAAAATTGGGTCTTATACCATAAGCTTCCTTTCTTGCACAAGGTTTGTTAATATTGATAGGTTGTGGTGTCCAAAATAGATAGAATGCATCAAGATTCCATACCAAACATTGGAGGTATGTCAATCTTATTGCGTAGTTAATGTTCTAAATAAAATGTAGAACTTGACTTTGTGATTATTGATGATTGCATTTTTGAATAACAATTGGTATCAGAGATCTGTGGTCATTTGATTTTAGGGCTTGTATTTGGGTATAAACCCATTTTTTTCAAATCAGTTTTGGCATAAAAGACTTCGAAATGATGCATTAAGGTGCAAAAAATATTGTTGCTGCCTTTTACCTTTCTTTTAGCAAATGAATCACAGTGTTTTGGGTAAGATTTTGAAAAGTTTGGGTGTTGTCATTAATGGTCAAAATGGGTTAGAGATTTTTGGGTTTTGAAGCACTTTTTAATGAAATGTATATGGGAAATCCATAGAGCTTGAAAAATGGAAGAAAACCCCTAAAAAATCGTCGAAAACTAAGGCCAGAGAGGGAGTTGTAGTTGGGTCGACCCACGCACCCGCGAGTCTACTTGTGGACTCGACTCAGGGTTAGGGACTACCTATACGGCATCGTCTCTACTCTTGACTGATATATATTTTTATTTTTAAATATTAAATATAAAAATTTTCTATACTGTGCACATAAGGGTGCATGCAAGGTCCTTTTTGGACATTTTCTCATCATTTTACTCCATTTTCTTTCTATTTTTCCATATGTTTATGCATAAGATTAATTAGTTATTTTATTTGATAATTTTATTTGTTTGAATCTTATTGTGGCATAAACATGATTATTTGTTGATAATAGTGAATATTTATTTTTACCTATCGTAAAATTGAGCATGTGAAACCATTTATGATGAGAAATTTTTTAAATATTAATATATGTTTAAAATTTTGTGTTTTTCCCTAAAATAATTACTACTTAGTAAGATGCTTAATATGATGAAGCCATTTTATTGAAATATTATGAACCACACAACTTTTTTATCCTTTCGATAATAAATTGATGATTTGGTTGTAATATTTAATAAATTATTCTTACCTATGAATGAGTTCTATATTTGTTTAAAGAACTCTAGCATGAATGATATACTTAATTTTGAGAAAAAGAGCACAAATTGCATTATTCTATTTTAAAATGCATATCATGGTTATTACTCTTGGTTCTCATTCAACGTTAAACAATCTAAGAGTCTCTACCATCTTGATGCTGAATGGAACGAACCAAAAGTAGTGGGTTGAATCTCTCATGATGAATTTGACTATAATGCAAATGGACTTAGCCTTGAGAATTAATGCACTACCTAAACCCACTGATGATGCTACTAAGAAGGAAAAGAAATCCTATGAGGAGTGGGAATACTCTAACCAATTTTGTTTTATGATTATCAGGTATTATATGGATGAATCCACTCGTGATAGTATTCCTGAGACTGATAGTGCAAAGGATTTTCTTGCTACATTAAGAAGTACAAGAAGTTCTCAAAGAATGAGAAGAATGAGTACTTAAACATGCTTCATCACACCATTTACGATGGTGCAAGTGACATTAGGGTTCACATCAACAAGCTCATGGGTTGTTACCATAAGTTTAATGCTATGGATATAGACCTTGGTAAGGATTACATGGTATGGTTTGTGATGGGGACTCTTCCTTCCAAATTTGATTCGATCAGATCAAGCTACAATGCTCAGAAAGAGAAATGGATTGTTGAGGAGATGACTGTTATTCTTTCCAAGGAAGAGGATGACATGAAAAAGGGAAGGGCAAATGACAATCCACAACAATTCTCAAAAGAGAAAGTTCACTTCTAATAACTCAAGTGACCAAAAGGTTTTCAAGAAGAAAGTTGTTAGTCTTAAAGGAAGCGAACAGGCGAGCTCATCTTCTGTTAGTCAAAAGAATAAGTTTTTCAAAGGGAAGTGTAACTTTTGTCAGAATTTAGGGCATAAGAAAGCTAATTGCTAAAATCTCAAAGCTCACATTGAGAGGAAAGGTAATTGTCTTGTGATGGTTTGTTTAGGGTCTAATGTTATTGATGTGCCCTCAAATACTTGGTAGTTAGATACTGGAGTAACAATTCATGTTACGAATTCCTTGCAGAAACTGACAAGTTGAAGAAGGTCAACTAGTTCTGAGCAACATGTGCACATGGGAGACGATACCAAAGTCAAGGTTGAATTTTTTGGGACAGTTAGACTATAGTTGAATATAGGATATCATTTTGATGCTACATGATGTCACTTATTTACCCTCTATTAAGAGGAATTTGATTTATGTATCCATTTTGGATAGACTAAGTTATAGTCTTCTTTTTGGAACTGGAAAACTGACTTTGTATCGTGACTCTCTTTCGGTAGGAAATGGAATTTTATGTGAAAATTTAAACAAACTTGAGTTAAATGATGTTGTTATTGTTTTTTCTTCCTCTTCGCTTAATACTGTTGTTGGTTCTAAATGTATGAGGTTAGATTTGAGATCTTCTATATTATGGCCTAAACGTTTAGGCCAGATTTCTAGAGACAGAATGGAGAGGTTAGTAAAAGATGGTGTACTTCAGGATCTTAATTTTTCAGATTTTACTGCCTATGTTGATTGTGTTAAAGGAAAGTTGATCGCCAAGGTTAGAACAAGCAAAACTGACAGGTGCTGAAAATTATTGGAGTTAATTCATACTGATATATGTGGAACATTTATTCCACACGTTATAGGTGGTTATAAATACTTTATCACTTTTATTTATAATTTTTCTCAATACAATCATGTGGAGCTCATTCATGAAAAATTTGAATCTTTGGAGGCATTTAAGATTTTCAAGACAAATGTTGAGCTTCAAAGGGGGAAGAAAATCAAGGTAGTTAATTCTGAAAGAAGTGGAGAGTATTATTGTTGGATCGGAAAAAGAAAACATGCTATATTTGGAGAACTGGTAGATTTAAAAACATTTTAGAAATCATCATTGCAGCGGAAGCAACATATCCAAATCATCATATCAATCCATACATGATATGGTATAAGGATAATAATAAACATAAACAAGATGAAGAGTATTACCGACTCCTTTGCTACAGCT
>JANVCL010000213.1:17291794-17303853 GCA_026546855.1 Erythroxylum incrassatum | reverse complement strand
CAAAGATAAAGAATGCCTTTTATTGAATAAAACAAATTTTATACAATTAAAAGTACAACCAAAATTGGCTGCAAGGGAATAAACCAACAGGTGAGACACACGGATGTATTTATGAGTGAGCATTGTGAATGCCTTGGGCATTGTGTGGATTGATGGGTTATTATTAAAGATGTGAGTTGTTTGTTTGTGTGTTCTTTGGTGGCGTGTGTTATTTGCTTGATTGATAACAATTAAAGGATGCAATACATGTTTTCTTAGTGAGAGATTCACGGCTCTGTATTGATCGTGTAGAGATTGCTCACGTTGGATTGTCATCCTTGTAAAGTGACTCATGGTTGGACTAATTGTGTGTGAACAACTTTCAGATCTTTTTTGGAGGAGCTAAACCTATAGGAAAGTTGTTCTGTTCAATCTCAAGTGTGTTCAGATTTTGCTATTAATTTTTTAGATACTTAAGTCTTTTATTTATTGTTTTTCAATTAATAGATTATTGAGATAAATCATCTGTTAAGATTAATATGAGGCGGTCGTACTATTAGGTGTGAAATTCTTTCACAGGAAGTGAAGTTGAGAGATAGTGTCAAGAGTTGAGTGGTGTCGGCTTAGTAAAACTTTGGGTAAATCTATTGTTCTTCAGTGAAAGTATTAAGCTAGGTGAAGGCCTCACAGACGTAAGCAAGGTGTGTCAAACTGTGTTACCAAATTTCTTGTGTTTTTTATTATTTCATTTTTTATTGCTCTTGTTTTCGTTTGTGCTAGAGACGTCTACGATAAAATTGGAATGTTTGTGAAACTATTACTCCCTTCGATTTTTATCAATAAATACTCATAGCACAATGGATAAATTCGAAAAAAACTAATATTTCATAAATTATATTTTTAAAATATATTTCTACAAAATAAATCAATAAGAGAATCTGATGATCTTCTTAGTGGCTATTTTGTAAACTTTGAAATTTTAATTGTAATTATACCAAAGACGTCAGCGATTGTTACTCACTTATAATCCATCAATTGTAATTATACCAAAGATGTCAGCGATTGTTACTCACATATAATCCATCAAGGTTTTAAATTATGAATCACCACTACAATTTCAATTATAATATTTCAATTTTAAAACTTATAATTAGGATTAACATTTTTTATTTGGTCTAAAATTAACGAGTTAAATTTAACCTGATTTAGATTTGATTCGAACTCAAGTCTCAAGTCATTAAATTACCATTATTTTAGTATAGCTTTAGTTTGTAAATTTAAGAATTTAGAGATCAATACGACATTGTTTTAGTCAATTATTCTAAAATAATATTATTTTAGTATCAATCTGATCTTTAATCAAGCACGGAACACATATAAGGGACTTGTTAGATCTGAGTTACAGCAATTTAGTGATAAACATGTGCAGATCTTCTACAATCGCAACCGCATTATTATGATTTGCATTATCTTGTATTCCATTTTATCTTCTGTTTTTCATTTGAATTTATTTTTTGTATCTTATCTGTTATTATCTTAACAACTCAGATATCACAAGACTTGTATAAATACGATGTAAAGCTATTCATCAATATATAAGAAAACAATACATTTACTGTAGCATCCCGTTACTCATGGTAAGGCTAGAATAGTAAATTATGAGGAATTTATGTGGAATTAGGAAAAAGCATGTAATGCAAGTTAATTGTGACATATACATTTATTTTGCACATTCATATGATTGTACATGCATTCATTGGCATTTTCGGGTAAATTTGATTTATAAGTGAAAATTGTGGATTAAATTGGAGTGTATTAATTATGATTTGTCAATTTTGGTATATTTTAGATATTTCAAAATTTTGGTGAATTATTTGAGCTGAAAATTTATTTGATGATAATAGTTATTATTGCAGAATTTTTGGTGAATTATGGATTAATTATCTTGAAAATTAAATTTGGTGTGTATTAGAATTTATTCCGCATTTTTGGAGACATTTCGGATATTTTAGAAATTTATCCAAAAAATTTTAAGGTATTTTAGACTAGGAAAAATATTGAAATAAGGGACAAATAGAAATGTGACAAATGTATTAGAAATAAGTTGACAAATGGACAAATTATTGAGTGACAAATAGATAAAATCATGTGTGACATGTGGACTTATAGCTATGAGACAAATGGTAGCTTATCTAGTGGACAAGTGAAAGACATGCAATGGAAACAAGGGTTAGGCATGCAAGAATACACGTAGTATTATATTTTGAGTTAGGAATGCGTCTTTGTAACGTGTGTTCTTCACTGTTCTTCATCACCGAACAAACTGGTATGCTCTATGCACTTCGGATTTGATTTCACTGCTAGAATTAAAAGCCGAATCAAGTGAGTAGTCCTGATGATGTGTATATTCTGGTGTAAATATATATACATGCATGCATGGGTTTGGAAATTGAGGCATATATATGTTCTGTCTGGTTTGAGAGAGATAACCAAATATGGATATATTGTTTTTGCATGTTTGAGGAATCAGATGTTGTAAGATATTATTGAGGTGAGTTGGAGCTAGAAGAATCATTGATGTGGTGCTTAAGAAGAGTGTAAAATTTTGGGAAAAAAGATGACTCATACTCTGTCACGTTACTATACATGCGTAAATACTGTTTTTGTTCATACATGGATTTGTGATTTATGATTTCGGTGATGGATGAATTAAATGATGGATTTGTGAAATAGAAATTGTTCAAAAAAGTATGAAATAGGTTATGTTGTTATATTGAAATGGATATGCAAAAGTGCTAGAAAAATTGTGTAAATGTACATACTCTATTTTGGTTTAGGGAAATCCGAATATGGTGATTTGTACTATTCATGCATGAAATTGTGGAGTGCTTCTAGAGATGGTTTTAAATGAGGTTAATGAATTTAAATGAAGATTTGGTGAAGTCGTGATATGGAGTTCATGAATTGATAAGTTGTTTTGATGAATGAAAGAGTAACAATGAAACAATACATCAGATTAAAGTAGAAAGAGAAACAAAATGCAGAAATTTAAAGTTGCATGTGTAATAATCAGATTTTGATGTTAAGTGTGGAGTTTGTATTTTTGGATTGTGTATGTGTATTGATGAGTTAAAAATGAGCTAGAGAAATTGTTTGCTAGTTATTGGAGTTAATTTATGAAAGATTGGATTTCTTGAAAAAAAAAGTTGCAGTAAAGAGAGAGGAAGAATAGTGGAGAGTTGGATTTTCGATCTGAAAGTTCTGTGATTTTTCTGTACTGATCTAGAGAGATTTTGATAAAATGGTCTTTAGGGAAGTTGTATCTTTCTTTTATCTTTTCATTGATATAAAGTTTGTAAATTGTGGAGTTCTGGATCAAAAGTAATGGAGTTTGGAAGTTGAGTTTGTGAATTCTATCGTGGTTTGGAACAATTTGTAGTTTTTTTAGCATAACTTGTAGAATATCGAGCCAAAGTGCATGAAACTAGTTTCATTTGATATTTAAGTCATAAAGGAATAATTGTTTAGAAGAAAGTTTGGCCTAAATCCTTTTGTTTCATTGTCAAAATGATTGGGTAAAAGTAATTCGAAATTCTATTTTGGAAAAAGCTGGAGAAAATGGAAGAGAGGAAGAAGATGCAATTTTTATTTGAGTAGAAGTCGCCGTCGTGCTTAAGCAGACAGTGACATTGCTTGGTGGGTTGGGAAGTCACCCTCATGCTTGAAATTGGTTGGAAAGCACCATCGTGCTTAAGCACGACAGTGACTTTGCTGGTTTGACCAAAGAGTTGACTCACCTGAACAACCTTCCTTCTTTTAACCATAACTTCTTCTCCCAACCTCCAAATGACATGGGACTTAAACCAATGGATTTCTAACATATTTTTCTATCTGTAGATAAAATTTTGTAGCATTATGAATTGAATTGAGAAAGATTGATCAAGTCAAAGTGTAGAATCTGTTGGAACAGTGAAATAGGATTTTTTTTCTGAACACACTTCAGTATTTTGATTATATCTGGATCTATAGGATTCCAAATGAGATAATTTTTGATTTGGACTAAACTAGAGATATAGGCCTACAAATATTCTCAAAAATTCTAATTTTTATTCATTCTATAAGATATTGAATTTCTGGATGGAAGTTGTATATAGTACACTGTTTTTGGATATGGACAACCTGATAATGTTTGAGGCATATCTTCCAAACTACTAAACCAAATTGATTGATTTTTATGTCAATAGAAACTTAAAACATTTGAGATTAACTTTCTAGAAGGAACTGTTGCCTAATTTTTCCATTTACTTTATCAGATTTAGTATGCAAACTTGACCCGTATGTATATGAGAAGAAAAATCTGAAGTGGCCAATGAAGTTATGAAATTGTTTTGACATTTCTTTATTAGGGTTCAAATCATAAGAACCTATGGTATTAATTAGGGCTTTGATATCTAAATGATTTGATAATAAGGATCTCAATAATGTACCCCGGAATTGTCATTGAACATGCATTATGCATATTTCATATAAGTAGATGTGCATTAAGAAATATTTATACAATTGTGCAAAAGTGTGTTATTTGTAAATGTGCTTTGTATGTTATAGAGGAGTCAAGTGGACGCCAGACGGACATTGCTGGACCATCCAGGCAATATCATATTGGAGCGTTTTGTGAGTCAACCTAGATGATTTCCTAGGATTGATTTGAATTGATTTTTTAAACTTCCAATATTACTGAAATGTTTGTGAATTGTTTCTAAATTCCAGACTTGAAGTCCAAGGAGTTTATTAGTTGGGCATGTATTGGAAGTGTTCTGATTTGATATCAATTTCTGAGTGATATTTGATTCTCAAGGAAAGTTGAATGCTGGACTTAGGTCTGATGACTATGATAATTCTATCTAAGCATTCGTATAAGATTGTGATATATGAAATGTTTCGTAATTGATGCATTTCATAAAATACATGCTCAGATAAAGGTGTTGTGACTTGAGTAGCATGTTTAAAGTGCTTCTATGTAGAGCTTCGCTTCGTGATATATGTGTGTGCACGTAAAGCTATGCTCCGTGATTCCATTTTGACTGAGCCTTATGGGTTAGTATCTATATAAGTTGTGATAGGCACTTAGTCACAACAATGAGAACGAATGTGAGTCTCATGCATATAGCATTCATATAAGATTGAAATTCATGAATGATTTGCAAAGCTATAATGAGTGACCATATGTTATGCCATGCTGTGTGAATATGTAAAAAATAATTATATGTTCTGAATGAATATATGTGATATGTGTATGTAATCCAGTGAATTTATCAATGATGGTTCACTCATTAAGTTTGCAAAACTCATAAAAAAATTGCAATGTGGCTTTTTAGGTACGAGACAGGAGATCTAGTTCCTTAGTCAGGATTTAAGAAATCTTTTAGATAGAGAAATAGCTCAGAGGTCTATCAGCTGCACCAGAAGTGTTGTAGCATTATATTTTTGTAGTTTTGCTAAAACTTATAAGAGATTTTGTAAATATTTGTATGATGTAAACAGTGTAAGATTTTTGAATGAATGAAATGAATGGTTTTTAAATTTAGTGACTTTCGAATATGTTAGTTGATGCCATGTGTAAGTTGGATTTGTTATTGCTCCAACATACCATTATTATAGGGTATGTAGTTGAATGTCCTTGGGGTATTCGGGTATTTAGCTCATGGTAGTGGGATGTTGCAAAAGTGATGGCCCACTTTATTCTTAAAAGCATTCT
This sequence comes from Erythroxylum incrassatum, assembly GCA_026546855.1. Classification (NCBI taxonomy): domain Eukaryota; kingdom Viridiplantae; phylum Streptophyta; class Magnoliopsida; order Malpighiales; family Erythroxylaceae; genus Erythroxylum; species Erythroxylum incrassatum. Next base: position 17,298,119 of record JANVCL010000213.1, on the reverse strand, counting down.
TGATTCCAGATTCATTTAATAGTGCCATTCTCGATAGTCAACTACTATCATGATATGAAACTCATCATTCCCTTAAAATAAACTCCTTTACTTATATGGAGATAAATCGCAACATTACAGTCTAAACCATAATCAAACAACCAACTTGATTGTTCAGCTGTGAATCAATTATTTTATATTCTTATAATATACATGTTTCACATACATCTCTATGTATATGTATATTACTTACAAAAGAATCTCGGTACCTTTTGAATAGATATATAATGCTCACATAAATAAAACCAAACTCTTTTGTTTCATTAATAATAAATATTTTCATTACAAAACTGTAACTGGAAGGAAATTAAGTTACATGTAAATATACTTGCTTTCCAAGGCACTGTATTTACATAACTCAAACAATTATGGGCGTTATGATGAGAGTGGAAGGAATCCATGGCCTTTTGCTAGATACTTGCAAGAATGTGGTATTGAAGCAAAATATACAATGTTAGGAACACCTCGGCAGAATAGAATCGCTAAAAGAAGAAAATCACAAACTTCTTGATATTTCGATGTATATTGATTCATTCTAGTTTGCCAGAATTTTTTGTGGGGTGACGCATTGAAGACAACTACTTATATCTTGAATGAAGTACCTAACAAGTCAGTCCCAAAGACTCCATATGAGTTATGGTTAAGTAAGAAACCAAGCTTGCGTCATTTTCATGTTTGGCGATGCAAAGCAGAAGTGAGGCCCTATAATCCACAATCTAAGAAGATTAATCTGAAAACTATTAATGGCTACTTTGTAGGCTACACCATTGGATTAAGGGGTTCTAGATTCTATTGCCCATCTCACATGACCAGAATTGTAGAATCAGATAGAGCTGTCTATTTTCAAGTTAATTTTGGTTTAGGTCAAGGGCGAAGAGAAATTGTATTAAAGGAAGAACATATTCTAATCCCTGTACCCGTCGCTTCCTCTCCTACTTATGACCCTAAAATTGAACAGATTCGAATAGAATCTCATGATGAACCTCATAATCAAACATATGATGAAGTCATTGATACTGGGGATGATGAAGTTATTGTTAGGAGATCACAAAGAACACGTATACCTGCCAATCTTGATGGCTATATTGTCTATTTACTGGTACACGAGTCTGATGTGGGAGATAATATGAACCAGTAAATTATCAAGAAGCCATGAATAGTCCTTAATCTACATTATGGATACATGCAATGGAAGATGAGTTAAGTTCCAAGTCACAAAATGGAGTTTGGGATTTGGTTGAACTACCTAAAGGTTGCAAACCCTTTGGGTGCAAGTGGGTTTATAAAATTAAACATGACTTAAATGGACAAGTAAAAAGCTATAAGGCTAAACTTGTGGCTAAAGGCTACAACCAGAGAGAAGGGACTGATTTCAAAGAAACCTTCTCACTAGTTTCTACCAAAGATTCTCTGCAAATCATCATGGCTATAGTTGCTAATTGTGACTTAGAACTCAATCAAATGGATGTGAGGACTGCCTTCTTGAATGGAGATTTGTATGAAGATGTTTATATGGCTTAACCAATTGGTTTCGAGATGATTGGTAAAGAACACATGGTCTGCAAGCTTAAGAAGTCCATCTATGAGTTAAAATAAGTATCAGGATAGTGGTATCTCAAGTTTGATATGGTTGTCATTACAAATGGCTTCAAGAAGAATGTAGTTAATCAATGTATATATATAAAGTTCAGTGAGACCAGTTTCATTTTTTTGGTATTGTATGTTGATGACATTTTACTTACTTCTAATGATACTGATCTATTATTTGAGACAAAACAACTATTATTTAGCCATTTGAGGCCTCTTATGTACTTGGAATTCAGATTCTCTAAGATAGAGCTAATGGGATTCTTCAATTATTTTAAAAGAATTATATTGATCGAATCTTAAAAAGATTCAATATGCATTCTTGTTCTCCTAGAAAGGCATCACTAGTGAAGGGTGAAAAATTATCAAAGGTCCAATGTCCACAAAATAATAAAGAGATAGATAAAATGAAAGTCATTCCTTATGCATCACTTGTAGGCAGTTTGATGTATGCTCAAGTATGCACACGCCCTGATATTGCTTTTGTTATAGGCATGTTGGGAAGGAACTTAAAATATCCTGGACTTAACCATTGGAAAGTGATTAAGAAAGTCACGAGGTATCTTCAGGGTAGTAATGATCATATGTTAACTTATCGACGAACTGACACTCTTGATATGGTTCAGTTTAGTGACGCTGATTATGCAGGATGTGTAGATGATAAAAAGTCCACTTCAAGCTACATCTTTATGATGGCTAGAGGAGTTGTATCTTGAAAAAGTGTCAAATTGACACTCACAGCATCCTCTACCATAGAGGTAGAGTATATGGCGTGCTATGAGGCAGCTTGTCAAGTAATATGGTTGCAAAATTTTATTTCAGCATTGGGTATCGTAGACTCTATTTTAAGTATGCTAAAATTGAATTGTGATAACTCCGCAACTATAGCTTTCTCTAAAAACACTAAAAGTACTTCTCGCCCAAAGCATATTGATAAGCATATTGATATAAAGTACTATTTTATTAAAGAGAAAGTTGTTGAATCCCTCATTACTATTGAGTATACACCTATGGTTAACATGTTAGCATATCCACTTACAAAAGGCTTACCTATATATGTGTTTGCAGAACACGTCTCTCGCATGGGATTGTTAGGAGCCTAGCTTGATAAGATTAGTGGGAGTTTGCTATTTTGTGTTGAATATGTTAGTACTTTGTAAGGATTACTTATAAATTATATATATATAACATGCATAATGATGTTTGCAGTTACTTCTTGTTAATATTGACATATATATATATTGATCTATATATGTAGTTTGACAAAATGATAGGTATAAAAGTAGACAAATTTGTAGTCTCAATTGTTGTACTGCATGCATGTTTGATAGCATATCGCTAGCTACCAAATAATAAATTCCTAAATACGAAACTATGCAGTAAATGGCAAGCTAAGGTCGAACCATAGAGAGTTGGGATGCAAATGCTATTTCAAATGTTGCAAGCAAAAGAAAAAAAACACCCTGAAATGATGAAACGAGACAGCTAAGATGCAAAGAACGTAAACAAAAGACAAACACAAAGCAAATTTAGAAAATGCTAATAACAATGGTAAAGAAGTGGGTTGGAGATATCTTTGGGATTCCGGGATGTTCATTTATCCTTAAATTTAATAAAAGGTACTCTCATCATGGTGTTAGCCTATGGAATCGAATAAGCTCTTAAACCCTTAATTTCTCTAAAATAGGCAAAATTAATAAGCTCTAGAAATGCCCCAATCTCCATTATAACCTAGAATAGGCTCTCTAAGTTCAATAACGAAGATGCATTAGATACTAAAAAACAACTAACTTAGGCCACCTACTTGTAAGCTCGAAAGGTGTAACCTAAAGGTATGGGATCTTAGATTAGTTGAATAAGTAACCTGACAAATTCATTTAACCTATTGCTACTTTTAGGAATCACTATAGACTATTACATATCACATGCTCATCCCTAGCCTTCAAATTAGAAAGTTACCTAAATAGTGATCAAGCCTATAAGTGATTCCTAATTCATGACATTTATCCTAAATCCCATCCAGCCTAGACTGACAAGCACCAATTTAAGACAAATTCAACTCCATTCTCACAATTTCCATCCCTTCATCTTTATAATATATCCAAACTCCTAAGTAGTCTGGCCACACATGTTCATATTAAGCATAATAGACATTAAATAAACAAAATCCATACTTAATTAAATAAAACCAAGGCTGGAAATTATAAAAGAAGTGATAAAAATTGAAATTCGACACTAACTTAATAGAAATCAAAACTCTTTATGCTAGTAAATAACTAATCATAACCCAAATTACAAAATCTAAACTAATTGCATCAAAATAAAATTTCTAGCACACATAACTTGCACAAAATTAATTGATGAATATAAGAACATGCATAAATCCTCACTATTAAACACAAATTAATCCAAAGCATCACAAATAAGCAAAAACCCATAACATAAACCATTAAACATTCAAATACCCAACAAATTCATATATGAAAAAGCACATAAATAGGCTTAAAAGACTAAGATTAAAACTGGAAAATTGAGGGAATAAACATCCATTGATATAACATAAAGGTTCCTTACAAAATTCATAAAGTTTATCTATAAAATCCATCAAACATTCATTCTAACATCCTAGAACATGTAAAAATATGATTAGCACTAAGAAAGCTTTAAACTAATGGAATGAATATGAAAATATAGCATTCAAACTGAAAGAGAATAGTTAAGCTTATGGAAAATAACAAGAACTTCTCTGCTAGTTCCTCCTCTCTTCTTGGAGTTTTCTAAAAATGGCAGATTTTGAGAGCCCTTATCACTTCTTGGAGTTTTCCAAAAAGTGGCATATTAGAGACTAACTTTCTAGGTCATTTCTCTTTCTAGCCCGGTGCTTAAGGTTCCGTCATGATCATAGCATATTTGCCACAATCGTGGCCCTGGGTTATTTCCCAAGTCTTCTTCGATTCTCCTCTGAATGCCCTTGATGGTTTCTCCTCCATGGATGGCTCTCCAAACTTTGTCAAACTTCTTCCTTTTAGCATGTGTTTGTGCTCAATCCTTTAATTTGTATGTAAACACAAAATGAACAAAAATTGAATATTTAAACATAAAAATAGGATTGAAAAGACATTGAAATACATAAGAAAATATAAGATGACTCAATCCTATCACTTCCTAACATTGGTTCAAAGTTGATATCGATGCCAAGTCACAGTTAAGCTATTTCATCTTGATTAATGTTGTTAATCTCTTTTTAGATTGTTGTGTTGTTTGTGTTGATTGAATTGGGTTTTATATGGATGATCTTAATATGCTATTTTGATTGTTCTATTACGAACCTATTGCTATAATGTTGAATGTAACCCGTAATTGTTATATTTGATGTTTTTTAGTAGCATCTAATGATCTTGAATTGTTAGGAACAACATAACTTAGGTTAGATAACTCAAACGTTTGAGGTTATTGCCTATATTGATCATTTTCCACTTCGTAATGCTACTTCCAAATTTAATCTAGAGATCATATTCTAGGTTATTCAGTAGTTAGGTTTAATTAAAGATCGTATCTTAATTAAACAAAACCAAAAGAAAAACCGAGATTATCATAGCATACTGTTAGTCTCAGATCAATAGTCTGAACAGAGGTGTGAAGATGCTAGGATGATGGAATATGGTTGATTGTGTTTAGGCCAAGATTGACACTAGAACAAGACCTTAATTTTATTTGGCATTTTCATCATTTTTTGGCTTGTTTTAAATTGTTTTCAATATTTTACTTTTATTTTATTTTCTAAATTTCTTAAAATCTAAACCCCCCTTGTTAATATTTTCCTAGCATCAATTAATTTTTTTACAATAATTAACCGAACATTCCTTATGGATTCGATACTGACTCATTATAACTATAAATTTTATCGTACAGAGTCAGGAAAATTTTACAGTGCACTCAACACGTGCTGTTAAATTTTGGCGTCATTGTCAGGAAGTGTGGTAGTTTAATTTTCAATTTTGATTTCAATTGTTTTTTTAACATATTTGTTTATAATTATTTCATTTTTATTATTTGTCAAAATTTAGAAGTTTGTTATTGTTGGTGTATGGTAGTTATGAGATCTCCTCATAAAGAACTTGAGCAACTTCATCCAAAGACCTAGGGAATAATACGAAGATTACGTAGGGAAGCAAGATCAACTTTGGTAGAAGAATCGAAATCTAAATCCAAAGACACATTGGCAAATTCGAGAACTCTGAGGGAGTTAGCTGTACCCGATTTAACTCAAAGACCATTATGTATAACATTTTTTAATTTTGCTGAAAATGTTACCTTTGAGTTAAAGTATAGACTAATACGTTTATTACCTAATTTTCATGGTCTTGCAGTGAGGATGCACATAAGTATCTCAAGGAGCTCGATATGGATTGTCTGAGCATGAAGCCTCATGGGGTGACCGACGAGCAAATTATGTTGAGAGCCTTCTCATTCTCACTCAAGGATGCGACGAAGGATTGATTTTTTTATTTACTGGCTGGGAGCGTAAATATGTGGCCAGAGATAATAAGACTGCTTTTAGAGAAATATGTTTCGACTTCAAAGATAGAAAGTATTCGTGCAACATCCCACTACCATAAAGAAAATACCCGAATACCCTGAGGGCATCCAAGTACATACCTTATGATAATGGTATGTTGGGGCAAACAAATCCGATATA
>JANVCL010000213.1:17277581-17291694 GCA_026546855.1 Erythroxylum incrassatum | reverse complement strand
TTCAATTTCATAAATTCTCCTCTTTTTATACATGAAAAATCTCCAAAAATTTCTTATTTAGTAGTCCTAACTTTCAAGATAGGTTCGGGGCCCAACACCCTCCTTCTCTCTAAATAAGTTAGGAGACCGTCCTCATAGACCCTGAAGGTATGACATCCTACTGTCCCCCCACACCTGTCTTGTGAAGCCAAGTTTAATGCCCATAAGCCTTGTCCAATCCTTACCCTTATAAAAGGGAGAGAGGACGTTGGGTATAACTTCCTACGTGCTAATATGCCCATCGTGAATTATCATCTCCTAATAATCGCTATACTGTTATGGCTAACTTTGAAGGTTAATCCTTTATCCTTATCCGATCACTCCAAACTTTTCTGTTACTATCCACTACCCCATTAAGGACTAACTCTGACATATACTCCTTGATCACTTCCCTCCAGTTCTTGTAAGGCCTCCTTCTTCTCCTCTTATATTCATTAGGTGTTATTCCCTCACAGCTTCGCACCAGAGCATCAGAGGGCCTCCTGTGCACATGCCCAAATCACCTAAGCCTACTCTCTCTCAACGTGTCTGCAAAGCTAACTACCTGTAGTCTATCTCTCACCACCCGATTCCGGACCTTACCTCTCCTGGTAATGTCACATATCCACCGAAGCATATGCATTTCTGCTACCAACAACTATCTTGTATGCCTATGTTTGACAGACCAACACTCTGCCCCATATAACATGGTTGAACGGATCACGTTTTATAAAACTTCCCCTTGAGTTTTAAAGGAATCTTTCTGTCACATAAAACCCTTGATGCACTTCTCCATTTGGCCCATCCAAATCTAATACGATGTACTATATTTGGATCGATATTACCATCACTCTGAATGACGGACCCGAGATATTTAAAACTTGTTCTCTGTGGTATGACTTCGGTACTTATTGCTACCGCTGCCTCATGTACCATCTGGTTTCCCAAAATGTTGCATTCTAAATGTTCCATCTTAGACCTACTCATTTTAAAACCTTTCGATTTTAACATATCTCTCCAACATTCTAACTCCGAATTGACCCCCTCCTTATTCTCATCTACTAGGACAATATCGTCAGCAAATAACATACATTAAGATGCCTCTCCTTGAATATGTTTAGTAATTTCATCTAACACTAATGTGAACAACAAAGGGCTTAACGCATATCTTTGGTAGAGTCCAACATTAATAGAAAACACAAAATTCTTCCTTTTCGCATATATTTGTGTTCACTCCTTTAATCTGTATCTAAACACAAAATGAACACAAATTGAGTATTTAAACACAAAGATAGGATTGAAAAGACATTGAATTGCATAAGAAAATATAAGATGATTCAATCTTATCAATGTTGTTTTAATGGTTATTGTTGTATTTAAACATCTCCATGGCCTAATCATATGCAGTATATTTCTCCTGTCTATATAATATTGCATATAATTTATTTGACTGCTTTTGGATGATGGAGATTGGTATGGTGATTTGATTATATTGTCCAAGTGGGAGAATGATAGAATTATATGGAATAATATAATCACAAAATTAATTTCATATTCATGAATATTAATTGAATTGTCTAATGTATGTTTAATAACCATAATGGGATAGTTAATAATTTACTAATTGCATTTGAGACACATGGTAGTACCCTAATAACTATATGTTGGCCCATCAAATTATAGTTCATAACATCCTTGAAATGACAAAATTATCCTTTTCTACCCCTTAAGGTAGAACATGTTATAAGGAATAACATATGATGAGATTGTATAGATAGTATGTGGGTGTGAAAATAGAAAATTGGGTCTTCTACCATAAACTTCCTCTCTTGCACAAAGTTTGTTAATATTGATAGGTTGTGGTGTCCAAAATGTAGAGAATGCATCAAGATTTTTATGTTAAACATTAGAGGTATGTCAATCTTATTGTATAGTTAATGCTCTAAATAAAATGTAGATCTTGGCAATCTTATTGTGTAACTAATGCTCTAAATAAAATGTAAATCTTGGCTTTGTAATTATTGATAATTGCATTCTTTTAATAACATGGGGAAGTTGTTGGCACTTCTTAAAGAATTGAAATGGGCACTAACTGGTTTAGGAGCTTTTATAGTAGAGAAAAAGAAGAATGAGCGTAGGTGGAGAAGAGTTGAGAGCAAGAAGGTAGACTGACCCTTGTATTGTGGGTTTATGATGAAAATGGCTGAGAAAGTGAGTGTGTACGTGAACGGTTTCCATAGAAGCTAGCCAAGAAGCTCTTGGATTAGAGAAGTAGGAAGAAGATTGTTGTGAAGAGTGCCAGTATTCCAAGTGTCACTTCTTTGACCACAGATGGAAGATAGTCGTGCCCATTCCTACTCCAATACCATTTTATCTGCTTTATTTTCTTTAAATGTACAAACTTTGCTTTCCTGTAATTTCCTGTTGCAAGGTTATTAGTTTATTTTTATTTTTAGCTCTAATATAATTATAAAAAATAATTGATATTTTATTTATTTGATAAAATTCAAGGGGTTAAGTATATTTATTGGTTAAACTGCGATGCTTAAATGTTTCTCAATTTTTGCTTCTCCATCTTTGATTTAGTTGCCAAAAAAGTTTTTTGCTCATAAATGTCAGAATGAAGGAAATTAATTACTAATCATTTTTAAGTCATTGTAGGATCTACTTTTATTTTAATTTAAAATGACTTATTTACAATATAACTTTAAGAAAAAGCCAGTTAGCATTTAAGCGAAAGATCTTAATTTTTCATTTTTTATTCAAGTAAGGTTTGATTTGAATGTTTTAAAATTCAATTTGAATATGTTATAATTCAACTTAAATTTTAATGTTAATGTTTTAAAGCTTAAAAGACTATTTTAGCCATTGGATAGAGGACGTAAATGTTAAGTTAAAAATGACCCTTTTACCCAAAAACAATAGTTATAAATAGTTAAAGTTCAATTTCATTGCAGGTAAAAATATAATTGTAAAAGAGAAAGGAAATGTTTAAGGGGAGGAAGGAGAGAGAGAGAGAGGTGCACGTAAAACGGGGCTGATTTGTCCCGTAATTGAAATCGTTTTGTCCTCTCGTGTGCTTTGCGCGTTAAAAGCTTTTCAGGACCTTAATTATTTATTATAAGAATAACAATATCAAGTATCAACCAACGCCATGACTTTACTTCATCATGTGCATGTGCAGGTGAAGCCAAATATTTTAGTCTACCAGCCTCCCCAGTCCCAATTCCAAAACTACAACTGAAAACAAAAATTATATATATATATATATATATTAATTTTAGCTTGAAAAAGCCGCAATTATCGCCGAGCATAAAAGAGAAAGAAAGGTTTCAATATAGAGACGAGTCAACGGCCTTTCCCTTCCTTCACCCTCCTCCTTCATTTTACTCAATTATATATATGGGAAAAAAACACTTAACAAATTCAAATTTTTATTTTTACTATAAGCTTTAACCATCTTGGCTTCAATAGTCAATACTATATAACTTTTTTAAAGTCTCCTGTCATTAAATCTAATACAAAAATATGCTTATCAATCAAGGTTAAATTCATCACTTCTCTTTGTGGCTTTGATCAATGTTTTAGATTACCTACTTTCCACAAAAACTAATTAAGTTTTTCCTTTCAAAATTAAATCATATTCCGGCTAAGCCATGGGTTGATTAAAGAAATATACTCCCTCCGATTTATAATAAGTGTCGTTTTAAAAAAATACACACTTATTAAGAAAGCTAATAAATTATAAATATACCCTTATTAATACTCCCATGAAGTTACCTCGTGAAGAGAGAAATTATTTTATCACTTGAATTTTGCATGTTAAATTGCCTTGAAATTGTGATTTGTGTAATTAAGATGAGATAAATTAAAGGTTAATTTTGGAAGTAAAATTACAAACATGCATACAAAGTTAAGAATGACACTTATTTTAAATAATTAAAATGTATCTAAAACGACATTTATTATAAATCGGAGGGAGTATATTTAAACATGGGTATAAAAATAATGCATGGATTGATAACAAATTTGCAAAACTTAAGCTATTGACTTGGTCTTTGTCTAAAAAAGTTCGGTGATACGTGATGATGATGCTTGACTTTCAAGTCTATCAGCCTAGATTAGATAAAAAGCAAGCTAGGGCCACTTACATGAGATATTTAACTGTTGGGAAAGAATATAATAAGTTTTTGGTCTCCAAGATGGATAAAACAATTGGTACTCAATCCCATAAACATATTGGGAAACTCTGGCCAAGGATCATGCTCGGTCAACAAAAGTAATGATAAGTGTTTGATTTCTGTAATCCATACCTTAAATCTTTAGCACTCTACTTATAAAATTGAATTACAACGTTATTTCTAGTAGAAATATCTATACAAAAGAAGCTTCATAAGTGCAAAAGTCAAAACTATGCATTCATTCATTCTATTAACATCGTCGTGCATACTTAACATGTTTTATCATTTGCGTACTTTATTCCGGAACTCTAATTATTAGTTTACTGCTTCTCACGCTAATTTCAGTCCAGATGAGTATGATGTCAACATTAATCTAGAAGAAGAATCATAACACAGTGACACATATATATTGATTAAGAAAATTAACCCACAAAACTATAAGAAATGAAAACGGTTTTAAATAGAAGATCGAGTCGGCGATAACGGTCGCAAAATTAGGGCAAGCAAGTTGTTGCCGTGGTAGCTGTTTAATTATCTTGATAGCTACATATACAACAGTGTAGCGACTCCTATATAAAAAAAGGAACTCTATATATAACTTCCTCATCAATTATTAATGATTAATTAATCCTTTCTTTAGTTTCAGATAAAAAGGTAGAAGAGAGAATCTTATAACTTTTTGGTTTCATGTGTAGCTAGCCTGGTTAAAAGTTGGAAGCTTGATTGTTCCAAGTATGTCAATTGGCCAAAACTTAAAAAGTATAGAATAAAGCTATATATATATATATATGTCTCTTTTTCTTTATGGAGGATAATGAAAACTAAAAAAGAAAAAGAAAAAGAAAAAAAGATGTCGTGAAAAAATTGACATATATATCATCTGGAAGACTAATATAAGTCTAAGATATTATAATGGCATTATTAGATAACTAAAAACCTCTAGGTCATGTGGAATACTGAAATAACTAGATTTAGAAAAAAAAAACTATTTAACCTAATCTTGGTGGTTAAGGGTTGAATTAACTTTTATTCAAATTACAATAAAGCAAGTATAAGTTTCAGAGCTGGAACATTACCTGACCTGACTGCTGTATAAAGAAATGAGAATAATTCTTTTTTTAATGCAGTAAATGAATGTGGCATGGATGCCCCACCACAACAAAATAGTCATAAACATCTGACAATTTTGTGGTGCTGCCCTTCCTATTGCCAATCCCAAGCAACAACAATGGGAACATGTACAGTTATTAAGGTTAGACTGGTGTCCTAGCCAACGGTCTGATTTATTATATAGCTGTAGTGTCTGGGGATCACATAATTAACCAAATTTGTAAGCCTCACGCGCCTTGCGTGTCGTATCCTCCAAGCAAGGACTTGCTATTCTAATACCTATGAATATAAATTACATACTATTAATAATAAAACTCAAAATGATTATGATTAATGAGTAGCAGAGAAAAATATTTAATTATAAAATATTATTAAAACTTCTGAGCTGTTAATTGAGCATCAGTTAAAACTTAAATGTGATTCAAAGATAAGCATTTGAGAGCCTGAGCTTGACCCTGAGAACAAAAACCTGCAAGAGAGAATATACCCAAACCGTGTAAAAGTGCATCTGTTTTCAAAAGATCATAAAAACGCCAATAGGTCGTGATTAACAAAAGTTGACCGAAAGATCTATAAAAGTAGTCACCTGAATGGACAGCAAGGTTCCACGTGTAAGTCCATTACTGGCCATTCTTTTCAGCATGTTCCCACTTTGAAGAATTGTGGGGAGGGACTACGAATAGAAGTAACTACTATATAGCAACAATAATTTCAAATCTGGTTTTAAATGCTTTCACTCTAGGAGATAAATTAAGGAGTGAAGGGAAGCAAGAATCGAGGCTCTTTAATTTGTTGCATTAACTTCAATAAGGTGTATTTAAGTGTAAACTATACATAATACTCTATAGCATAAACTAAATGATTAGATGCTTGATGATCAAGTATATATTCACCTCAAGTTTAGATAATCTTCTACACACATTAATTTTTGAGTTTATAAATTAACACTTTGAACTAGGCCAATTTGACCCCGTCCTTCATCCTTTTATCCTTAAAATAATTAGTATAATAACAAAATTCAATGACATAATTTTAAATTAACATTTAACTTAACTAATAATTTAACTATCGAGTGATATGGAAGGTTAATAAAACTTTTTCTTCAAATATGACCAAAGTTAGATACGATTTTTCTTCACCTAATAGTTGCTGTCAACATTGATTTATACATGTTTTTACTAATTTTTATCGTTTAGACAGAAGAAATTATGGGAATAAAACAAAAAAGTTATTCGTTATATCTTAATCCAATACATAGCTAGTGTGTATGTGTATATATATATAGGAAGGTTGCGTTTTGATTACTCAAACTATTTTTATTTTCATTTAAAGCTATAACTTTCATGAAAATTGCTCACTTTGAATTCCTGAAAATAGAATGAATAATTTTCCTCACCAACTCGTGATGATTTGTTCTTAGCTCTCCGACTTGTTGGTTTCTATAGTTATTTTTTCCTTTACCGTGATTAATACTTTTCTTTTATTCGATGAAACTTAATTGTCATTGACCTATTCCTTTCCAAGTGATTAATTACGTACACTGGCTAAATGCCGAAAGAGAAGCTACTAACAACAAAAAATATTACTGAAAACAAAGAAATAAAAACACAAAGACATTGTCATCGTTGGACTAATTAATTTTAAAGTTGACCTAATAGAAGAAGATGAGATATACGAACTGCGACGGGTCAAGCTCCACTCCATATCCTAGCTACGTGCCCCAAACTTAATCTCCTTCTTCTATTCTTTCTTCCTTTTTCCTTATTTACATTTGTGGCTACTGTACGGAAGAGGACCAAATTGCCCATAATTTGTCCGTAATTTTTACTTATTTCAAAACACAAGTTAGAGTTGAGATTCTAAATATTCCTACACTAAATTTGCTAATAAGAGGTACACCTTTTTTTTTTGTCTTATAACAGATAACATTGAGTATTTATATAGACGATTGTTTGTAATGAATTTAAATTATTAATATAAAAAAGTATTACATAATTAAGGATTTAATATTTATTGGATGATGAATTTTAAATTGCAATTCGTTCTTCCCATATATAATGGGAATTGAAGTGGGGATCGCAACAAATTTAAGGTAATTTAACAAAAATTATAATATTTGAATTAGGAATTTTAATCTCATATAAACTTACAATAGTATGGAATTGAATGTAAAAACTGTTCAATAATTAATCTCAATGTCAAAATTTGTACAAGCACAATCCGAATAAAAAAGTTGATGGATATCATAATATTAGACTTAATGATGAGATAGGCTAAAAAATTGGTCACGGATAGGAGACAAAGATAACTTTCACCCATAAAAAGAAAAAACCCCTATTGAGTTGCTAATGATTGACATATAATAATTAAATGAAGATAGGAGCGGGTTGTTTTGGGTATTCTGGTAATTTAAAAGAGTAAAATGACGTTCCACCGTTAAAAAAAGTAGAAAAGGGCCCAACCCAAACACGGAGACAGATGGCAATCGGATGCACCCAATCCTACAATAAAAGCAGAAGACAAACACGCAACTGGTCGAACCAGTCAAAATATACGCGTTACAGAATGTGGGGCCATTGACAACCCCGCATATCATTGAATGCCCCAGGCAGCCACCGACCCCATTTCCTTCAAGTATTAACTGGCAATTGCCGGTCACCTCTAATCTAATTAGCTGCTGCCCAAAGTCCCAACCCCCAAATCCTTTCCCACTTAAAAAAAAGGCCAAGTAGCAAAAACGCCACTCCTTTTGTTCCAATCCAAAAGTTGTTAATAGAATTGCTGAAGAAGAATATGTTGTGATGGTTGTAGGGAACTAACCACTGATTATATGCTGTTGTTATATGGAGGGCAGAGATCATCATCAGTTAGTGGTTAATGATGAGAATCATATGGCAAATTCTGCATTCGTCAGTGAGGAGATGCCCAGTAGCCTAGCTTTATCGTCGACAGTCACAGAAACAACATCAAGCATCTTTGACATGATTCCTTGTGATCAAAGTAGTGGTGGTGGTTATGATCAAAAGGGGTCGCTTGGTTTCATGGACTTGCTCGATATCCACTCTGATTTTGGCTCTTCTTTATTCGAATGGTATCAAAATCCCATTGTCCCGCAACATCAACGACCATTGTTACCTTCTCCAAGTTCCTCTAACGTACTGGAGTCATCGGAGGTGGTGAACAATCCTGCCACTCCAAACTCATCCTCGATTTCTTCGTCTTCTAATGAAGCCCAAAATAGTGCACAGGGTAATAAATTAGATGGGGATCGTGAAGAAGAAGAGAAAATTCAAGATAAGACCAAAAAACAGTGAGTTCTCATGTTACATATTGGTGTCGTTATGTCGTGTTCCTGTTGAAGTTAGTTGCCTGTTTTGGATTAAAAAAATGAAAGAGTAATGAAAGAAACAAGAATTAAAAGATGGGTTATCCCTTTGGAGTTGTATTTCGAATGTTCAAGAGTTGTTGCTTCACTTTCTGATATTTTCGAGTGCTAAAAGTGTAGTCTTTTTGTGATTAGGTCGTTGAAGCCCAAAAAGAAGAACCAAAAAAAGCAAAGAGAGCCGAGATTTGCTTTCATGACAAAGAGTGAAGTTGATCAACTTGATGACGGGTACAGATGGAGAAAGTACGGGCAGAAAGCTGTTAAAAACAGCCCCTATCCAAGGTACCAACTTTTTACACCTCAACGACACACATCTTGCTTCTCACGTTTATTGCTCTGGTGATCTCATTACTTGTCTTATAAGAATACCCAGAATTACTTTCGGAGATGAGATGATCTCTGTCTGTGATTACAATTGGTTGCTAAATCTGTCATCACTCGGCAGGAGCTACTATCGTTGCACTACTGCAGGGTGTGGTGTGAAGAAAACAGTGGAGAGATCGTGCGACGATCCTTCTATTGTTGTTACAACCTACGAAGGACAGCACACACATCCATTTCCGATAACCCCTAGAGGAAGTATCGGGATTTTATCAAATCCCAGTGGTTTTGGAGCTGCAACTTCTTCTTTTGTCGTCCCACAACCTCATCATCAGTGTCAACAACACCAACATGCGTTCATGTATAGCTTGTCACCTTCTCTGAACATTAGCACTAGTGCTGGTTCTACCTTCAATCCCGCACCACTTTCTTCGAGTTTTCTTCAAGAGAGAGTGTCGACCAGCACCCCTTCATCAGCTTCATTACTTAGTGATGACCAGGGTCTTCTTCAAGACATCGTTCCTTCTCAGATGAGGAAGGAGCCTAAAGAGGAGTAGATCGACCAGAGATGCGTATATTTAATTTAGCTACTTACTGGTATGTAGGTTCCTAACTGCTTTTGTGGGATGCTGTCTTTCAAGCAAATCCCACTTTGTTTGTTTCATGGTACAGAACCTCATAGATTGAAAATGACTACCATGTTTCTTAATTATTTAGCTTATTAGGAGGGATCCAGAAACTGTGGTTGCTATGTCAGGTTTTTTTTTTTTTTTGGTCCTGATTGTTATGAGATGATATATTTAGTTTTGTACGTATCAGCTAGTGTTATCTTCTAGTCCAAGTAATCTTTTAACTTCCCTGAAACTTAGTTCTTGTTTCTTTGTTTTTTCTTCATTCTTTCGTTAAAAGACTGGTGCATTGACATTGGTTAGGAGCATATGTGTGTCGGATTAGGGTTTTTACCGTTTAGCATGTTCATATAAATGTTTTTTCCTTGAGTATTTAAACTAGTTAAATGTCATGCAAATTGAAGAATATATGAAAAACTTGGATCCTCCTGTAAATAAGTGCATATAACGTGTCCGCAGTAAGGTGCAAGAGTTTCTATAGCTTGGAGTCCTCCATTGCGCTACTAAAACAGCTTCATATATATATATATTTGGTTATGTAAGGAAATGTTGGAAAAATTTTAATTTGGGTTGGTCTAACGCTGTTGAGTTTGTTATCTTCTTGAGGTCCATATCGATTGGGATCTCTGAGTCTGTGCTAGGGATGTAGACTTTATTTTACATGACATAGCTCTACTACTGTCATTAAAGGGCATGCACTAGCAACACTAGCTGAAAAAGCTCGATTACTTTATCCAGTCAACTCTTCGCAAATCACATGAGAAAATGTTTATTGGAACCACTTCGAGGCGTTACGAACTCAAATTATTATTTTTTAAATTGAGAGTTATCTATTACGTGGTGAACAAAATAGTATTTGATAAGGTGAATAAAAATATATTAATTAACTAAAAAAATAAATTGTTAGTATGTTAACAAAGAAAAGTTTTTCTTACCATATTAATACGACACATTTATTATTTTAATTAAAATTTGAAATTGAGAATTACCGTCAATATGTAACATAACTTTACAATATTTTTGTGAATTTTTTAATGAGAGGTGCCTATTATTGTAAAGATTTGGACCCTCTAAATTTTGATTTTTTGTAGTCGTTTGTATTTGTGATTTTCTTATTTGTCTATTAAAGTGTCAATTTTTTTTATTTAATATCAATCCTTATTTCTTTTCTAGAGTAATCTTGTGGGCGGTTGGTGAGGAATGAGAATGGATACTATCATTATAATTATGATTATTGGTTAAGAGAAATAAATGATTATCATTGCTATTAATATTGGTTGGTTTGTAAAAAATATTGAGAAATAAAAATTAATTATATCTTAATTAATTATATTGTAATTAATTAATTACAATATTTTAATTAATGAATGAATTATATTGTAATTAATTACATTTTAATTAATGAATGAATTATATTTTAATTAATTATAATGTAATTAATTAATTAATTATAATATTTTAATTAATAATATTTTAATTAATTAATTAATTATAATATTAGTTAAATAATACCAAACCTTACTAAACAAAAAAAATTAAGCATTAAGCAAAGTTAGGAATGACTTTCATTCCTCTCATAATGGAGAGGAATGGAGCAATGCCCTCAAGTAAGCAATGAAAGTAAAAGCCAAATATTCATAACCTCCTACCAAGCTTTTTTTTTCATTCCATACCCATTCCATGCCCCAGATTCATTTAGGGACCTATTATTTGTCTTATATAACATGTGTTGGGTATTAGGGTAGGAGTAATGGCTTTGACTTTTGATGGTAGAGCAAGGGCTAGTTCTTCAATAAGTCTTGGGTTTAAGAGAAGAAAAGATATTGACAAATTGATAATAGATTCTTGGAATATAAGGACCCTTAAATAGAAGTCATTGGAATTAGTGGAAATTTCAGATAAATATAAGATTTATATAGTATGTATCCTGTTAAGTCAAAATGACTTTACGATTAATAAGTTTTGATGACAAACAAAAAAGAGACGAATGAAAAGCAGACGAAAGCTAAGCAAAAGCATACGGAAGCAAAAGCAAACGAAAGCTAAGCAAAAGCAGACGAAAGCAAAAGCAGACGGAAGTAAAAGCAGACGGAAGCAAAAACAGACGCTAGAAAGCAGATGCAAGAAAGCAGATGCAATGAAGCAGACGGATAAAAAAGTAGACGGAAGCATCAGTCTGAGTTAGTTATAGGACTCAACTGAATAATCGTTTCTTTAAAGAATCAAGAAGCAGTTGGAGACGAAGGTTATAAATAAGAGTCGAAGTCGAAGTTGAAGTCGAAGATTGTAAGGACTGAGATTATTACAAAAGTCTAGCAATTATTGTGAGAAATTTCCATGCGAAAAAACTGAGAGCTATATCTTTACTAAACACTGTTAGTCTGATAGTGATACAGATAGCCTGAAGAGGCTAAGAGTAAAAGAATACTGATTGTATTGAGACCTGAAGAGGCTCGGAGAAAAAGAATACTTGTATAGTTTTGAGAGATAGTGAAATCTCAGATAGGCATTTGAGGACTGGACGTAGCCCACGGTTTGGGGTAAACTAGTATAAAAATTACTGTGTCGAATTCTCTTAACTCTCTCTTCCTCTTTAGATTGTGATTTTCAATATTGCTATCGTACATAAGTTTTAGAAAATCGTTTACAAACATAAATAACAGTAGTTCTTTTTAAAACAAACTAGTTGTTAATAGAAAGAAGTTTTCAAAAAGGGGTTAACGAAAAAGTTTACCACAATTCAACCCCCTTTCTTATGCATCTACATATCGTTATTGTTTACTGTATTAACGTGTGATTCACTTCACCTACTTTTGCAACAGGGTGATGGAAGCAATGTTCAGAAAATATCACATCACGTATAAGGTTTCCACTGCGTACCATCCCCAAACCAACGGGGCAAGTTAAAGTCTCAAATTGAGAAATCAAGTTGATCCTCAAGAAAGCTGTG
Source organism: Erythroxylum incrassatum (assembly GCA_026546855.1). NCBI lineage: Eukaryota > Viridiplantae > Streptophyta > Magnoliopsida > Malpighiales > Erythroxylaceae > Erythroxylum > Erythroxylum incrassatum. The sequence goes on along the minus strand of JANVCL010000213.1, from coordinate 17,279,100 downwards.
CAGCCCAATAAGAAGGAATGGAGCGTAATACTGGAAGATGCTTTATGGGCCTATAGGATAGCTTATAAAATACCAATTAGGATGTCTCCATATAAATTGGTGTTTGGAAAGCTATGTCATCTTCCAGTGGAATTACAACACAAGGCATATTAGGCTATCAGAAGATGCAACATGAATTTGGATGATGTGGGTGTGCATAGGAAATTGCAACTTCAAAAGTTGGAGGAGATGAGAAATGACTCCTACTAGAATGCAGTGATATATAAGGAGAAGTTGAAAGCTTTTCATGATAAGATGAATTTGATGAAAAGCTTCTTGATGGGCTAGAAACTGTTATTATAACATTCCAAACTCGAACTATTTCTAGGTAAGTTGCATTCCCGTTGGGTTGGTCTGTTTGTTATCACTCATGTTTTTCCTTTTGATGCAGGAGAGAAATAGAGTCTAAAAATCGACAGGACATTCAAAGTGAATGGTCATTGCTTAAAGCCATATTATGAAGGCTTCCAAATGAAGGATTTGGAGGTATTGATGTTGGAGGACGTGACTAATGTCATTTGATGCACGCAATAGGGAATCGACCCAACGACAATAAACAAAGGCGCTATTTGGGAGGCAACCCAAGGGAAGTTAATTTCTATTTTTTACATTTTCACATTTATTATTTTCGTAAACTACTCCATTTCTTACATTTGATTTACATTGAGGACTATACAAGTTTTAAGTGTGGGGTAGGGGTATTAGTTTTATGCATGTTTTTTGGCTTAATTGTAGCTTATGTGACTTCTTAGGCAGTTTTCAAAATTAAACAATCAACATAGAAAAATTTTGTTATTTTCTATTACTTTTAAGATTATTCAGTCACAATTAGAGTGTGAATTGACTAGAAAAATCCTTGGCAATCTTAGTATGTACTTTTACTTTGTGATTAGTTAATATGCATTATCCTTAGAAGAGCAGTGCCTAGTGGTAGATAAAAACTAGTGAGGTTTTGAGCCATAGCAGACTAACACATCCATATCAACCTTATTATTTTTCTGATATGTGTAAGCTTCATGACATGTACTTCCTTACTTTTCTTTGATTTTTTATTCAAGACTACTTTTTTATCACACACATTTTTATGAAAATGATTTGTTGATTATGAGTTACCTTAGCCAAATAGCCTACCCATTTTTGTGAATTTTTCTTTGTTAACCCCCTTTAAGCTTTATTAGTCTTTTCTTTTGTATAAATCACTTTACATACAACTAACTAAATAATGGAGCATTTGTTAATTCTTGATGATTATGATTGTACAAAGCCTAAATGTGGGGGTACACATACATATAGGTTAGCTATATTTGTTAAAATACCATGTTATGTGTTGGACTCCGAATGTTTCTGTAAGCTAAGACTATTAAATGAGAATTTTTGGCAATTAGCTATGTGTAAAGCAAAGTAAAATCCTTGAAATTGAAAAGAAATAGAAAAGATGGTTTAGATACAAGATGGATTAAATGTGAGATATTAGAAGTTA
>JANVCL010000213.1:17259682-17277481 GCA_026546855.1 Erythroxylum incrassatum | reverse complement strand
ACACACCATAACTCCCATTAAATGCTTCTAACTACCATGTCATTTAACTTCATAATTAAAACATCATTAAAACTTAACTTAAACACTTACCTACTTAAGCTTCCACTCTTCTATTCTCTTCAATTCTTTCTTAACTATTCTTTCTAACCACTTCTTCTAACCCCATGCAAGTATATCATCATCATGGCAAGAAAATAACTTGGTTACAAGTAGAAGAACTCTTGAGTTTTGGAGGAAGGAAGGAGAAATCGATGGAGATATCAAAATGGGAAGTAGGTTTCGGTTGGCAAATGAATTAAAGCAATAACACTTGATTTATTTCCTTCTCACTAGGCAAAACCGAGAGAGGTGGATAAGGGAGCATTAAAGGAAGGTTTAGGTGGCAATTGGACATTAGTCCACTTAGGGAAGAAAAGTCAAAAGGCATTAAATAAATTTTAATCAATTAATTCTAATAAAAAAATGAACCCAATCAACTCCAATGGCCCTAATTTAAATCCCAAAATAATATAACCAATATTATAGTGCCATTGGATAACAATTTTTGCTACCGAAAATCGACCAGTTCGCCACTTGGCGATTTTTCCGGTCCGGGAATTTTCTCCGGAAAATTCCAGAAAAATTCCTAAAAATCCCTTAAAATATAAAACACTCAATGGCTCACTCAGAATAATTTTTCAAACACAAGAACCACGTTAATCACAATAAAATTGCATTAGGCACAAAAACCGGGAATGTCATGTATGCATGTACAGTTATTTCATGTGCACAATTTCTCTGTTTACCAATCTTGTATGCATGAGCAGTCCTAATTAAGCCCAATCACTCTCATCCTATGCCAATTTACTATTCTACCCTTCCCAGTAAGGGGTGGGATGTTACAACTTATAAAGCTTTAGTGGATAGTAACATAGAGGAAGAGAGGGTAGTTAATAGAAAAAGTTATAAATTGACAAAGAAAGAGGCAAAGAAGATGATCTCAGGCACTAGAATTGGAACTTATAAGAAATTATATCAACAATTGGAAACTAAAAATGGAAAAAATGATATATTTAAATTGGAAAGAGCTTGGGAACAAAAAGCGAGAGACTCAGATCATGCTTGCTCTATAAAAGATAAAGCAAGGCAGGTGCTTATAGATGAAAATGACATCAACAAAAGATTGAAAAAAAACTTTTATAGCCTTTTTAATGAAGGAATAGAGGATAACATCTCTTTAGGCGATCTTAACAATTTTGAGAAGTATTACAACTTTATTTGTTATCAGTAGATTGCAAGGGAACAAATTAAAAGAGCTTTAAAGGAGATGAAGAATGGAAGGATAGTAAGGCCTGATGAGATATCCATTGAGGTGTGGAAGAGCCTATGGCGATATGATAGAGTCGAAGGACTTTAAATTGAGCAGGACTAAGACTGAGTACTTAGAATGTAACTTTTCGAGCTATAGGGTAGTTTTCAATGTGGAAGTAAAGATTAACTCAGAAGTTATACCACAAAGAGTTTTTTTTAAGTATTTGGGATCTATCATCTAAAGCAATAGAGAGATCAATGAATACATAGTTCAGTGTGTTAAATCAGAGAGGAGGAGGGCATCATGAGTTTTATGTGACAAGAAGATACCAAAAGAGTTTAAAGATAAATTACATAGTTTAGCAATTAGAGGGACCATGCTTTATGGGGCACAATGTTGGCTCATCAAACATATACATAGTGATTAGTTAATGATGACAGAGATGAGGATGCTCCGTTAGATGTGTAACCTTACGAGAAAATATAAGGTCAAAAATGTGATGGTTAGAGAAAAATTAAAGGTGGATAATATCGATGGAATATTAAGAGATACTAGGCTTAGGTAGTTCGAATATATTAAGAGAAGACATTATGATGCTTCAACAAAAAGATGCGAGAAGATTATACTTATAGACTATAAGAGGAAAGAAGGAAGGCCTAAAAAGAACTAGAAAGATCAAGAATGATATGGCCTTGCTAGAACTTAATGAGGACTTCGCTCTTAAGAGAAAACTTTAACGTACTAAGATAGGGTAAATGATCTCATATAGAGAGGTCCTTCTCTTCAAGATAGTTACTTAGTCTAAACTCTTATTTTGTAGTACTTCCTCTATATTTATTTAGCTTAACCATTTCCTTACCTAACCTAATCATTCTCTTAAAATGACTTGTTTATTTTATTTATTTATTTGTTTTCTTTCCTGTTTGGGTATTTATTTACTTATTTTATCTTTTATTTTTATTCTTTACTTCGTTCTATATATATTGTAGTATTTATTTTGTTACTTATTTTTATACTTACATATGTTCATATTTATTTATTTTACTAAGTATTATAATTATGATCCTTAATTTTTTATTTTTTTATTTTATCTTTATTATTAATTTTTATTATTAATTATATTTTTAGTCTTTACCTTATTCTATTTATATTGTATTATCTATTTTATTATTTTTATTTGTAATTATCTAATTATATTATTATTGTTATCATTACTATTATCTTTTATTTTTATTTTTATTTATTTTGTTTTTATTATTTTAATATGTATTATTATATTTATATTTATATTTATATTTATATCTATATCTATATCTTTTTATTGTATTTTTTCCTACAAATAGTTCTCAAAAACTTATTTCTTTTTGTCTTTTTTTTTCTTTTTTCTGTGGAGCTATCAGAAATAGTCTATCTACCAGTTAGGGGTAAGGCTTCATGCTTCTAGACCTTTCCATATCTCACGTCTCAATGGGATTCTACTAAGATGTTGTTTTTCACGTTAATTTTTTATTGTTCTTCAAGTAGGAGTATTGTGGTTTAAGTGCATTGTGGATTTATTTTTTTCATAATCAGGTATTCTAACTATAAGTAAGTCATATATAAAAAGAAGTTTGCATTAATTATAATGATTTTGATATAATAAAATTTTCAAAACTACATATAAATATGTGAGAGTTTAAAGTAGTGATGTTATTGTGATAAATGAGATGTTGAACTCAAGAGAAATTTGTTGTAAATTTGTTGTACCTAGATGTTATATAGCCATTAATATGATTCAACTTAGCTAGTATTATAACTATTTTTTTAAAACTTGAGTATAATGTTTAATCACAACACTAGAATGTTAAAAACACAAGCCTTTAAAAAAATACCATCACAACAAAATAAAATTTGTACTAAAAGAATGTAAAAGATATTATTACTTGACTTGTTACATATTAGTGACACCTTAACTTTAAAATGTGAATATCCCATCGTAAATTAACATAATCAGTACCATACCTCCTTACATTTTATCCAATGTGTATGTCCAAAAAATATCATCACTTGTTTTAGAAAATAATAGCTTGACTTTAGAATACCACAACTTACCTCCTTACATTCTATCCAATGTGTATGTCCAAAACATATCATCAATTGTTTTAAAAAAATAATAGCTTGACTTTAGAATATCACAACTTAGTAAAAAAATACCATACTTCAGAACAAATTATATCATTACTTAACACATATAATACCTTCCCTATGTACAAAACATACTATCTTTTTAAAAATAACTACTACTTACACTTTAAAATAGGAATACTATAACTAAGTACAAAGAATATCATGCCTCAATAAAAACTATACTAGTACTCTACACATCTAATAGTACTCTTATGTATAAAAAAATTACCATTTATTGAAAATAAGTAACACCTATGATTCAAAATCAAAATATTATGACTAAGTTCAAAAAATACTATGCATCAATATAAACTATACCAAGATTCTATACGTTCAATATATCACCTATATATGAAAGATACTATCACTAATTTAAAATATATAAAAAAACAATTTTGCTTTTATATAAGAATATCATGACCAAGTACTAAGAATATCATGCTTTAATACAAACTATATTAGATACTATACATTCAATGTCACATCTATGTATCAAAAATATATTCACTAATTACATATAAGTACAACCTTAACTTTAATGTAAGAAAACTTAATTGAATACAAAGAATACCAAACATCAATCCATATTATACTAAAACTTTATACATCCCATACCACGCGTATTTACATAAACACCTTCATTCATTATAGATAAGTAACATATTCACTTATCTAAAAAAAAAGGTGTGAAGGATATTGCTTGCTATACAACTATGTACTAAACTGTGTCCATAGAAAATTTTGTTGGATATGATTAAATACACACTCGTATAATTAATTGTGTCTATACTAGAATTTATGAAAGAATAATGTGAAAGACATAGATTAGCAAATGTCTTTATACAAAACCGTATCCATTCTAGGTACTTTTTGACACAACAAACTATACACTCATGTGGTCAGCTATGCTTTTATTAGAAATAATATGCCTCTATACAAAGTATACTATGATTATATACATTTAATTATCATTTCTATGTTCCAAAAATATCATCACTCATTAAAATAAGTAAAACCTAAAATTTAATATCAGAATACCATGATTGAATATAAAATTACCAAAATTCAATACAGATAAATTTTATGACAATATTTATGGATACAATAGTCATTTTCTTTAAACATATAGTTTTTATAATGACACATCTATTATCTAATTATTGTCATATCTAATTAATATGAAGCAATTTTCCAAATATAAAATTTAATTATTTTTTAATTACATATTGAAGCAAAGGTCAATAAATGCTCAATCATTATCCACATAATAAGTGAATAAATAATTTTAAGAATATCACAAGCATTATATATAGAACACACACACACACACACATCAATAAAGAGATGAAATAGCAATGTATTATATTAAACCAACACCCTATGTAAATTAATAATTGAAATAGTTTTTAAAAAACTCTTTAACTAAATTCATGAAATTCGACAAAACCTGATAGGAATTTATTCTATTAATGCTTTAAACAAATCACTAAAGTTCACATCAACTATTAGCTTCATAGTATCCTTAATAGTCGATTAAACTAATACCTCTAAATACTTCTCTTTTCATAAGCTCTTTCAAGAAATTTAGGACCACCTAACTATATGTGTGGATACAATCAGATGGAGTATTCCACACTTTGATCAATAAATCTCTATATAGGGGCATAAACATTTTGAAAGTACTTAACATTGGCTTATGAGACTAGTGAAACCATAATAACCAATTAAAATTAATTATATTATTCACCAAATAACATGTAACATCAAGTTTGTCCCAATCACCATTTGATACTAATCTGATTATGCCTTCCTAAAATTCATACTTTTGTTTTTGTTCAACTTGCAATTAGGGTACTCATTTCAATCATTTTCCTAAAATGATTCAAGAAAAAAATAATATTCAACACTTCTTTTAAGAAGTTAAAGATTTCATTAATTCAAAAGGTTTTAAGAGAAACCCATTTTAGGACAAGCATCAAAAGCTTTAGGTAAACTACCTTAATAAAAGAACACTGATTTAATAAAAAGAATTTTAAGCAAGTTTTATCTAATTTAAAACTCTCAATATTTCGCAAGTATATGGATCATAACTCTGAGTAATTGAATCCTAACTTTGTCTAAGGTTGTAAAAGCATGATTTGAATGAAAATAAAAATATCCAGAAAATTAAGCAATCAAGTATGAGCTTAATGAAATTAAAATTTCGAAATTAACACAATTAAATTAAATAGAACACTAAATCACTTAACAAATGAGATGTCGTAATAAAATAAGATACATCAATTATGAGAGTATAAGATTCATTATATCATCGTTTTGCTACCTTAAAACTTTTGATTCAATCTCTATCGATCTTAGATTTCTGAAAGGTTGATTACTCTCTCTTAAGATCTAATCATTTAACCCTAATTAATTATCCCTAATTGATTCTGAAATTCCGATTTTGCAATCTCTCGATTAAAAAAATTTGCCTAAGTCTTTAACTAGTTCTTAAACAATCTATGGGATTATCATGTCCTCACACAAGATCTCTCTTCATATGATTATCGATTTGATATTTATGTGACTTATTAGGTTGTTAACTCTCATTACCCAATCTAATCATATTGCGATCGATTCAATCTCCCGATTTATTATCGAAGTATGCGCAACCATAAATATCACAATATCTAAACATTTCATTGAAATCAAAATAAATCAAGTCAAAAAATAATTCAAGAATAATCCTAAAATGAAATTAGAACATCATCAACATGTTCAACATCCTCAATACTAATTCATAAACCATAATGGAAGTAAATAAATAACGAAAAGAAGAAAAGAACTTGAATGGATTGGGTTGGAGTGGCTGGATTGCTGCTGCAAATGCTTCTCTTCTCTTCTCTCCTTTTTGATCTTCCTTTAGGTTCTTTCTCAATTTGGAAAATGGAGGCTAGGTCTTGTTATGTTCTTATTTATTTCATGGGTCATTTAAGGTAAAAAATAGGATTAACCCTTATCAATTTTTCCAAAAAGACTTTCTAAATATCAAAATAAAAGGAGATCCCTGAGTTTGGTGAGTGCCTGTCACGATCGTGAAAGGGGTGTCACGATTGTAACCCAGTGAAATACCTTCTGTCATGATCGTGACATAGTTGTCATGATCATGACCCAGCGTGAAGCTCTTCTATCATGATCGTGAACTAGTGAAGAGATCTTCTGTCATGATCGTGATAAGGGTGTTATGATCGTGGCTCTAACCTTTTATCCAAGCTTTTTCCATCTTGCTTCAATTTTCTTCATTTGAGTTTACAGACTAACAAACATATGAAAACACCTTAAGCACACAAAATTAAAGTCCAACATCATGCTCTAAATCACAAAACACTAAAAAACATAAACATATAATCACATTAACATTAACATAATTCTAAGCCTAAACATGCTAAAATCATCTAATCAACACCTATAACACACTAAAACACCTACAAAAACATAAAGTAAACTACATTCCATTTTAAAGCCATTTTAGTGCTAAGAAAGTTACAAACTCCCTTAGAAAAAATAATGCTTTTTGTGTAGAACCAAATGTTATGCATAAGACTGGAAATGTCTTATTGGATCAACTTAAAGATCCTATAGTTCCTTTCCTAACAAAGAGCATATAAAAATAACTTAATTTGATCTTAAATAGTATTCACTCTCCTTTAGAGCTGAATTTGACCTTACTTAAGGAGTCTAAAGTTTTTCTCCACTTAATCTTAATATAAAGCCTATCATATAAAACTTGATCTTGTTTCCATAAGTTATTGTAATAGTCCTAAATAAAGAACAAATGGTTTATAATTTTTGGTTCATTATTGCATAAATAGCATAGGCCATTAACTAAAATAACCTTGATTATATCTATAGTCATTAACTTGTGATAAATGATGATTTTGGGTTACAACCTTTATTTCATATCAAGCTTCTTGATTAAAAAATTAGGCCTAATAATTCTGAAAAGTCTTAAGCATGACTTATTAGTCAATTACTTAAATAATAAGTAGACCAAACTATAGCATCCCCTTACTTGGATTAGGGCTATAGCTTAGGGTGTTCATAATTGAGTTGGAGAATCTACGTGGTTCTATCTCTATCCATCCGTTTGAATCATATCCGTAACTAATACATCCTAACGAAGAATATGTTTGAGTGTATTGAGAGCATGTGTTTTGAAGAGAGGTATGTGGTTATGAAATCTATTAAATAAGAAAGATGTATTGCTTTGATTCTTGATAGTGCATTTTTATCAAAGGGGCTTTAGAATCCCTTAATCTTAGAATTTATAGTAAAGTCGAGGATGTGTTAGCCTAAGGTTTAAAGCTATAAAATTTTTCAGCTTAAGAAAAGTGTGTGTGTATCCATTTAACCTATAATGATTCTTTATCACTTAAAAGCTTCCATATCCATTTAATTCATAACAGGTTATTCATTTTCTTAATAGAGTTAATCCTTAAGCCATTATTTCGACCAAAAAAAGTAATCCTTAAGCCATTATATTCTTTATGAGAACAAAAATTAGCCCATTTAACTTTATCCCCGTTGATTTTGTTTTCTTCACTAGTCTAAAGGAAGTTCTTCGGGCAACATTTTAATGAATTTGGTTACACTTTTATGAAAATATAGATGAGAGCTCTAACAGATATGCAAATTACCAAGAACTAAAATGGTGAGTTATAACCTACTTATATAATATAGATTCTATTTATTTTAGTATGCAATTCTTTTTAATATTGATTCTAAAGGGGTTATCAGTCCCTATAACTAATTTTCTTTATGGTAATTAGAACTTCAAGGTACTTAAAAGGAGGATTCTCTAGCTTTAAGTATGATATGCTTAATAGATAATTTGCTAGCCGAGTGTTACATTGAGAGACGTATATGGAGCTCTTATTAATATTGATAGTTAATCCATAAAGCTCACTAAACCTATGCATTGTTAAGATAAGGGTTCTTATGGAGGCCTCAATAGCTCCATTTAATAGGATCAGATGATCATAAAATGATAAGTGACTGATCTTTTAACTTACTACATTGTTAATGGAATTTAAAATACACCTCATTACAAATTTCCTTTTTAATAATCCTGGATAAGACTTTAATACAAATGGTGAATATGTAAGGGGAACCTTAATCTCTTTCCTCTATTAAACACTTAAGTTGGCTCTCTATTGAAATGTATACTAAAGGAGGTCTTTGTTATACACATCTTTATCCATTGGATGAGGTTCCTTAGATAACATATAGCTTCCATAGAATTAATTATAAAGTTCTATATGACTGTATCCAAGGTCTTCCATATATCTATATCTCCATTATGTAACTTTTTATGGTTTTATTGCTTTGGTATTGCTTTAACAACTCTTGAACTAGGAGAATATTATCTCTTATACTCCTCCTTTGGATGAAAACCCCTTTATATGAATTTAGTATTGAGTAAAGGGTTGCTTTTAGTCTACCTGTCATCATTTTAGATATAATCTTGTGGAACATATAACAATAAGAAATTGACTTGTAGTACTTTGATGAAAAAGGATACAGTAATTTAGGGTTAAGGCTCATAAAGGCTTTGTTGAATTTTTTAGCTATCTTACATTTAGAAAAGAGCTTCATGATAGCTTTTTGGACAAGATAGTGTCAAGTTTTTTTCATTAAGTCTAGATGTCTTAATGGGGTTCATGCTAGAGATAAAAACTTCGATGTCTAATCTGATGAAGGGTTTCATAGGCAAGGCTGCTTGGTCATCCTTGATGAGGAAAGGAATATAAGACCTAATCATTTGTAAGGAAGGAGAAGCTTTAAAATAGTTAATAAGTATGTCTTTAAAATAGTTCAGTTCATCTTAGTTGGTGTATAGAGTTCCATCTAACCTTGGAAGCAATACTATCTTATTGGTGTTTCTTCACACTAGGATAACATTATGAAAGAACTTAATGTTTAGATCCCTATCTTTTAAACATTGCACTCTCAATCTTTGTCTAACCAAAGAAGCATGATTTTTAAGAGCCGGTGATAGGTGTGTATTTCTAAGTATTTGGTATGTGTTTCTTATATAATAGGTTATTATTGTTTTTTTAAGACTTATTTTGTATGTTTTTTTAGTTTGATCTTCATGGTTGTTCTTTTATGTTTGATATTGATTTAGAGTAAGAATTGATCATTTTTAATGTAAGAATGGAGTGCAGCCACTATTGTCATTGAGCTAGGGACCAAGAGAGGAGAAGAGAAGTATAGTAATTGTAAGACAAGAACTCGGGATTCACACTAATTCCCATTGTCGTGGGATCCTTAACCCGAAGAGACACGCGAGTTTCACTTATTCTTAAGTTACTGGGACTATATAAGGGCAAAAATCCCTAAGGCCGAAGGGTGTCTTGAGAACTTGCCTCCTTGAGCTAAAAAAAAATTTAGAGCCTAGAGAGAGGTAGAGAATCAAGATTTCCACTCCAAATTGGCAAAGAGCTCACAAACTCCAAATTTTCCATATTTGGGCAAAGAAGAGGAGGAGCTTTCTTCAAAAAGTTCTTATTTCATTTTTTTCTCTTCTAGCATCTTTATTATGGATTTTCTGGTTGTTGAGGATGTTAATGAAATTATGAGTGGCTGATTTATTTGTAGAGATTACTTTTGAACTACTTATTGAACTCCTACTTTGTTGATTTGAATGAATGGTGCTTTTGATGAATGTTGAGCTTATACCTTGTAATTTATTGAGAAATTGATTTGGGTAAATTGTGTAGGGCTGTACAATGAGAATTGACACTCTATAGGCCTACATTCATCAAGTTAATTGATTAGTTGGAGAGAGATCTTGGCTAATTAATTGATTACCCATAAGATAACTTCATAACTAATTAAATTGGTGAACTGATTATGTAGATTGAGAGATTTCTTAATCATTTCCATTTAATTTGGCTAGGGACAATTAATTACACCTTGAGAAAGGGTAGTTAATACATTAGGACATCTTTGGTGAGGCAGAATTCAATTAACAAGGTAAGAGGGAGATATGATAAGTAAAAAATGATCTCTAATTGTTAAATCTTCACTTTTGCTTTATCATTTGTTCATGGTTAATTGTTTGATTTAGTTTAATTTTTTAGTTTATATTTATTAAGTCTCAAATGAAGCAACTTGAATTAAGTAGCGTTTAAACACAATCTCTAAGGGATCGATATATGTTCTTTAATACAAGTTACACCCTGTATACTTGCAGTTTTGAGGATAAAACTAGTGAATTGGCATTGCAATCAACAAGTTTTTGGTGCCATTTCTGGGGTTGTTTGTTTAGTATATTGTTTAGTTTAGGTAACTTTGATTTGAGAGTGTTTGATACTTTTCCTTGTGTATTAGCAAATGCATGAAAACAAGGAGCACAAGAAAGTCTGAAGAAGCGTTTGAAGAAGAATTTTCTAATATTACAAGACAAGAGAGGAGGTTAAGGAGAGCAAAGCAACAAGAAAATCTTCAAACAAATATTGTGGAAGAAGGATAACAAGCAAGGGTCGAGAGAACATTGATGGATTTTATAAGGCCCGAATTTAGTCCACAAGGAGTTACAAGGCTTGCAGTCACAACAAAAAACTTTGAAATCATCCCGACACTCATGAACATACTCCAGAACAGTGTTCAATTTTATGGGTTATCAACTGAAGATCCCAATGCCCACCTAGTAAATTGTTTGGAGATATGCGACACTTTTAGATTCCAAAGGTTGTTTGATGATGCTATGAGGCTCAGATTATTTCCATTCACTTTGAGAGATCGAGCCAAGGTATGGTACAACTCACTTAGTGCATCTCAGATTACTATATGGGATCAAGTAGCCCAACCCTTCCTTGCCAAGTGCTTCCCATTGAAAAAAGACTACGTGGATCATCAAGAAAATTACAAACTTTCAATAAAATGATGGGGAGTCATTATATGAAACTTGGGAGAGGTTCAAAGAGTTGCAAAGAATTTGTCCATACCATAACCTTCTAAGGGAGTTCTTACTACATACATTATATAATGGTGTGAATCAGACTATAAGAGGGACAATAGATGCAGTTGCTGGAGGTCTTTAATGAGGAAAACCATTGAGGTTGCCCATGATCTTTTGGACAAGTTAGCAAGTAATAGTTGCATATGATCGAATGAAAGGAGTAGGCAAGACACAAAGGAACAAAAAGGCATGATTCCAACTGATTTAGTTATAGCCTTGCAAGCTCAGATTACCACACTCACTAAGCAGTTGAACAATATGGAAGGAGTTTCTTTATCCACAGCCAAAGCCATACAGGTCCACTGGGAGTTATGTGGGTAGGATAACCATTGCTCAACATAATGTTTCTTGTTAGGAGATAGTAGCATAGAACAAGTAAATTACTTGGGCCAACCACATCGAGGTAACAATTTATACTTTAACACTCATAATTCGAGGTAAAAAAAACTACCCAAATTTTTCTTAGAGTACTAACAATGCAGGTGGCTAAGAAAAACCACAAGGACTGCTCAGATTTTAACAAGATCATCATGGATCTTTAGAGAGAAAAATGGACAAGTTAATAGATGCATTGGGGTCCAAATTCTCAAGCCAAGAGGAAAGTCAAAGAAGGCAGGAAGAGAATTAGAAATGGATGTTTGCGAGCCAGGATGCCAAATTTGACCAAATATTAAAGAACCATACTTCCTCCATCCACAACTTGAAGGTTTAGGTAGGTCAAATTTCTACTACTTTGTCTTCTAAAAATGTAGATGGCCTACCAAGCAACACTAAAGCTAACCCAAAAGAACAACTCAAGGCCATCACACTTCAGAATGGCAAACAACTAGAGGAGCCAAGTGTGCAAAAGGAGAGTCAAATGAAGGAAAAAGGAAAGGAGATAGAAGAAGAGAAAGTAGAAGAGAGGCCATATGTACCACCACCACCCTACAAGCCTAAACTTATATATCCACAAAGGGTGAGACAACATCAGGTAGACACTCAGTTTTCCAAGTTTCTAGAGAAACTGAAGAAGCTTCAGTGGTGGAAGCCTTGGAGTGGATGCCTAAGTATGCGAAATTTCTTAAGGACTTACTCACACATAAATGCACTTGGGAGGACAATCAGACTGTAACCTTGATGAAGAATTGTAGTTCGATCATCTCAAGCACAATGAATTCAAAACTACATGATCCAAGGAGTTTTACTATGCCATGTGTTGTTAGTGATTTTGAATTTTATAAATGCTTATGTGATTTAGGTACAAGTGTTAACTTGATGCCTTTGCTTATTTTTAGGAAATTGAGATTAGGAGAGGTCAAGCTAACATCCATGCTCATTCAGCTTTCGAATCAATCCACCAAGAGGCCATTTGGAGTTGTAGAAGATGTGTTGGCAAAATTAAATAAATTTATCATTCTTGCTGATTTTGTTATGTTAGACTTTGAAGTAGAAAGACATTTTCTATTGATTTTGGGTAGGCCTTTTATGAATACTGGTAGGGAATTAGTTGATGTTCATGAAGGAAAACTTATTTTGAGAATTATTGATGAGCAGGTTGAATTTAACATGTCTAAATCTTTTAAAAATTCGATGGATGGTACTATATGTATGAAAATTGATGTTGTGGATGAGTGTGTGAAGGAAGTTGAAGAGAAAGTTGATGACGTTATTGAAGTGCAGGAAAATGAGAGTGTGAGAGAAGAGAAATTATGTGAGGAAGTTGATCTAGAGGAGTTAGAGAGAACATATACACCCACACCACCTTTCATTGTTAAGCCCCCCAATTTAGAGCTTAAACCCTTACCTTCCCACTTAAGATACACTTTTTTAGGTAAGAACCATACCCTACCCATCATTATCTCCAACTAATTAGATTATGAGCAGGAAGAGAAAGTGTTGGAGACCATTAAGAAGAGGATGAGAGCCATAGGGTGAAATTTTCTAATATTAGGGGGATTAGCCCCAATGTGGTGATGTATAGAATTAACCTATAAGAAGGATGTAAAACTATAAAGGAGCAATAGAGAATATTAAATCCAAACATACAAGAGGTTGTAAAGAAGGAGGTAGTGAAGCTTTTGGATGTGGGGATCATTTACCCCATTTCAAATAGTGAGTGGGTGAGTCTGATACAATATGTGCTTAAGAAGGGAGGCATGACAGTGATGGAGAATGAAAATGGTGAAAAGATTTCTACTAGGACCATCACAGGTTGGAGAGTGTGTATTGATTACTGGAAGCTCAATCTAGCCACTAAGAAAGACCATTTCCCTTTACCTTTTGTGGAACAAATTATTGAGAGGGTGGTTAGCCATTCTTTTTATTATTTTCTTGATGGATATTCATGGTATAATCAAGTGTTTATATACTTGGAAGACAAAGAGAATACCACTTTCGCTTGTCCTTATAAGACTTTCGCTTATCAAATGATGCTTTTTGGTTTATGCAATGCACCTGCCACATTCCAATGGTGTATGATGGCCATATTTATGAACATGAATGAGAACTTTATAAAGGTATTTATGGATGACCTGTCTATCTTTGGAGATTCTTTTGATCATTACTTGTTTAATTTAGACAGAGTGCTTCAAAGATGTAAGGAGTCTCATCGAGTCTTGAACTGGGATACATGACATTTCATGGTTCAAGACGGAATTGTATTGGATCATACGATCTCACAAAAGGGATTGAGGTAGATCGAGCTAAGACTGAAATGATTGAAAAGCTACCACCTCCTATCAACAGCAAAGGCATCTGAGCTTTTCTTGGTCATACAGGGTTTTACAAACAGTTCATCAAGGATTTTTCTCTTATTGCTAGACGCTTGAATCATTTATTAGTTAAAGATATGCCTTTTGTGTTTGATGATGATTGTTTGGATTCTTTTAATAGGTTGAAGAAGGCACTTACAACAGTAACCATTTTGATGTCGCTAGATTGGTTTCTTCCCTTCGAGCAAGTGACCATGCTATTGGTTCTGTACTTGGCTAGCAGAAGGAGAAGAGGTTACATGCCATCTATTACACAAGTAAGACCTTGATGGGAGCATAACTGAACTAAACCATTACTGAGAAGGAATTGCTTACAGTGGTATTTGCATATGAGAAAATTCATTCTTATCTTTTGGGCTCACAAGTTATTGTTTTTACAGATCATACGGCATTGCGATATCTCTTTTCCAAGAAGGATGCTAAGGCTAGGCTCATCCGGTGGGTGCTTTTCTCCAAGAATTCAACATTGAGATTAAAGACAAGAAGGAGCAGAAAATGTTGTAACGGACCACCTATTACGACTTGAAGGGGAGCACCATAAAAAAGAAGAGGAAATCGAGGAGAGGTTTCCTGATAAGGCTTTATGATGGTAGAAAATCCTTTTTGTTCTTAGTTTGCAGATATTGCAAACTACCTCCTAGGTGGTAATCTTTATTCTGATCTCTCATATCAACAAAGGAAGTTTTTCTTATTCTATTTTTCTCACTATATTTGGGATGAACCTGTTTTATATAAAATTTGGGCTAACAATGTGATTCACAAGTGAGTTCCCTAAAGATGAAAAGCTTGATGTTTTGACTTAATGTCATAGTTTAGTGTATGCAAGACACTATGGAGATTACAAGATGATGACTCGTATCTTGGAATGTGGGTTATATTGACCAATTTTGTTTAAGGACGCCCGAAATTTTGTGCTACAGTATGATAGATGCTAAAGAATGGGCAACATATCCAAGCAAGATGAGATGCCACTTTCGAATTTATGGAAATGGAAATATTTGATGTGTGGAGCTTGGATTTTATGGGACCATTCCCATCCTCCTTAGGTAACACATACATACTGGTTGGAGTTGATTATGTTTCGAAGTGGGTTAAAGTCATAGCTAGTCCAACCAATGATGGCAAGGTGGTGCAAAGATTAATCAAGAAGATTTTCACTAGATTTGGAGTGCCTAGAGCGATAATCAGTGATGGAGGGAGTCATTTTTGCAACAAACACTTTGAAGACACATATAGGTACTACTCCATATAGACTTGTGTAGGGCAAGGCTTGCCATTTACCTTTGGAGTTGGAGCATAGAGCCTAATTGGAAATTCAGAAGTTGAATATGAAAATGCTAAGTTGTACAAAAAAGGGAAAAATGTGGCATGATGCTCATATTAAAAAGAAGGAGTTTAAGAGTGGGGACTTGGTGCTTTTATTCAATGTAAGACTTTGGTTAGTTCTTGGAAAGCTCAAGTCAAGATGGAGTGGACCCTTCAAGATCCTTCAAGTGCTTTCCCATGGAGTTTTAGAGTTGGAAAATGATAAGGGTGAAACATTCAAGGTCAATGGGCATAGATGCAAGTCATACTATAGAGGGACATACTCACAAGAAAGGGAAGTAATCTCTTTCCTTTCTTCAACCCTTTCATGATTGCATGTGGAACGATTAAGCTAATGACCTTCACTTAGCATGTTTACATTTCTTTTGCCTGTCTTTTTTTACTTCTTTGTTTGATTTGTTTGGTTTGAGTTTGATATGATTTAGGTGAAGCATTCAAGGTCAATGGGCATAGATGCAAGCCATACTATAGAGGGACATACTCACAAGAAAGGGAAGTAATCTCTTTCCTTTCTTCTACCCTTTCATGATTGCATGTGGAACGATTAAGCTAATGACCTTAACTTAGCATGTTTACATTTCTTTTGCCTGTCTTTTTTTACTTCTTTGTTTGATTTGTTTGGTTTCGATTATGTTTGGTTTGAGTTTGATATGATTTCTTGATATTTACTTGGTTTTTTTTAGTTTTAACTTGTTTTCTCTTCAAATTTCTTATTGGTTGGGTGATTTTAAAGTGTTTACAAGTTGCTTAAATGTTGGGAATACATGCTAAGCGTGGAAGAGGACTAAAAGGTTTGAAAATCAGATTGGGTATCTGTACAATTCCCACAATCGTAGGAATGTTTTTGTTTCCCACCAACGTGCGAAGACTCTTCAGAAACTTTTTGGAGCCTTAACCCACAATCGTGGGAAGCACAAGGATTCCCATGATCATAGGATCCCCAGTTGAAGGATTTTAAAAATCCCTCCTTTTCTCTTTCTTTATCTTCTCACATTCTCTCACTCTAAAACCCGAAACCCACTCACCCAAACCTCACAAATCCTTCATCTTTCCCCTAAATCTTGGTGTTTTCTCCACTTTTTTCCATTATTGTTCACTCTCTTAACACTTATTTCACATTACCCACTCAAGAATCCAAGGATTTGATAATTTTCTCTCTTTCTCTCTCAAAAATGTGCTAATCTCTCTCTTGACTCTTTTTACAGGTTTTTCTCCTTAAATGGCTCCAAAGAAGCTTGTAGCCCGTAAACCAACCGACCAACTACGCCTCTAAGTCTCTGGAGAAGGTAAATGTGATATGGAGACCACTTTTCGTGCACCATTCCTATTTTTTTAAAAGAAGAAGGTATGAGATTCCAGGACTTTAAGGATAGAGAGTTATTGCCTCCTAGGTACTTTGATTTTTACCTGTTAGAAACTCTAAGACTAAGGCATAACATTGAAAGATTGGCTGTAAATATTGGTTGGGGTCATTTAATTCATTGTGATGTATTGACATACCCCATGATGACTATAGAATTTTTCACCATTGTGCGCTACAATACTAAAATGGACACATTCTGGTTTAAGATAGGTGGCCATGCATATGGGGTAGATTACATTGTCATTCGTGAACTCTTTGAATTGTCTAACACCAAAGTTTTGGATGACCATGATGATTTTTATGTGGATGACTATTGGAAGATCCTTATGGGTGAAAACAATTTTGACTTTAGGAATGCACCCATCACTTTGATTCGTAGCATCGAACACTTACTTCTTCACAAGTTTATGTGCCTAATTGTTTTTAACAAAACTGAAAGCAGCAAGTGCTCGGCTAAGGAACTTTTCTTTCTTTGGTGTATGGATAGTAAAATTAAAGTGAATACCCCTTATCACATTTTTCGATCTATTGTGGGTTGCGTTACTAAGAAAAGCTCATATTTTGGCATAGATTACATTGTTACTACTTTGGCTTTGCATTACAATCTTGATGTGGATAGTGTTTGCACAACTAGACCTGATATGTTTGATGTACCTTATTTAAGACGCTTTGAAATTTTGGAGCCCCATTCTATAGAGCTCTAAAACCTCAAACGCGCACTGCTATTAAGAATAGGAAGGGCAAGGATATAGCCACTTCTAAACCATCCTCCTCTCAGGCACCCCCAAAGCCCCAAGAAGAAGCAGTTGAAGACGAACCAATCGTAGCAATAAATGTCGATAAGTTCTAACAAATCCTCAACCAAATGGCCAAAAAACCATCAACAAATGACACT
>JANVCL010000213.1:17187573-17218117 GCA_026546855.1 Erythroxylum incrassatum | reverse complement strand
GCCAAACTCCTCCTTCCAAAGGAGCCAAATACCACCAGAGAATCGGACCACTTCGACTATAAACGAAAAGTCAAACCCGAAGGAGCGTATGACAGCGGTGGCCCGAGGGCCGCTGATACGGGGTTCCAGCACGGCCAACACGCCCGGATTGTAAATCCAGATGTAGTGACACAGGAGGGTCCGAAACTCCGATCCTCCTGCCCCTTGGCAATTCCAGAATAACATCGACATAAGAAAAAGAGGAAAAGGAACTTACCTCAGAGCCTCTACAAGGCTCTCGACTCGAAGCACGCGACTCTCCTCAGCAGGAGGCTCGAGGGTCATGTCTTTTACTGGTCCCGGACCTGAAGGGTCCTTGAGCCTGGGTGGTGCCATCAACACGTCGGAAGGGTCCGAAGGCATGATTGGCAGTAGGCCTTCCACTGTCCCGGGTTCCTCCACCCCCTCCATGCTCTAGGGCCACGCCTCTACCCCGAGGGTATAATTGTCCAGGAGCTGGCTAACACAAACCAACTTGGAGTGCGATGGGATTTCAACGACAATATTTCTCTCCGTGACCGTGGGTTGCATTAGGATTGGAGAGGCCAAGGCGGCTTCTTGAGTCAGGCCCCCGCTAGCTTGGCCCAATTCCTGTCGCACCAGGGGGTAGAAATAACAGTTTTCCCCTTCAAACCCTGTGTGGGCCAGGCGGGCTTAACAGCAGGCCCAGTTAAGCCTCCCTTGGGCTTTAAATTTCCTGGTCCACGTGTAGAAGAGAACGTCAACCTTTGGCCCAGCCCAGTGGGAGCCGGCTAGGATTGAAACATGCTAGGCCCAACAGTCGGAAGATCTCCCATACCCGCAGCTGCCAATGTTGCAAACCTCAAGCCGCCCGTCTGCCTCGCTGCGTTAGAGCCCTCCTCATCGGTCTACGCCTGTCTCGTTGTCCTTGAGCGTGGGCGACGATGCTGAACGTTAATCTACAACCCATAGCTGTTGCCCATCACTTCACCCTAACGCATCTCAGCTGCCTCCAACGGCTCTTCGGACGAAGACACGCCTGCTCGAGCTAGGGCCGATGGTGGAGAGTCAGAGGCAATCGGTTATGTCATCCTAGAACAGGCCATCGGAGAGTGGCCCACGATGCCGCAGGTGTAGCATACTTGGGGGAGACCCTCGTATGTGATCAGTAAGGTTTCCCCGTCGAGCTCCACACTCGGTGTCAGCGGGGCAGTCAAGTTGATCTCCACCACCAGTCTCGTGTAGCGTTCGCGTTTAGCATGCATGGAGGCATCATCAATCCGCACCATCTCGCCAACGAGATTTCCCAAGGCTGACAGGATCTTCGGGTGGTAGCGGGTGATAAGAAGGTTTGGAATCCGAATCCAAACCACAGCATGCGTGATTTGAGCCTAGGAAGGCCAGAATGAGGGAACCCAACGCTGGACGGTGACCACCTGGCCGAAGACCGTCCATGGGCTGTCGGTGAGGACATGTAAGTAATCCCTCTCCTCCTAGAATTTAACCAGGAAAAAATCGTGGTCCAAGTCCACAAACTTCATAGGTCCCCAAAGTTTCCACAGATTGCATAGACAGGCGGAGAACACGCTAAAACCGACCTTCCAGCCAAGAACTTTAACTATCACCATGAGCGTCCACTGCTGATCCAACTTCGATCGCAGTGGTTGGGAGAGGAAAATGCCGCCACCGCGCTCCCCGGGGACTGGGGTGATATCGCCTTCCTCAACGTCAACCGGACTATCCTCCGGCCACCTGGATGTCGCCTCAGCAGCGATGGTCACTAGACCTAAGACCGCCTGGCTATAGGACGCTTTGGGTGGGGGAGGATCGTCATCTCTTTTTCGAGTCCTCCCCTTTTTGGCGAGATGTCCCCCTGGGTCGAGGGAATCCATAAAACGTATCAAGGTTCAACTGAAAAACGAAAAAATCACGCTCGTAGCACTCTGGAACTTGAACCAAAAGCTCGTCACCTTTTCTCGCTCGAAACAGTCTTTCATTCTAATCCCTTGACACATATGAATCCCTTTTGTACTTCTTTTTCCCCTCAATAGTATAGAGAAGTGAAAGCTGACTTGTACAGAAGGAAAGTCTGATGCTATCAAACTAGGGATTTTTAGTTTGACTTATCTACAAAATTTGCTTGTTGGCATGAGTTATTTTGAAGGAAAGGCATAAGTTATTTTGAAGAAAAATATTACGCGATAATCATATTAAGAGAGGGATTAAGGCTAGAACCTAAATAAATTATATTTACTAACTTTTCCTATAAGCTTATAAATGTTGTCCTTTTCCCATAGAAAGGCATCAATCCAACACGAGTAGTCAATTGGTCTTTTATGTGAGACCACTGAGATGCAAGTTTAGGAAGCTTGAATTCCATGTTCATTACTCAAGCGAGTGATCTTCTTGTCCAAAGAGCCCATAGCTTTTCCTAAAACGCAGTTCTAGTCCACTTGTGAGTTAGCATTGCACTGTTAAGTAAGGAGTTCCCCAAGGATCCGTTCAAAGCTGTACCAGTACCTCTCAACATCTGCAACATAGAAATAAGGCTTTAATTCGTTATCCCTCCATTGCACATGCACGCAAGTTTCAGTTGAGTAAAATTTTTGAGAAATCATCGTGAAGAAACACCATGGCATTAGATAACTGTAATCGTGCTGCTTATGCAAATAAACTTGGTGATGACATAATGTAACCTAACCAACCTAATTAGTACATGAGACTTCTTCCTCTCATTTTTCCCAGGCAACTTTCTATATGTAACTGCATGCACAAACTCAAGAGTGCTACTTATTTGACATTTCACTTCCATCTTTAAAGGGAAAAAAAACTTTTCATTTCTGAACTCGGGTGAGTTAGCAGTGCAAAACATGGCCATGTGCTTAGCTTTGTATTTTCCGATGGTTCAATTTGTCTTAACAATCGTGAATGAAACTTGCACGGATGATGTAGGTTTCTTGTTGCACTTTGGAATTTATTAACACGGTTGTCCGGAGGAGAAAGTTATCATTTTTGCTATTATTGAAGCCGCATGCAAACTTCGAGGATCCAAAAATGGCAGCTTCTCCGCTTCGTCTTCATTTCCATGATTGTTTTGTCGATGCAAGCCATCTTCTTACTATATTCCTTCTCTTGTTCTTGCATCTATGTCAGACCTCATGCTAAATGACAGATGTAACGCTGCAGGGTAATGATCTTGCTGGGTGATGGTGAAAACTTTGTTGGTGAGAAAACGGCACCACCAAATCTGAACTCATTGACAGGATTCGAAGTAATGGACACCAACCAGTCTGCCCTGTAATGTGCATCCAGAGACTGTTTCTTGTGCCTTATATTCTGGCAATTTTAGCTAGGCTCTGTTGTTTTAGTACGTAATCAATACTTCTCAATCTATATTTCTATACAACGTTACTTCTGCTTCTACCATATGGGATGGGTATTCATATTTGGTGGTCAGGTGGTCCAAGTTGACAAGCGGAAATGGAATGGGGAGATAGTGTGATGCAACCACCACCCATGTTCCTACTCCCAGCTTTACCGTCCCATTATTGTTTGATTTCCAAATTTCAGAACCTTGGCCTCACACTAAATGGAGCAGAGATTCTGCACGAGTCTGAATTGTGTACTTAAGAGATTCTGCACGAGTCTGAATTGTGTACTTAAGCGAGCTCATAATTTTATGTTACAAGACGAGCACAAACAGTGTATGCACTTCTTATGAGTACTAATGACACAATTTGATTTGTTAACCAGGTCGCATGGGACGGATAAATCCCATTGTTAATAGGGAAAAAAGAGGCATAAGAAACCGATCGTCATACACGAGCTTCAACTCAGGTTTACAGCTTCCTGTCCCAGCGGGTGGATTGGCCACCATTCTTTAACCAAGTGCTCAAGCAGGATCGCCATCAAGTTCCTGGAGGTAATTATACCATAATTATGTAAACATAAGCATGCACAAAGAATTATAACAAACAACAAAATCTGCCAAAGCAAAGTCCATCCAAGTCTTAACAATGGCAACCATGTCCAAAGCACTTTCCAGCTTTAACATCACGGTGAAAAGGACTACTAAGTCTACTATCATCAAAATGTATCATCAATCAGGCAATGAGCTCAAAGCGTTGTTTAGGTCAATTTTTGCTTGAAACTAATCCTATCTTGGCATTTCCCACCTATCAGTCAGTCACCTAAACACATAGCTACAGCCTGCATTGAAGTCCAGCTTCATGGAGATTATTTTTTCATCTTAACCAAAAGGGTAAAAAGCTTTAAAGGAAAAATAAATATGATGAGCAAACCAGAAACTCAAATTTCTGATAGAATTGGCATTTGACCAAACTGACATCAAACATAATTTGAAAGCAGAGAGAAGTTGAAGAACCTGCAGGCTTATTCTTCCACATTGATTCCTGAGAAGCCTGAAGCCCCAATAGCAGACAATGATTTAGCTATGATCCGTGTAGCTAAAGATAGTTAAAGATACAGTAAACGAACTAACATCAGATACCTGGAAGCAGGTTGGATCATTGATTGAAATGGAAGGTGCAGGTAGTTGAGCGTAACCATGTTCCTGCACAGCCACCTTGATCAAGACACAAATTAATAAAAGAAGACATGTGAGACATACAAAGATGTTGAAGCAAAAAAAGCATTATACGCCACCACCAGTGCTAGTAGATTCTAAAACCATCAACTCTAGACAGTTGACACAACCATGTGGTAGAACTAAAGAGAAATCTCTCGTTTCAAATTAGAGCTGTTATCCCAAGCATCTTTCAACCTTACATCTAAAAGGGGCATAATAAAACTTGCACATAAGAAAGTTGGGAATAGAACAAAGTATAAAGAGAGACATAGTCACTGACCAATGAAGAAAACGAAGGCTGTTGAAGCTGCTGTTGATGGTGGAACTGTGTTTGGAGCTGTGCCTGAAGCGGCACTTGCAGAGTAGGTACAACTTGAGGATTTGACAGGGTCTGAGACTGTTGAACAGAGGGTTTTTGTAGCAGTTGCTGTTGTGATTGTTGTTGCTCCTGTGATATCAAGTCCTCAGGTTTCTCCCACTGCCAAAAGAAGAATTTATCAGAGAGTTGAAAGATAACGTGTCAACACCAGAGTATGGCAGAGATTAGCATCCCACCCGACTTTCACGAGTGACACTGTTGTAATAGTACTTGAATCCCTCAGGGGAGAAATGTTCTGTCCAATTAGATTTTGGTGGAACTGCCTGGCCCATAACAGCTGTTGGCAGAGCTGAAGTAGGAGGCAGATCTGCAGGCAATGTAGTAGTGGGATTACCAGCAATGGTCTGTGGTGCAACTCCAGGCCACTGAGAATGAGAAGGCAGGAAATGTAAAAGAACTTCCAAAAAGTAAACAGAACCTTTAAGCCTAGACAACAGAAAAAATATCAAAATGACAACATAGAATAACCTAAAACGCTAGTGAAAGCATACTAACAGCCAGACAAGTGGCATTGACAAATAAATGAGAAATAGAACACGCCATTACTGATTCAGACTGATATTAAGTTCAACTCATAATATAATGACAAGAATTAAGCAAACACTCTTTGCAGACTCAATTTTCCTAGTAGCCAACCATTTTTCTCAAGCAAGCAACACTATTTTTACACAACATGTCAAACAGCAGCTCCAGCTATTACCATGTATCCTATACTACCAATTACATAAGATTTTTGTTCTACATTTTAGAATAAACATGAAGCAATAACTACCCCAACCAAGGTTATCTGCTGACGAGCTCTTCTTCAAGTTTAAAAAATCCAAGTTTCATACTTTTCTAACAATTGATACCTGCAGTTTAGTAACCTGAGAACTCTGATGCAGTGGCAAATTTTGGGTAGGTGGTTGCATCATTTGAAGTTGTTGCTGCAACTGGGAGAATGCTTGCTGGGATGACTGAAAACTTGCTTGTAGAGTTTGCGTCTGCTGTGACAGCATCTGAGCCAGCTGAGAGGGTGACTGCTGATGAGATTGAAGCAAATGCTGCTGCATGGATGATGGTAATTGTTGAATATTTGGAACGGAAGGAAGAGAATGGGATGGCAAGTTGATATTCGCAGGTGCTTGTGCTGCTGCATTGGATGACATGCTCTGAGCAAGCTGAGGTTGAGTAGTAGACAAGGATCCACTGATACAAGTTGTATGCTGCGGCGCAAGTGCCTGGGTAAACAGTGTTTGAGCAACAGTTAGAGGAGTATGGTTCGTCAGTGTAGGAAGTTTGTGTCTGTGAATAAGATGTTACCTGAGAGTATAGTTGAGAAGGTGGCAAATGTTGAGGTGATTGAAAAGGTTTGTGTAATGGTGATATTTGCTGGCCCAAATGAAGCCCCTGCTGTAAAGATTAGTTAAAATTATTTGAATTCGTGAATAAAAGGAATTGAAATGAAATGATTTAATCATTAAAAGATGAGGGTGAAATGTATTGTGGTTTGTAGTACTTATGAATCGAGAAAGAGAGTCAGAAAGCCTGCTTAATATAAAGTTTGAAGTAAAAGAGTTTGAAAATGATGCTACTAACAGACACCTTCACAACCACGACAAGAAAAAGAAGGAAAATAAAACGCATACAACCACAACAATATTGTTTTTTAATTGAACCTCAATCCTCCAGCTAAAAGTTGTCATTCTATAAATAGATAAGTTAAATACACAATTTTTTTTTTTAAACCTCCTTGTTATTAACACCATACATTAGTGACATGGATTTATAAAACACAAGAATAAGAGACACAGGAAAACGCAAGACCAAAAGTTGGCCTATTTGTTTTCACTTTATTTTGATTTTCTATTTTGCTTTCAATTTTAGTAAAAAAAAAATCTGTTTGTTTGAGTTTTTAATTTATTTTTTATTTTAGTTTCTTCCACTTTTTATAATTTATGAAAACTATAATTTTTGTTTTTTATTTTTATTATTTATAATCTTTATAATCTGATGTATTGTCAACTAAATGTACATTATTTAATTAATTACTATTAATTATTAATAAAAATAATTTATCAATAAATATTATATAAGAGATTAAAATAAATTTATTTAATTCATTTATTTATAAAAATAATTTATCTTTATATTTTATCTAATATGTAATTATTATCAATAATAAAAATATAACTATATTGACATTAACAACCAAACAAGTTTTTAGTTTTAATTTAAAAAACATAAACTAAAAATAGAAAACAAAAATTAAAAACTAAAAATAGAAAACAAAAATTAAAAACCACAACAGAAAAATAAATTAAAAACAAACAGTCCCTAATATGATGAAATCCAATAATTTTACCTGATTTGAAGGCAGGGCTAGATCACCAGACCTAGGAGGCAACTGAGTCCCAAAACCATGAACACCATTGTTGTTCGTGGGACCCAAATTCTTTGGACTCATAGAATGCCATGCATTAGGACGAATCCTATCCCCCATTGGATCGCCAAAGTTAGGTGGTGGTCTAAGACCGTGAAAAAAATCTGTTAATGTTAGAACAAAGGAGAGAATAACTCCTGCAAAGAATTGACTTTAATAGAAAGTGAAGGATAAGATTACCTAGGTGCTGGTGCTTGAAACCGCGGGCCAAAGCCAGCTCCACCAAATGCAGGAGCACCCCTGAAAAAATATAAATGTTAAGATAAGTGAGGTTGATATTGCTACCTCACATGCATGGATGGAAACACAAGACCAACCGAAAGGAAAAGGCACACTAGCATTAAAAAAGAGACAATATCTGCTGAAACACCTTGAATCACCAGGCCTTGGCCTTTTAGGATCAGCAAATCGAACAGTTAATGGTTGATCACAACCCTAATACAAATCAAGGAAAAAAAGGTAATTATTACACGGCAATACCCACATAATATGTTCAGACATCATACACAGCATATTCATCATTACAAATGCAGTATAGTGTGCTTACTCTCATAGTATAGATCCCATTAAGAGCATTTATAGCTGCCAATGCCATATCTCTATGAGAGAATTTAACAAATCCACACCCTTCAAACGAGAATTAGGAAAACCAATAGCGATGACAAGATAAGGAAAAAAAAAAAGTTAGCTTCACATAAACATAGGAGAATCACAAATGAAATCATCCAAAGAGAACCAAAAAGAAACAGAAAGTCCTCTAGTTATAATGTAAAGGAAAGGCCAACCAATTCATAACACACATCATTTATCATCTCAACAAGTCAGATTAATTTATGGTTACTGAGGAAAGGACACACCTCGACTCTGCTTCATATCATCACGCATGAGGTAAACATCTTCTACCCGGCCATAGGGTAAGAAAATCTGAAGAGTAGACACTGGTTACGAGTTTTGCAATATCAATTTGGAGAAGAGAATTGAAAAGTATTAAGAGATCATACATGCAAAGGATTAACATGTCCCAAATACATATATGACCACCAAAGTGCAACAACTAAATATCATATGAAACTAAAATCTGCATCCAGGAAAAAGAAAAAGTACGGAAGAAGAGGCAAAAAGGGAGGGACAGCTTGTTTTTGAAGAAATGCCCAAAGGATGCTAATTCAGAAACAAGATTGGAATTACAACAAACAGATGGTTTAAATAACATACGTCCTCAACTTCCTTTTCCGTGGCCTGTTTGTTTAATGACCCCACAAACAATTTGAATTCAACCGCACCTGCAATTAAGGAATAAAATCATACAAAACACAGGATTCCATGATGAAAAGACTGGCTGGCCCAATAAGTTATTCACACAAAACATTCTGTAACAGCAAAAGTTTACAAAAAAACAAAGAAATTCACCAGCAAAATGTAGTGTTAAGGAAACAACTAATCAAAATAAGAGACAATGAAAAAAGATTGAATTTGTCACACTTGAAGAGCAGTTCACTGTAGTGCAAGTTGGTGTAGGAAATAAACGAGGAAAAACCAAAAGACACAAAAAATGTAAACCATGATGCTACAAAGGTAAAACCCCAAAGGCTTGAAATTTAGTAAAGCATGGTTCATTACCAAGACGCTCCCGTTCCCCATCAGCATATCTAACTTGGATAGGACCCAATCCCTGAAATTATAAATATTAAATAAATGGAACTACTACAAATGACCTAGAAGAGATGATCAAGCAGAGCAACTTACCCCAGGCAGTGTATATTGATTGTGTAGAGCTTTGATGGCCCTGTCTGCTTCTTCTGAAGTAGCATATTTAATAAAACAACACCCTGCACGTACAAGGATTTCTGATCGGATAGGTTACTTCACCATTATAACAATGCTAAAGATATGCAAATACACCTGAATATTTCTTATGTACATTGTGCACATACATACACCGCTCCCAACAAGAATGATATGATCACAATAAGCAAGTTAAAGATCAAAGTGAAATTGATGTGCACGCATGTACCACTCCTACTAGTGATAATACAACACGAATTAAGTTCCAAGTCTAAGCCACAAGTTTAGACTCAAAAATTCCAATTGGCCGTTGCTGTAAGTATATGAAATAAGAAATACACGTACAATCCGCAGAGAAAATAACAGAAACGCTTTCATATTGTTCCATCATCATAGCATTGTTGCGATCCAAATCAAAATAACAGGAAACACAATATTACCACCCCCACACCTTTCCCCAAAGAAGAGAAAGTGCTCAACACACCCAAGGTGGAAATTCTGCTACTAGAACACTCCACTGTTCCAAACTCATTCTATTTCCCCATTCCTAGAAAGGGAAAGTAAAGAGAAACCACCATGACAAAGTCAACTTCTACCTTCAACTACAAGTAAATATCCTCAGAAACCAATACAAAAAAGTAATACACACAAAAGCAAAGCAGCATCTAAAGCAACTCTTCAATAGGATGAGTTGATCTTTTAATATCTTCGTACAAAGAGCAGTAGAGTAGAGCATGTTAAGAAGGAAACACATGCACCAATAAACTCACCTCTACATAATGCCAAAAACACACTCCATACCTCACTTTTATTACATAAATACCCATCTAATAGATTAGTTGCAACAGCAAAGAATTTCAAAAGTTTATCTTTTGTTCAGCAAACAGTTCGTCGCCACAGAAACAAGCTAATCAAACATATGAAGCAAATCTCTCCTACTGCATCAGGAAGCACACCCTGAGGACTGTGCATTAATATAAACTATTAACTTGCATTGCATCATTTTAGTGTTTGACCAAACCAAACATCGAGAGTAATGAGGATAGGTAAGCAAGCAAAACCTTTAATTACAAGCTCATGGATTTCCATGTACATTTCTCTCGTTCTCAAATGTCATAAAATCAACAATCCCAAATTTAAGCACCAAGTTTTCTGGTTCACAACAGTGCATGCCATAATGCACTTTAAATAACTAAAACGAACTGGCAAAAGCTAATAGTCAATAGTAGACAGAAATGAACTAATGTTTCCCCTAGCAGAAAAGACAAAAGGTCAAACGAGCTACTTCCACAGAAACCAAAAGTTTTGCTTTGCCACAACGCTCATCCTGAACAATCTTAAAGTACTATATTAAACAAAATTGGTAAAAAAGATCGAATCGAGCACGAACTTCTTAATTGCATCTAGGAGCTTAACAGAATCAGTAAGCAATCCTTCTACACAAACTCAATATTTCAACCTTAAAAGGGAAGTTCCACATATCTCAAAAACAACCACATCAAACGGTAGCCAACAGCGTACTGAAATCATGGATCCTGGTTGATCTCCATTTTTTCCCCCTTTACACCATAAAGGAGCCAAACAAAAATCCCGTGTGTAATTGCCTCGTGATGAAACAACATATTGCTTAACACAAACAAAACAAAAAAACGCACCAGACAGACATAATTAGTCTGCAACCTAGAATAAACATAATACCAGCCATCAAACTGTATCTAAGACTACAAACATCCATGATAAGTGATTATCCAGACGACTCATAAACAATAACTGCTTAGATTGAACATACCACACACCATGATAATACACCATGAACATCCACATTCAACATAAGTGAACTCCACACAAGCGTATCCTTATCAAACATTCAAGCATTAGAACTAGATCTACTAGCTTGGCCATACAGATCAGAGGCGATAAGAAACTCAGAAGACGGAATACTCATGACATTGTCAATGGTTGCATAGTTCCTTAAGAGGCTCTTAAGGTACACACAAGAATAGTATAAGCATTCCAACCATATTCAACAACCACTTCAAGTTCTAGATCCATCCAATTTGTTGATAAACACACTAGACGACAAATATGAAATTTGAAACCATTCAATTTCAAGTACTCCACTATGTTCAACAACATAAGAACAATCCACAAAATTCCTTTACATTGTACTTTCACCCATTATAAAAAAATTAATTCCAATAATTCTATTATTATGTCATTAACTTTACAACGTCTGAACTTCTAACATCCCAACACCAAAATAAGTGACAGCATGGTAGTGGACGATCCCATGACAATTTTTTTGTAGGGCAATGCCACCACTCCCACGTCCACTATGATAAAAGAACTAATCTGCTCATTCCCAACTGCTATACATATACTGGTTTTCAGTAGGTTCACATGAGTTGCCTTCTTGTTTTGGAACGATGTACACATAAAATGGGTTGCAAAAAACCAACAAGCCCAAAACTTGTTGTAAAAACAAGCTGAGACGGAAGATGAGCATACTTTGCCCCACTCAGCCTCTTAGAGGACCTGAAATAAGATACGATTTGATATAGGATCATCACAAAGAAACTAGCATATGCACATACCTTGTTGTTGTCCTGTTCTCTTGTCTCTGATCAGGGCCACTTCTATTACCTTTCCGTGGTCTTCAAACAAGGGACGAATCTAAAATTAAGTAACGAAAATTTGATAATATAATACTTGCTGGAAATGTAGCACAAAACACATAGCTAGAGCAATACTGCAAGAATAATATGAGGCTGCATGTTCATGCAATTTAAGAATGCAAAACAATATGCATTTTACTATAACCTCTAGCACCAACAGGACCAGAACACGTAGATGAAAATATAAAGCAGTCAAGTTTGATATTGTGCAAAATAAACGTAGAAAAATAACAAAAAAGAAGAATATGCAGCAAGCAGAATGAGAGACAAAACAAAGTCAAACAAATATTACCATTCACACATTCCTTAATTATAGGAACGAGCATAAAGTGGTGTTATTTTGAAACTACAATTTCCTGATGCATCGAACGATAAAGATCTATCCACGTGACGTGTGCATGAAAGTTATAACCTCAAGCAATAATTGTTTCTTATCGAGTATCACATGAATTACTTACATCAGCTTCAGTTGCTGTCCTTGGAACAGATCCCACAAAAAGTTTGGCAAAACTACCGGTGTCAAAACGATCTGAAGAAAATAAAACCATCAACATGCAGTGACCAAAACACGAGAATTAACTTTAGAACCAAAGCAAAATAGCATTAAGAAACAAATAATGCTTACACTATACAAACAAAGTAAAGATTGCAATAGTATTCATATTCAAAAATGATTAAACAAACAAAGTGAAGACTACAACTGTATTCATATTCAAATAAGACGAAGCAAAAAAAAATCTGTCTGTCATGACTGAATTCTCCTAACAATGTTTCAAGCCAAGCAAGTTGAAGTAGTGCCACATCCTAAATGTGTAGTATATCCATAAAAACAAGATGAATTACAACTGATTATGGATTTGAGACTGCATGCCAATAAGGCAACTTGTAGAACTGATTATACAGAGTTCAATGATAATCAATAAGGCAACTCGGTATTGAAATCCGAATAAGAAAACACATGCAAATAGCAGGAACATAACTGTCTTTACTCTTTTAAGAAGAACTGACAAAATGAAGTAAAACCTGAAATCTTGGAAGGCAAAAGGCGGCATAAAAGAGTGGGAATCGAGGCATTCAACGAAAATTACTTTCTTACTCTGCTTTTCTTATATACTTTTAAAAGGATGAACTTCATAATGTTACAAACAAGTAGGTAAGGGGAAACACGAGAAGCAAGGAAGACAAAAAATAAATTGATGTCAGTCGAATGTTAGGTCATTTAAGTTGAATTTCACTACATATCGTTTCAATGTAACGCCATGACAACCCTATACGCATGTTGCATGTTAAAGGAATAAAGGTACTGTATTATATCCATTGTAAGGAATGAATCCAACAACTAAATTCTTCTCTCTAATCTCTTCTTCCTTAATGAGCAAGTGAGAACTTGCTCCTAATTTTTGTGCATACAAACCTCTTGGAGGCTAAAGTGTGAAACGAAAAGCTATTAATGGAAAGTCAAAATAGTTGGATAAGGAAGAAAAAGAGGTAAATGATTTGAAGTTGATATTTCATCAACTTATTCAAAAATTGGGAGAAGAGTACGTTAAGTCAATTGTTAACCTTTTGTGGAAAATGAAGGTTACATAATACCGATGAGGTTTAGCAAGATAGAGTTTTCAATGTCCAATGGAGTTGGGGTCAGAGGGTGGTTCTATAAGTGTGAGCAATTCTTCACACTAGACCATACCCCTGATAACTTGAAGGTAGGTATAGCATCAATGCATTTAGAAGGACAAACTCAAAAGTGATTTCAGCTACTTCTCAAGAATATGAGCTCACTGGAATTGATGGAGTGGACGAAATTTGTGACCGCCTTTAATAAAAGATTTATGAAGAAATATTTGAGGATCTTCTAGTCGATTTGAAGGAATTAAAACAAGAAGGATCAATGTTAGAACAATGTGTTTAGGTTGACAAACAATCGAATAAGCTCTCACTCCCAAAAAATTACCTGATAGGATTTTTCAAGAGGCTTAAACCAGAGCTAGAGTTCACCATCAAGCTGCTTGATCCTCAAAGTCTCCAACAGGTGCACGTGCTTACTAGGAAATAAGAGCCCATAGTAACCACTAACCCTCAGTTATACCATAGCATATGACGAATCAACGTGTTGCATAGCTCTGGAGGTTGTAGCGGGATGGTGACAAACAAGACAGCAACCCAAATGACACCAATGATCAAACCCAACTTGAAGAGTGGAATATTACCAACTCTAGGCAACCAAGAGAGTGGTAACAAGGCTCCTTACCTCAAGAATAGTAAAGGACAAAGGAATGTTAGTAGTCAAGATTTTGATTAAAAAAAGAGCGAAGGGATTGTGCTTTTGGTGCGATGTTCACTATACACTAGAACAAAAGTGTAAAAAGAAGCAATTCTAGTTATACATGGTGGAAGAGGAGGAAGTTGTAAACTTGGAAACTAAAGAATCAATGGCAAAGAAGGATGGAGAATAGCTGATTCCCAATGTATCCCTTCAATCCATGACAAGATTGAATGTCCAAAAGGAGTATAAACAAATGGTCATAAGAGATCCGTACATATCTTGATCAATAATGGAAGCACTCACAACTTCCTAGATGAATCAATGATAAGGAAATAAGGGATGGAAATTACAAAAGTGCAACCTCTTCAAATTATAGTAGGTGGGGGCTTGAAATTAAACGGCCACCAATCATATAAGGAATTTACATAGAGCATGCAAGGCTTAAGGATCAACATTTATGCATTAATTATAAATTTAGGAAGATGTGACATGGTTCTCATAGTTCAATGGTTGGTGACATTGAATGATGTACTATGCAATTTCAAAATTCGCACAATGAGGTTTAGGTGGAA
This sequence comes from Erythroxylum incrassatum, assembly GCA_026546855.1. NCBI lineage: Eukaryota > Viridiplantae > Streptophyta > Magnoliopsida > Malpighiales > Erythroxylaceae > Erythroxylum > Erythroxylum incrassatum. Next base: position 17,203,430 of record JANVCL010000213.1, on the reverse strand, counting down.
AGGCAACATGGTGACCTTAACTGGAAATCCAAACACTAACTTCCAAGATGATCTAAGTAAGGGCTTGAACAAAATCCTTAAGAGTTCTAGGAAGGGAAGTTTATACATGCTTCATCTTTCACATCCCATTAAGTTTCACATGCAACAAGTTAATTTGGAGAATCAACTAAGCACATTCAAGGATACGAATGGATCGTTAGTTGAACTTAGTGAAGCATTCAAAAAGCCTAACCAATTAACCAAAAAACGCTAAGAGAGGGCTATCAAAAAATTAATGGAGCAAGGATTCATTAGACACGGAATGGGCCCATATGCTTCACTAGTGGTGTTGGTAAAGAAGGATAATTCATGAAAGACGTGTGTTAATTCCAGAGAGCTTAACAAGCATACTATCAAGACCCAATTCCCAAATCCCTTAATCTAGGTGCTACTTGATGAGCTACAAGGACCCAGCTAGTACTCTAAGTTGGATGTAAGATTCAGGTATCATCATAGTCGAACGAATGATGAGGATATTCCAAAGACAACCTTTTGAACCTATGAGAGCCACTATGAATTCTTGTTGAAACATTACAAAGCCTAGTGAATGAGATCTTCAAGCCTACCTCAAGAACTTCATTGTGGTGTTCTTTGATGACATTTTAGTTTACATTAGTTCCTCCCAACAACGATTGGAACATCTTCAAAAGGTCCTACAAACACTTCACAATCACCAACTTTTTATTAAAGGAAATAAATTTATTTTTGGAGCAAGCCATATCTATTACTTGGGCCATTCAATCTCTGCTATGGAAGTGTCTACTAATTTGAAGAAAGTGACAACAGTACAACAGTGGCTAACCTCAATCCCTAAAGGAGTTGAGAGGGTTTTGGGAAAGAAGGTTCATTAAGCATTATGGCATCTTGGCTAAGCCCTCGATTAAATTGTTAAGAAAGCAAACATTTGGAAAATGGAAGTGGGGAATAACCAAACGGCATTTGAACAAGTCAAGAAGGCCTTAGTATCAGTACCAATTCTTGCACTACCCGAATTCTCACAGCTTTTCACAATTCAGGCAAATGCAAGTACAATGGGCGTAAGTATTGTTCTTCAACAAAACAAACATCTCATTGCATTCTTGAGCAAAGCTTTAGCAACTAAGCACATGGGGCTCGCAACATATGAAAAGGAATTCTTAGCAATCATCAAAGCTATAAAACCATCGCACCACTAGAGTTGGAGGACATTCATGATGCAAACAAACCACCAAAGCCTCAAGCACCTATTGGTAAAGGATCTCAACCCACGTCTAGCAAACATGGCTTCCAAAGTTGATGGGATATGATTTTGAAGTCATTTACATGAGTGGAAAAAGAGAACAACACAGTTAATGCCTTATCTCAAATGTACAACATAGAGCAGCTATCATTGATAGTGGCTCGCATTCCCACATTTGATAAAGGACATCAAACAAGGTTGGGAGAAGGATGCCACAATCCAAGACCTCATTATGAAGCTAGAGTTGAAAGAGGTGTGCTCAATGACATATGAATGGAAAGATGGGTTCACTCAAGTGGAAAAGAAGATTAATGGTGAGTTGTGACGGGCAATTGAGAGAGAAATTGATATCCGTGGCTCATGATAGTAAGGGAGTCATTCAAGAGTAATTGCCACAATCAACAGGGTGCAAAACATGTTTTATTGTAGGAGTTTTGGCCAATGATGTAACAAATTATGTCGAGAAATGTTTGGTATGTCAAAGAAATAAATATAAAAATGTTGCTTATCCCAAGTTACTACAGCCTCTTCCACTACCAAAGGCATGTTGGAGAGAAGTGAGTACGGATTTCATCAAGGATTACAATTATCTAGAAGCAAATTTGCAATTTATGTGATAATGGCCAAGTTCAGCAAATACTCCCACTTCATCGCTATCATACTCACCTATATAATCCTGAAAATAGCTTTGGTATGCATTCATAATGATTTCAAGCTTCATGGGATGCCAGAGGTGATTGTTAGTGATAGGGAGTTTACTCTTCCTAAGCACTTTCTAGCAAGAGGCATTTAAGTTACCATGAGTTAGCTTAAAATTGTTCGCTTCTTATCACCCTCAAACTAACGACCAAACTAAAATTATAAAAAAAAATTAGGGAGACTTATCTTAGATGCTTCTGTGGTGATTCCCCTAGTAAATGGTCAGAGCGGATTTCTTCAATGGAATGGTGGTATAACGCCACTTATCACTAAAACATTAACTCCACCCCTTTTGAAATCCTCTATTGTTATCCTCCTCCTGTATGTTTTCCCTATTTTGTGGGGGATTCCCAAATTCCCATGATAAATCAAGCAATGCAATAGACCAAGCAATGCGAGAATGAGAAACATCTCTACTGATTGCCAAGTTTCACTTGGGAAGGGCACAACACCAAATGAAACAATAAGCAAACAAAAAGAGATCAAATAGGGAGTTTAAGGTGGGGTAATGAATATTCTTGAAGCTTCTTCCACATAAGCATGATTCCTTATAAAGAAAGGTACATCAAATGATCTCTCCCCTGTATCATGGGCTTTATCAAATCATTGATAAGATTGGTAAGATTGCATATTAATTGCAATTATTAGAGGAATTAGTAGTCCATCCTGTATTCCATATTTCTCAACTTAGAGAGTATGTGTCTGACAAGCAACCAATATCTACCAACTAGCACTGTCATTCACTCACGCAGATAGGACACCAATAGCCATTTTGGGTTGAAGGATGATTAAATGTCATAATAGAGCATTGACACAAGTATTGGTGCAAAGGTCTGACGGAACATCAAAAGATGCAACATGTGAGGCTTTGTTCGACTTGCATAAAGGGTTTCAGGGGCTAACCTTGTTGAAGCTAACCTTGTGAACAAGTTTCTTAAAGAAGAAAGTAATGTTATGAACAAGTAGGTAAGGGGAAACATGGGAAGCAAGGAAGACGAACAATAAAACGATACCAATTAGATATTAGTCACTTAAGTTGTATTTCACTACACACTATTTCAATGTAATGACTATAACAATCCTATAAACATGTCACATCTTAAAGGAGTAAGGGTACTGTACTATATTCATCGTAACGAATAAATTAGATAGCTAATGAATTTGTGATTTGTTCCTCTCTCACTCTTTTCATTTATGATTCTCCTGAAGCTTATTCTCTCTCATGTCTTCTTCCTTTGTAAGCAAGTGTGAAATATCTTCTTTCTAGTTCTAATTCTATAACACAACCAAAATACGAAGCCAAATATCTAGACATTATTTTCTCATATCAGTCCAAATATTCATTTTAATTATTATCATAAGCTTGCAATAAAAAACCCATTACACTACATTGTTCATCAACTATTAAATCATAATAAAACAAAACCAAAGTTAAAAACTTCATAAACAAAAATATCTCACAAGAACAGATATTGCAGAAAATATTTCTACTATGAAAGAAGAAAATCGAAGGGGAAGTAAACATACAACAATCACAAAAACCTACGCAACTTAATTCCAAGTTCGTTGGATTGTTATTCATTCACCACCACCCAATCAATTAATAAACGACTAAATCCTTATTTGCTTACTAGGACTTCTTCAACCAAAAGCACGCTTCTGACCAGATACAGGAGGAAAAGGCGACAAGGGCTCCTGGTAGTTAGAACCAAAACCACCACCTCCACCGCTAATCAGACGAAACTCTAGGCTAGGGCCAGGACCGCCGCCACCACCGCCTCCCACAGATCGCAAACCGCCAGCACCGCCACGAGGAGGAGGGCGGCTTTTAAAGGGACGGTGATCAGCACTACCACGATAGTTATTAGGGCTACGGTGTGCGTAATTACCATTTTCGGAGTAACAATTCATGGGGTTGTCAGAGAATCAAGGAGGATCATCGTAGAATCGAGAGGTGCCATCGGAGAAGCGAAAGGAGCGACGGTCGTTGTAGGAGTCACCAGTGTCGTTGCCACCATTGTTGTGGGTATAGCGATCTCCTCCTCTGTGCCTGTCCATTTCAATTGAAAAACCCTAAGGGTATGTTTAGATGTGGATGGAGAGATGGAAGGGAATGGAATGGAATGGCCTAAATGACTCAGGCCATTATTTGGGAGTCTATTTTAAAACAGGATGGAATGGCAATTAATGACTTTGTAAGCCATCCTTTGCCATCCAAAATCCAATATTTTGTGACCTCCCAAATTGGGGGGTCAAGGATGGAATGACATGGTTTGCCTTCCAAACCCTAATTTAATGACAAAAATAACCTCAAAAAATTAATAAAATTATAACCTCAGTCTAGCAAATACCTACGCGACTACATGTTACTACGTCCATTGCATTTCTCCTTCAACTGGCTTCTTCCATTGACGAACGTTTTCCTCCACATTTTTCATGCATGGAACCATCTTTAATTTGGGCTTCAAACTTATCTTTTCACAAATCTATGCAAAATTCTCTATATGAATAAATGCCTAACGAAGAGTACAGTGTGATGAGGGTTAATGAAAAAAAACAAGACAGTTGATTGCTTATATAGGAAAATGACAAAACAATATTATAGGCATCCTACAATTTGAAATGCTTTGAGGTTACTAAAATAATTTCATGGTAACTATGCATATTTTATTACAAGTGTAATTTTGGAAAAAAATATTACAAGTCATTCCATTCCATTCATTTTTAGTATCATATCCAAACAATGGTCAAAGGAGTCCCCCTATTATTTTATTTAAACTTCCAAATAATGGAGTGACCCATTTCATTTCATTTCATTCCACTCCATTCTATTTTGTTCCATTAATTGCCATTCCATTACATTCTACCCTAAACTCCCAAACATATCCTAACCTAAAAAGATTTCACTCTCTTTAGACTATATCCAAATGCCACATGTTTTATGGAAAGACAAGAAACAGAAATAGACTCAAGGGGTTGCTTGGTTAAGGGGTATTGGAATAAATCAATGGGAATGAGAATGGAATGAATGATAATGGTTAGTTGATTATTATGATTGATTGAATAATTTTTTCATACCTAAGTTTTAGTTAATGATCCATACCTTCCATGTAAAGGAGGAATGAGATTGATTACTCCCAATACTAATTTTTTAATTTTTAATTAAATATAATTAAAATGTAATTAATTAAAATATAAAATAAAATTAATCAATAACTTAATTAATTAAGATAAAAGCTAATTAATTAATTAAAATAATTACATAATATAATTAATTAATTAAAATAATTAATCAATATAAAATCTAAGTAATTAATTAAAATATAATTAATTAATTAATTAATTATAATTAAAATCTAGTTAGTTAATTAAAATATAATTAATTACATGATTAATTAAAATATAATTATTTATTTATTTACAATAAATTAAATTAATTAAGATATTATCATTAATTAAATATTTTTTAATTAATTACAACAAATTAAATTAATTAAGATAAAATATAATTAATTAATTAAAATAATTAATCAACATAAAATATAATTAATTAATTAAAGTCTAATTAGTTAATTAAAATATAATTAATTACATGATTAATTAAAATCTAATTAACTATAATTAATTAATTAAAATATAATTAATATGTAATTAATTAATTAGTTAATTACAATATAATTAATTACCATATTATTCATTAATTACTTAAAATATAACATCATTTGTATTATCAGTTCAAAGTAAATTTTATTAAACTATGTTACTTGATTTTACTGTAACAACAAAATGATAGATATTATGGTTATATCGATAAACTACACAATATTTTGAACGATTAATTTATATTTTGAGGATATTATGTAACTAATGATATATTGATGCAAGAAAATACTAAAGTATTTTTTTTCTTTAAGAGCTATCAAAAAGGAAAAATCGCAATATACTTGATTTTAAATATTTTGTCATTATAATTAGGATGCATAAATTAACAATAATTATTTAAACATATTTAAAATTTGCTATAAAACATAATTTTAACAAATTTTTATTTCACAACATTTTTAACAAACTAATCACTATCAATGGTAATGGTAATTATTCTTTCATCTTAACCAACCATCATAATTATAATGATTATATCCATTCTCATTTCTCACTATATTCATTTCTATTCCCGTTCTCATTACCCTCTATAAACCAAGCACCCCCTTAACTTCCTTTCTCGCAAATCATCCGCTTGCACACATCAGCTATGCGTGGAGTATGTATCATTTACCTTTTGTTTTTTTTAACTTTTGTTTGGTAATGTTCCATATGGCAGGTTTAATTTATTGTTTGTTAGGTGGCCTGACCAGAGTGCTTAGCTTGCCTTCCACTTTCTCCTATTTTGTCTAAGTGTTATCATTTATTGCATCAATACAACCGTTTTTTGTTGTTGTTTAATTTGTAAACTCCTTCCAAACGTTTACTAATAATATATTAAGCAATTGATATATGGTGCTTAATTGATTATCTGATATGAAGATATATCCAACCTCCTTCTCATGGAAATCATACATACCTACCATGCTTGGAATATTCATCTTGTTTAATTTGTTGTTTGTTAGTTGGCCTGACCAATGGTTTTTGCTGTTATCACGTCAGTACTCTCTCCTTTTTTTTTAATTTTAAATAATTTAAACCACCTTTTGAACCTGATAGAGCTTAAGCTCGGGTGGAATCTGCAGTTTTGGGTTTAAAAGAAAATTATTATTACATTAGCTTGACGGAATCGTTTTTCCTCCTCATGTTCTAAAGAAAAAAGAGAACCTGTACTTGTAAAACATGAAGTATTTTTGATCTTCTGCTTTCTCCAGTCAATCTCGTTGAGCAACTTTGTTCTTTCGTACACTCCTTCATGCAAATCTTCCTGCTTTGGCTTCTTGTTGCTCTTTGTTTTGTACGTCAAAAGTTGAGTGTCAGCAGCTATATATATAATCTTGTAAAAGCTGGTCGATTTCCAATTGTCCCGTGAATTCGGAACAAGATCCTTTGTCTAGTTTTATGGTATCTTATTGTATCCAGTGAATCTCAGTCATTTATTTATGCAGGTCTCGCGTGAGCTCTATATAAATAAACATAGGGTCTATATAAATAAATGGCTGAAATTCACTTAACACAATAAGATACCATAAAAACTGGACAAAATATCTAAACTCTAAAAACTCCTAAACCTCAATACGGAAAACACCATAACGGATTAGGTTTGAAAATATCTTATAAGGTCAGACATTTTCTCCGACAGAAATGTTTTTTAACTTTATGGTTGGGTGATGTGCCATGCCCTCTACTCTACTTTTCATGTTTGAATCTTATTACAAGTTGGAAGGGCAGAGACAAATTTTTTAATGGAGTAGATATATTTGACGTGAATCTCACTACTTAATCCTTCATTGACGTGCAAATTGGTGGGGAATGTTCCTGAACTAAATAACAAGTTAAGAAAAAGAAAAGAGAAAGGAAGTGGTTGTTTCTTGCTAGATTGTAATTTCCTAGTGGCCGGCCGATGGAGACATTCCAAGACGCCAGCCACCAAAGCCGGCCAACGATACAAGGAAGGCTGTAGCCTATATGTTAATGAGGTAATTGATCTAGTTCTCTCCATGAAAACTTTGAGCTTGGTATTATGGTCTCTAGGTTCTATGAAACATTACTGTAGACATGTACCTCTCCTTTTCCACTCATTCTCAGTTGGTAATAGTCTTGATGGCTTCCATGTTCCATTCTCCGGCTGCTAACATGGAAACTTCTTGTCCTCTGAATTTCAATGTCCTTCGTAAACTTTATCAAGTACATCTAAAACCTGCTTCTTTGTACATGCCTTTTCAATGTCGATATGCTGCTGAAGGCATTCGAATTCTGCGGTCGGAGTATCTTCGGGTTAATGGTTCCTTTCTACCCCCTTCAGATACTCTTCAGGTATGCTGGGAGTCATACAGGAACTTGATCCGTGAGCTTGTCGATGGTGTTGATGTTGAAACCCTTTGTGGGTTCCGTTCTGAATTGATTTGGGATACTTGTTTGAACATTACCTCATCCGAAACATTTGAGAATCGGTTTTCCAAGTCAGTGCTGCTACAAATGAGAAGCTTCTGTGAGAATTCTTGGGACAATGGTGTCGTCTGTGAATCCTGTATGAATTACTTGATGAATCTTACAAAATTAGATCTTCTTGGTCCTGAAAGTGAGGACGTCTCAGGTTGCTCTTCTTATTTGGTTATGTATGCAGCAGCTTTTGTTAATAAGTTTGGACCGACCGACCCAGGAACTACAAAGTGCTTGTTCAGGCTTGATTATCCAATGCGATTCACCTCTAGTACTAGTGAGCATCGTAGGTCTATGATTTCTGGAACTGTGTTAGGTTGCATAATTGGGATCGTGGGGGCTCTTTTGGCAGTTGGATTGCTAGTGATACGAAGCAAGAAGTTTGAGAAGAAAAGGGTGCTTCTGTCATAGACGAGACCAGCATGGACCTGGGATTAACATGTAATGCGAGAGGTAGCAATTTAGTGAAATTCAAAGTGGACGAAATCAGAAAGGCTACAAGGAATTTCTCAAGACACAATATTATTGGGAAAGGAAATTTTGGAAATATTTACAAGGGAGTTCTACCAGATGGCACTGAAGTTGCCTGCAAGAGATTCAAGAATGTTTCCGCTTCTGGTGATGCAAGTTTTGCCCATGAAGTAGAGGTCATTGCAAGTGTGAAACATGTCAATCTTGTTGCTTTGAGGGGCTACTGTACCTCTACTGTAGGTATGGAAGGTCACCAGAGGATCATTGTCTGTGATTTGATGCACAATGGAAGCGTTTATGATCATCTTTTCGGTTCCGGAACAAAGAAACTGAGTTGGCCTGTTCGCCAAAAGATAGCCCTTGGAACTGCTCGTGGGCTGGCATATTTACACAATGGGGTGCATCCACCAATCATTCACAGGGACGTTAAAGCCAGTAACATACTCTTGGACAGGACATTAGAGCCAAAGTTAGCAGATTTTGGCCTTGCAAGGTTCAATTCTCACGAAATGACACATTTGAGCACAAGGGTAGCTGGAACACTAGGTTATGTTGCTCCGGAGTACGCACTGTTTGGCCAATTAAGCGAGAGAAGTGATGTTTATAGTTTTGGAGTGGTGCTTCTTGAGCTTTTGGGTGGAAAAAGAGCATATGAAGAACATGAAGGTAAAGCTTCTCTGCTGACAGATTGGGCATGGTTGCTTGTGAATGAAGGTAGAGCACTGGATATCATTGAAGAAGACATACCTGAACTGGGGCCACATGAAGTTGTGGAGCAGTATGTTCACATAGCAGTCATTTGTGCTCATCCAATAGTTCATGCCAGACCAAGAATGGAGCAGGTTGTGAACCTTTTAGAAACAAATAGCCTGGTTTCATCAACCCCTGCCAATATTGTCATACAAACTACAAGAAGTCAAACCCTACTTCCATGTCTCATGGATACAATTCAGACAAGAAAATCATAGATTATATTGATTAGTCATTCTATTAATTGTTTCATACATCATACACCAATACATTGTAAAGAAAGACCAGTTTTTCTATTTTACTAGATTTTGGTAACCGATATTACCGGAAGATAAATTACTCTCTTCGTTATATTAAAATGTTGGCTCATCCTATCCTCAGACGAGGGACGAACAGAGCTCCTAAGGCTTACTATTTGTTACTTAAGCATTCTTTTGGTAAAATATTAGGTAAGATAATATTCGAATTAAGGTACTAATAATAAGTTACCAAAACAGCAAATTAAATTAGTCACAATAAACACAAATAATAGTCGCGATAATTCAAAAAATAAAAACATACGGCAGCGTGCTGCCATGCGAGGACAGAGTTGTGAGAATATCTACAGTGACCCATCGCCAAAGCTATTATGAGAGACAGTGGAGATGAAGCTCATCAATACTAAGAAGAAGATAAGTTGTCGTATGGCTCAAAGTGTGAATGAGTGACATTAGTGAACTGAAGAAGTTCGAGCAAAAAGGTGCCATTATAAAATATTATGCTGAATTTGACTTGCTTTTACACAAGTTGGTGATGCAGAAGTTATATCTTATAACCTTCCTTTTTTAAGGATTAAGATTTTAAATCGAATACCCTGCCAAAATTTGGAATCCTAAAACTTTACAACGTACATATGATTTTAGGAAAAAAAAAAGCATGAGAAAGCGACTTTGCAATGTCATGGATAGGAAAAATATGATGAGAGAAATTCTTATTTGATGGTGCCCAATAATACAATCTCAAGAAATTCTCAGATAATCTTGCTAAGGCTAATACTAGTAGAGAACAAAAAAATAGCAGTGAAGCAAGGAGGAAGAGGACAACTTCTAACTGGGTTAGATGATAGATAAGCTAAAAGCTTGCGCTTTTAGTATGAGAAAAAATATGTGCCAAGATACAAGTGCAAAAGGAATACGTTTACAAATGTATATGGTGGAAGAGAAACACGAGGAAGAAAAGTTGTACATGGAATAGGAGGAAAAGAAACAACCCACTTACTCTTATAAGCAATGTAGGAGAGTGAGGTAAAATATCAATAAATGAAAGTGAAAGGATAAGTCAAGGAGAGAACCATACATATGCTAATCTATGAGGTAATGCGTATAATTTTTATTGAAAATGGGTTGTTAAGCAGAATAGGGGAACCATTGAAGGAGATTAAAACAATTCCTATTGTGGTTGGAGAAGGAATACAACTCCCATGTAATCAAATTATCATGGATTTCAAGTGACAAATGAATGGAAATGAGTTTAGTATTGATGCATTGGTAATTGAAATTAGAGGAAATTAGATGACTAGTATGTCAGTTCATAGTGATTTAAGAAAAATTGATGAACATTATCAGATGATGGCTCTAGCAAAATGGTGGTCAATATTTGTGGAATTAAAAGACCAAGGATTGCAAGAGGAATTCAAATAAAGTTTGAGAGTTCTTGTGGAGAAGTATATGTTGAAAATTAATATAGAAAGTATAGGAAATTGTGAAGAAAATCAATTTAGAAATTCTAAAAAAGTAAATTAATCTAAAAAGCTTAGAAAAGTGTATGCAATTAATTATGAAGAAATATCTTACATAAATTCTAAGTATAAAATGATAGAAAGTACGAAGTAAAATAAATACTAGGCAAAATATCTATAATATAGAAGTCACCACCAACTTTTTAAGACTACAAATAGGCCTTAAATGTAAGCCACTAAAGTAAGAAGAACATTGTAAGCGTATTGTAAGCCAAAGCAAAAAGCTATTTTTTGTGCAAATTCTTCTCTTCGCTTCCCACGGCTCTAAAATCTAATAGTGGTATCATAATAGTGTTGGTCTTTTCTATTGACTTTCTTTGCTACACCTAATTTATTAAACTTCAACTAAACCTAAACCTTAATTCCCATTTTTAATATAGAATCATATAATTATTGGGGCATCTAAATTAAGAATCTCTTCATCTTATAAGACTTGTGGACGAAAGTACAATAAAAGAAGTATAGAAAAAATAAGCAACATGATGTCAAGGCCTTATTATTCATCCAACAAGGAGATTTTTTTCTAAGGATTATGCAAGTAAGTGATTCAAAAGAGGCTTGAGAGACTCTAAAAAATGAGTTTAAAGACATGAACAAGGTAATATCCATCAAACTCCAATCTTTATGGAAAGATTTTGAAGATTAATCAATACAAACATTCTTTTGTCGTCTCTAATATCTTCAACCAAATTAGAAGTTATGGTGATATGATAGAAGATAAGAAAATAATACAAACAATATTAAGAAGTCTTTTACAAAATATGATTCTATTATGGCTGCCATAAAAGAATAAAAAAATTTATCAAAACTCACTTTAGTGAAATTAATAGACTTTATAGAAGCTCATAAAGCTTAATTAAAGAGATTCTAGTAGCCACTAGAGCAAACATTCCAAACAAAAATAAATATATCCAAAATGAAAGTGAAAAAATAGACAGGATAAAAATTCTTAAAGAAGATAAGCACTTACTAATAGTGGTAGGGGAAAGGAAAGCAAGGGAACAATGATACATGAAGCTCTTATTGCAAAATGTGCAAGATAAACAATAATGATACAAAAGATTGTAGGTACAAATGTAAAAGGTACAAAAGTCACTTTTATTATAAAAAAGATTATTAGTACCAACAAAAGGAAGGAGCAATTTCTTAAAAAATAATGACTATTTTGATTGTGAAAGATACTCTATGTAATCTTCAAATCAAGGGATGTTTAGTGCATTAATAGTGGTTGTTCAAACCCTATAGCAAAGAACAAAAGTTGCTTCGTGTAACTAGATGAAAGTGTGAAGTCGTAAGTTAGTAATGGAAATGTAAACACTATTAAAGGAAGCGACACTGTAGCTGTCAGATCCCAAAATGGTAACCAAAAATATAATTATGAATTTTCTATATACCAAGCCTTGCTCAAGTTTATTAAGTGTAGGCCAATTGATCTATAAAACTTATAAATTCATCTTTGATGACAATAGATGCATCATTATTGACAAGAAGAAAGGACAAGTCATATCTTCTATAAATGGGGCCTAGCAAGATGTTTCCTCTAGACATGTCATTTAGTAAAAAATGTGCATTGAGATATGAGAATATGTTTCAATGGCCTTAAACTCCTAAAGCAAAAGAATATGATTCTTAGGCTTCCTTCTATTTCTTTTGAAAACAAAGTCAACGAATTTTGTATTTATGGCAAAATGCATAGGATGTATTAACAAAAACAACTTGGAGAGCCAAAAGTCATCTTTAGTTGGTGCACACTGACATTTGGGGTCCATTAAGAACCACTATTGTTAGAGAAAAAAGATATTTTATTCTTTTTGTTAATGAATGCACCCGAATGATGTGGGTGTATTTCATCAGAAATACGATGCATTCTCTTACTTCAAGGCATTCTATTAAATCTTGAGAACTGATTGTGGGGAAGAATTTAATGATAATAGATTCACCAATTTTTGAAAGGAACATGGCATAAAAAATGGAGCTAGCTTTTCAATGTACACCACAGCAAAATGGTGTCATTAAAAGGAAGAATAGAACCATTATTAAGATGACTCGATCGATGTTACATGTTGGACCCCGATTCCTTTTTCATAATCATTAAGCATGTTTAAATTATTTTAAGGCATGTTTAAATTATTTTGAGGTTTTAGTTTGATAATTTTAAATTTGGTTGGAATAAATTGAGGGTTTTATTGCTTAAGATATGATTATGAAATGAAGGGGATTTAGTGAAATTAAATTATTATTTGTGATACATTGGTAGTATTAAAAAGAATTATAGGAATTGAGGGTCCTATGAATTTAGGTGATTGAGATTAAATGGGGGATTATTTAATTAGAGCTTGTATGGATTTTCGAAATTAAATTGAAGAATTTAGTTAAATTAGAGTTTTATGAGTTATTAGAATAAAAAAATTAGAATAAGTTAAATTGAAAGAGCAATTAGGAAGTTAATTATGTTTTTAAGGCTTAAGGTTTTATTAAGTGGGCTTTTAGCCTTTGACCTACCTATTAATGAAAAAAGAGTAAAGGAAGTATGGGCTAAGGTCCATTTATATAGCAATTAAATGAGAAAGATGGAATTAGGTAATCTTGGGCTTGGAGTTTTGGGCTTAAGTTTAAGTAGTAAGTTAAAGTGTTAGGTTAAGAAATAAGGGAACTTAAGTTGTAAGAAGGAAGAAAGCCTTTGGGCTAGAGCCCAATTAGGTGGATAAGTAAGGGAATGAATAAATGTAAGGAGGGAAAGATGAAAATTTGGGAAAATTTGTAAGGAGGGAAAGATGAAAATTTGGGAAAATTTGTAAGGAGGGAAAGAAACTTGGGCTTAGTGGGCCTAAGTAGTAAGTGAATTAGTTACCAATGGAAATAAAAAAGGGCAAGACTTAAGTTGTAGGAGAAGACTTACCAAAATGAAGAAGAAAGGAAGCATTGGGCTTGGCCCACGAAATTGGTAGCTAATGCTTAGGGTTTTAGTTGTAAAGGAAAACAAAATGAAAGAAGAAAGAGGCATAAGTGAAGTGTCGTTTGAAGCAAGTGGTGGACGAAAATTTCCAAGGGTGAAGGGCTTAGTGTTATGTCGTTTTAGCTTAGTTTTTTTAGTGAGAAGGCTTATGTCTTAGGTTATTTGCTAGAAGCTTCACGAACTTGCAAGAAAGAAGAGAGAAGCTCGTTATTTCTCTTTGAGAAAGAAGAGTGTCGAAACTTCAAGACCAAGGAGAAGAGAGGCCGAAACTAGGAGAAGAAGAAGAAGAGAAGAAGGTTTTGCAAGGAAGAGAAGAGGATTTCGTGGGTTTCTTCTTAAGGTAGGGTTTCGAAAATTCTGGTTTTCTAGCTAGGATTTGTTTTGTCTTTCTTGCTTAATCATGGTAGATTGAAGAGTTATTCATGAAGGAAAAAGGAAAGAAGAAGAGTTGATTTCGTGGGTTGCTAAAATCTGATTTTCGTGGGGTTGTTATAGGTTAGGGATTTTCGAATTTTTGTTGGTTTGATGGATGAGTTTTGATGCTAATGGCTTAGTTAAAGTATGGGTAAGGTGTTATTGAATCAATTTCATGTTTTCCCCATTCCTTAAAAATTTCAGCATGGTTATTTTGGTTAATTCATGGTTTTTGTTAGGGTTTTATCTTTCTTGATTAATAATGGTGATTTGAAGAATGAGTAGAAGAAAAGAAGAGTATGAAGTGGGGTTTGAGCTTCCAAAAATCTGATTTAGTGGGTTAGGAATTTCGGCAATGCTTGGTGTTTTTGTTAGGATTTTCTTTTCTTGTTTGCAAATGATGGTTGAAGAATGATTGGGGAAGGTTAGATTAGGTTCAATGTAAGTTGTTCAATTCCTAAAAAAAATTCCAGCATTAATATCTTTTGTTAATTATGATTTTAGTGTTAGAGCTTAAATGATGGTTTGAAGAGTTTTTCAAGAACGAATAAGAAAAGAAATGAAAAGAGAGAAAAATCAGATTGTTGGGAGTGTGTATAAGGTGGGTTTTGTGACAAGTTTGACTAGGTTTGAAAGAGGTTATGGTTGTTATAGTTTAGGAAAAGTATGGGTGAGGTCTTGTAAGTTTAAATGGAAGTTGCTCCATTCTTTTTAAAATTCCAGCATTTGTTATCCTTTATTAATTCATGGTTTTTGTTAGAAGTTTGCCTTTCTTGCTTAGAAAGGAAGGTGTAAGAGGTTTCTTGAAGAGTAAAGTGGAAAGAAGAAGGATTTTAAAAAACAAAAGAAAAAAATTCAGATTGGAGTTGTTGGCTTTAAGGCACGAGATTCTTGAAAATAATTGATAAGATTGAGATAGGTTTTGATGGTTATAGTTTAGGAATGATATAGGCAAAGTTAGGAAAGTTTCAATTCAATTTTTGCCATTCTTTTAAAATTCCAGCATAGGTCGCCTTTATTAATTGGGACTTTTATGCTTTGATTAAGGTCAAATAGGGCAATTGGAGGTTGAGGAAGGACTAGCTAACCAATTGCAAAGCTACAGGACTTAAGGTGGGTGACTTTTTAATATTTGAGTTATAAGCTACTTACTTGTTTTGGAATAAATGTTATTCAATGCTTTCGGATGATTTGTACTTTTTAAATGAATTATCATGTAAGATGTTTTGTGAACTTGGATGAGATGTCTGTTTGTATGTAAATATCTATGGAAATGTTTGCACAATTGTTTGATAAATGAAGAAGCTTGGTTTATGTGAATTTGAGAAAAATTGCCATGTTGGGCAATTAAATGTGCATAATGTGAAAATGCATGATTATGTGGGTTTGTAGTGATCCCCTCTGTTTAGCAAGTGCACTTGTCTATATAGGCTTCGCCAGCCTGCCCG
>JANVCL010000213.1:17170724-17182185 GCA_026546855.1 Erythroxylum incrassatum | reverse complement strand
GTAACTGAACAAGCTCACTTTTCAATTATAAAGATGTTACCCACACTACATGCATACTTAAAATACTCATTTCATGCATTAACCTCCAAATATCATCGTAAAACATGTAACACAACTTACTACATTCACTGCCAATTTCTTATCTAATAATTCTAACGTCCAATCAAAGTTCGGGGTCCAACACATATGTCCTACTCCCATTTCATAATCATTCTAAATATTTTGCCTATAATATGTTTGTTGTTTTTGGAAACAGAATACGCCTCTCACATATTTCATGGATTTAAAAACTTAAAAACCAACATGTATTCAATTTGTTTCTATGAAACATGTTTTCTGGTTATAAAACACCATCACATGCTCCATCACTTTGTTATGTTTCTGGAAAATAATTTATGCATATCCTAGAGTTCAATTTCTGGTTGGTTTTGATTTTTGGAAACTTGATTTAAATTCATTGATCTTGGTTATTTCTATTATTTGATTTGTGTTTATGAATAAGTTTTTGGGTTATGCTGGAAAACTAGGATCGCCACTAGTGGGGGCCGACAGAGTCGATGGCAATCCAACCGCTATTTAAGGCAAAACTAGCCTTTAGTGAGGGCGTTGCTAGGGTGAAACTTGGCCTTGGCCAGGGCGTCTCTAGGGCGAAAATCAAACTAGAGGGGAGAGGGGGGTGGTGAGGCATCACAATGGAGTAGCAAACTCAGGTGGAGGAGAAGCTTACAGACGAGGCGAGAGGCGAAAGTGCAACAATAGGACGCAGAAGAAATCACAGAGGTAGCACAGAAACTAAAAACCTAGTTTTTGGAAAACGATGGAGCCCCACAACGAACTGCATTTGAAATAGTCAGATGTATGTGTAGTACATGTGCAATACGAGCGAGTCAACGATTGTGCATGTGCTTAGTTGAAATGAATAGTCTCACTTAATTCTACTTTTTTAATTTTGTGATTTTAAGCCTTTCTTTTAATTAAATTAGTTAAATGGGAATAAATTAATTTAAATGCCTAATAATTTTAGAAAGGTTGTTTTTAATTATTTAAAAATATTTCCAAATGATTGTTTTCCTGGGAATATCTAAGAATTTAGTTAATCTTTCAATAAGTTTAATTATTAAATTAAACTATTTATCAAATAAATAATTAGAATCAAGCAAAGATTTAAAAGGAATATTTTTCATAATTAGATTATGCTAGATAAGCTAATATAATAAGATTATATTAATTAAGATAATATTTTAATTTAAAAATTAAAGTAATTATTTTTCTTAATTTGATGAGGATTAATAATTATATTTATTCCTAATTAAAAATTTTATTCCTAGAATATAATTGATCATATTTTAATTAGCTTGAAATTAATTGATTACACTACTTAAAATTAACAATTCTTTGGTGATTAAGAAATGTGTTTCTTAATTAAATTTATTTATTTCAATTTGATTGAGATGAATTAAATATATATATTTATTTAGGGAATTATTATTCTATTTATTTAAAAAATATTTATTTATGAATAATAAGTTTCTTAATTTATTAGAAAATATATTTTTCTAATTAAATTTGAAAAGTTGCTTTAATTTATTAATTAAGAAAAATAGGATTTCTCTAATAATGTTCCAAAAATAGTTTTCTAGTTTACTAAATAAAATTTTCTAATTAATTAAGAAATTAATCTATAAATAAATAATATAAATGACTTCATTAATTAGTTTTAAATGTGTTTATTTAATTTTTAAAGTGGTTTCTTTTTAATATTAGAAAATAGTTTTCTAATTAAGGAAAATAATTTCGAATTAGATTAGAAATGACTTTCTAATTGGACTAGAATTTCTTACTTGTTGATTTTTTTTCAAAGAGTTTTTTAAGTTATAATAAGTAAGAAGCATCACTTATTAAACATTGTTTTCAATTAAATGTTGTTAAAGGAGTCCAAATAATTAGAAATAGTTTACAAATTTCTATTTGAAATAGGAATTTAATTCATTTAGGAATCAATACGTTTAATCTAATTTAATTTTTCCAAAGAGTTGAAAATATTATTTTAGATTATGAAGATCAATAACTATAATCCAATGATACTTGATATTTAATGCATATAATTAGATTATGTGCAATAAATTGCTTCTTTAATATATGTTAGATATATTATGCATGTTAAATTTTATGTTTTACATGTGTGGTATTTTACACACAATTTTGTTTTTGATGAGACTATTTAAAAGTAAATCCCTTATTAAAATATTAATTATATATTTTGAACATGATTGTTAACTTTTATTGTTATAAGAATAAACCATAGTTTTGTTCATTATTAGGCTTGTTTGAGCAAACTCAAGGTTGCTTTAACCCAAATATATTTAGTTTTATAACAATGGATCATACTTATCTAAATTTATAGGATTTGGAGGAGCAAAATTATGATTATATGAATTTAAAGGTGGGGTTAGAAATAACATATAAGATATGTTTTGGCAAGAGTTGTCACCTTATAAATTTAGCAGTCACATAAGATGAATATACCTAATTTAAGTTTAGCTGATTTCTTGAGCAAATTCATAATTAACTAAATTTAGGTGGAATCCTACTCCACTAGAAAGATTAGAGTAATTTTTTTGAATAGTAGTGAGGGTTATTATTTTGAATAAACTAGTGTGACTAACCAAATACATGATTAAAGTCCTGATCTTAGTTGATAGTTATATCATGTAACCAATACTTGCTTTTCTTACATTTATATTTTGTTTAAAATGTAATTTACCTTGTTTGGTATAGTTAATACTAAATTAGTGAACCATATTTCTTGATATACGTTATGTTTTAGAAGAGTTCTCAAAGTCAGATAGAAAAGTTATATGCTTATTATGCAATTTTGCTATTAATCTTTACTGAGCATTTGGTGTTAAAGTTTTAAAGACATGTTTAAATCATATAGATGACAAAATATTTTGACATTTTAAGTTAACTAATATCTCATAAACTTTGATGACAACGTGTAATATGTATGTCAACATCATATTAGCATAATGCAAGAAGTTACATAAAATAGAATTGAAAGGTATAGTACCTTTTTAGAATTGTTCCACTTATTTTAGCCTATTAAAAGCATAAATGTGTACTAAAATTGAAGGCTTTGCTGTAAAATGATAATTATGATTATTATTAGAAGAAATGATTGTACGACTTTTCTTGCCTATACAAAATATGATAGAGATCATATATATTTTTAGTTCATGCTCATGAGTATCTGAGTGACAAGAAACAAAATGTTGAGCAAAAGTTGTTGACTCATATTTATACAAATAGTTTATATGTATTGGACCAAGGTAAAATTAAGCTTAACATAAGTAGTAAGAATAACCAACTGATGTTATTCTTTTATCCCATATTGGTTAAATCAATATAGTGAGAATTATAAAGTTACTTAAAAGGATATATGTAACCTTTTGATTATGAATCGTATAAAACTTATAAAACTTGTTAAGTTAAAAAATAATCAAATCAACCTTTAGTGATGATGGTATTGAAATGTTAAATTTATACATATGATGTATTGAATGGAATAACAATTCATAAAATGATGATTCTTATATTTCATTTGAAGTACTAATGACTTCATAAGATAGTCATATGTATTAAATGAAATATTAATTTAAATATAAGTATAAATTAAGCATTGAGAAAGCTGAATCACTTCAATGAGATCGATGTGGTGACATAGAATTTGTTTAATTATCTATAGGGAATGAGATTTTGTAGTTAATATCTCCCTAACTAAATTCCATAAGAGGATGATTTTATGTAAGGAGGAATGCACAATTAAAAAAATTGTATGATGCAACATTTATTTCTTTTATAGCTATGTATAGTGCTACAACTTACCTTTGATATTTCAAATTAAATCGATATATTTAGATAAAGCATATATTATCTAATAAGTTTAGAACTAAATTGGATAATAAAAGGTTAGATATATCCAAAATATTGGATACAAACTTACATACCCCATATAACAAAAATATTTGTTTCAATAAAACTTATGGGAGAATGGTTTTCAAGATAAGTAGTGATAGCAAGATAAAATTTGAAAGGTTTAAGTATCATAACAATATATCCAATTGGAATTAGTGCCTTTGTTGATACATTTGATGTATAGTTTAAATGCAACAAGGCGTTGAAAGATTCATTTTTATGATGAACTCAAAGAGTTTGTTTTAGATATGATTATGAATTTTTTAGTGAGAGTATAATTATCCTCTTTAGTGGGAGTATATTGCTCATAGAGAATAATAATTTATATTTTCAATTGTTGAAAGTATAGTTGTCCAAGATCAACTCTTTTTGGATATGAAAAGGTAACAAGTTAATTCTAGAAATTAGATCTACAATGATAAATACAAAAGTTGTTTACCCATTTTAGTCCAAATGTATAGATAATGTTTTAAAAGTGTTTAGTATTTGAAATATTTGATACTTGTTAAGTATTAAAGATATCTATTATTCTACATAGGAGTTAATATTTAAATTCAAGATTTTATAGATATTAACTTTATAAGTAAATTCTGATTAAGGTCCAATTTACTTAAAACAATATTATTTTAAGTTTGGAAATGTTCCAATATAGCAATGGTTGTTAATTAAGCCATAATACATTTTCCATTTAATATAAATGAATATTTGGATCAATAAGTTATTTAATAAACTTAATATAGTTCTTTATATTGTTCAAGATAGTTATGTACTATTGAACATTAAAGTCATTGGCATGTAAAAGGAGCTAAGGTCTCGTCAAAGATCCAATGATGTATTTAGTTAGTTTCTCTTAAGTATGATGATAATTAAAGTAAAAGTTGTAAGATTTAAGCAAATGCTCTCTATAGAGTCCTGTAGAATTGTCTCACTAAATCATTGTCCTAGCAATAGCATGATTGTAATATAGTGATTTTGTATAAGATACTTAATTGATTGTCTTAATGCAAGTGAGAGATTGTTAAACCTACAACCAATTTGTTGGTTGTAGTTTAATGACATAGTTATTTAAAGGTATTATTTATATTATACATATTTAAATGTCTACGATAAAGTTCATTGTTAAATATACATTTTAAATGAAATTATGATGAGATCATAATTATATTGAATTTTTGTATTATCCTTAAATTGTTTCTAGATTGGACATTGATAGAGCATAAAAAGACTAACACACGTTATATTTCTTCCTTTTGAAGGAAATGACTAATCTCACAAACTAAGGTATGGAGATAAACATACATGGGGATGCTTGTTAGAGAACAAGTTCACTGAATTGACCCCATATGAGAAATCAATTTAGAATATTACTTATATATATGTGGAAATTTTCATTATAATGATTGTATAAGTGATCCTTTCACTTGAGATCTCTAAAATTATCTCATACAGGGATTGTTATATTTTTATATTACTTATGACCTATTCTAGTCAAGGATAGCTCAGAATATGACATGAACTATATGGAAGTAGTTAAGTGATCAATATAGGATTTATCACCCTACAGTGATTAGAGAGAATATTTCATTATTCTTGATTAATATTGAGTTGTGAAATCCTTAGCAAAGATAAAATGACACTTTGTGAAATATTTTGCAAATGCCATTAATTGAATCGATATATTTTTGGTGGAGAACTAACATGATTAGACTTAAATAAAGTAAAATTACATGCTCTATGTCTAATCAGCACATTGTATGATGAAAATATTGAATTATATGGTGAAATTATGCACGAAAAAATTTACTCAAAATTATTTTGACATTCCTAAATATTTGAGTGTTCATGATATATTGTTATATGTCAATCTTGATCTATGAATATAAATTGTTTAATTAGAGAATCAAAGATAAATTAAATAAGTTTAATTTATCTAATCCTTAATATGATTTATAGTTATAATTTATATCCATTGTCAACATATTTGGGAACTTAATAGGTCACACACAAACAATATGTTGAAGAGAGAAAAAACCTTTTTTTATTCAAGTTAGATTTGATTGTACAGTTTGAGAAACTTTATGATTACAAATGAGACATTTAATAAATTACGATCAATATAAGATATTGGATATTATTTAGGCATAATTAGTATTTAATTATAATTAATTGTAATTATAATGAAAATTTAATTATAATTAATTTTAATTTTAATTAAATTACTAAAATGGTGAAAATCTATTATAAATATGCTTAAGCTCTAAGGGAGCTAACGCTCTTTGCATAACTCTCTCTGCAATAGTTATAGAGTTCTCGCAACACATTTTGTAGATACCGTTAGAAGTTAGATACTTGTGCTGTTACGGTAATTGAAATGAGTTAGTTTAAAAATAACTCAAGGAAAACGACAAGAAAATGGTTAAACTTTATAATAAGGTTTGAATTATGATTCTTACTTTATTATAATTTATGTGTTAATTACTTTATAGAATTTTAAGTGATCTTGACTTTTGAAAATCATAAAAGTTTCGTAATTATTCTCCCATATACAAGATTAGCTCCTATTATGATTTCCCACAATGTAAACTTTTGGGCATAATATCGATTACTACACTTCAGTTTATGCTGAACTATAGGGAGTATTTTCAGGCCTAACCCTTGCATGGAATGAGGGGTATCGGAGAGTAGAACTCGAAGTGGATTCACTGACTGTCAATAACAGTTTATCAATATCGACTACATCTTGTACGCCTCTCACTGATTTAATTTTGGGGATCCAATAATTACTACACCGTGAATGGATTGTGAAAGCTAGGCCTATCTACCAAGAGGCTAATAGAGCTACGAATTGGCTAGCAAATAATGCTAGGTCCTTAGACCTCGATATCCATTGGTATCGAAACTCGCCTGTGGGTTGCTTTGATATCCTAGTAGAGGATATAGCTGGGGTTTCCTTTCCCAGATTAATAGCTTAACATGTGTGTACTTCTCCTTATGATAAAAATGCGGTTTACGATAGGGTGACCTGATGTCTCCCATCCTATTCCTGCTTTGTTTGGAATACCTTTCCCGAGTCCTAAAGATTAGGACAACCAATACCTCCTTTAAGTTTCACTCGAAGTACAAGCAACTTGCTATTACACATTTTGCCTTTGCTCATGACCTTATGTTGCTTTCCATAGGTGACATTCCTTCTATTCGGATCGTAGTGGATTGTTTGCGAGAGCTTCGGGAGGTGGCGAGGCTGCAAGTTAACCCCACTAAATCCAATATATATCTTGGCGGAGTGTGGGGTAGGGAGCGACACCTTATTCTCCAATTTGTTGAGTTCCCACTAGGCGAGTTCCCTGTTTGATATCTAGGGGTACCTCTGGCCCCAATGAAGATTTTTGTTGCTCAATATTCGATCCTGTTGGAATTGGTGGAAAAGTACATAAATACATGGAATGGCAAGAGCTTGTCCTATGCAGGGCGATGTGAAATTGATTAACTTAGTTATTCAGGGGGTTCTTCCCTTCTGGTTCTAGGCCTTCGCCCTACCAACAATTATCATTGACAAGATAACATCACTTTGCCTCCTCTTCTTATGGGTGGTAAGTACTTTAAAGTGGTGTGGGATAGTATATGTCTCCCCTGTGAAGAGGGATATTTGGGGTTAAAACAGTGTAAGACACGAAACTCTGCTTTGTTGGTGAAGGTGCTTTGGAACATACATGCAGAAGCAGATCCTCTATGGGTTCACTAGGTTCATACAATCTACTTGAGAGGGGTACCTATATGAGAATGGCAGCCCCATAATCGTGACTCCTCTCTAGCTAAGAAATTGGCCTCCATTCGTGACACTCTGGTTAGCAAAATGGGAGGAATCACTGCAGCAATGGAAGCCTTACAACAAATCTGTGTGAATGGAGTTTTGCCATCATATCAAGTCTATGAAATTATGCGCATTAAACAACCGCGCAAGCCTTGGATGTCATTTATTTGGAAACGTTATTTTTCTAAATAGTCCTTTATCGCTTGGCTTGGTTTAAGAAATCGATTGCTCACCAAAGATAATCTTTCATTTTTGGAGCTGGATAGAACTTGCATTTTGTGTGATACTGCCCCTGAATCTGTAGCCCATCTTTTCTTTAACTGCTCATTTACTAAAACTGTTTGGACAACAATCTGAGGATGGCTAGGCATTACCAAAGAGATGTCTTCCCTTTTGCGTGCCATCAAGTGGATACGACATGAGTATAATTAAAGGAGCCCTTATTCGAAGCAAAGCTGCCCACCTCGATCTCTTATGCACACTGTATACAATTTGGAAAACTCGCAATGCAGCTCAGATGGATGATGTCGGCTTCACACACGCTGATGTTGTTGCTCATATAAAAATAATTGTGTACAAGTTACTCTATCGATTTATCCTCCGGAGCTGATCCTTTTTTGACCTTATTGGGTTGCTGTTAGGACTGATGGTTTTGCTCTGATATTGACGTACCCTGACCTTTGGCTACCATAAGCATCCATGGTGTGGCTGAGCTTTGGGGACTACTTGGCTGTGATGGCCACCAATATGACCTGGCTTTTGGGGTGATTTATCTACTGTTGTTTGCACAAGGCTGCAGGTGGAAGCTTTTGAGATGGCTAGATGATTTGTGATTGCTGCTGCATGTTGATGGACTGTAACTGTCGGTGGGTGGATTAAGGCCAAAGATGTGCTATACAGTCGAAATTGCTGAGTTACTGTAAGGAGCATTACTCTTTCCTTTGGAACCAAGTAGCTATACGATTTTGCTTGTTCACTTTATTCCCAGCCAAGATTTCGGTTGAGGCTGATATTCTCTTTTGATATTTTGCTTGCTTCATTTTCGGGTGTAATGGGGATATGGGAAACTAACCTCATTTTGGAGTTTTTTGAGTACGTAGGATTTTGTTTTGTGTGTCCTAACTGATTGGGTTATGCCCCAACAATTTTGATGTACATATCCCTTTGATAAATATCATTTACATTTAAAAAAAAGGATTATGAGATATAAACTAATTTTTATTACCAACTAAATTTTATATAATATTCTTAGTAATATATATTAACATATTTACAACAATAATTATTTTATATCTTGAAAATAAGAATATTACATATTAATAATTAATTTTTAAGAGATCCCAAAGTCACAAATATATTAAATAAATAAGATTTATGTATAAAATAAAATAATTATTATAATATTTTATTTTTAAAAGCGTTTAAAAATTAGTTACTTTATTGTAATTCAAAATTTTATTTTTATTTTATTAATTGAATTTAGTTTTTTTACTATTTTATTAAAATTTTGTAAATGATAAAATTAAAAAATTCACTAGTAAAAATGAAATGAATTTTATATGGCATAATTTAATTTTCTAAGTAAAAATAAAATTTACAAGTAAGAGCTTGCTTAATGGAAATATAGAATATTCAAGTCAACCTTACATTAGCCAGTTGAGGAATTATAAAGTCATTCTTGGTTCCTTAATTGCTGAGTGATGAATTGGATTGCTCATACAAAATCAACTCTTTTTTTAAGAGAATGTTAATAGCTGTTATTGGCTCTCAAGCTGGATAGATTCAAAAATACGTAGAGGCGGTCGATGAGACCATACCACCTTGCCCGTCGAAATGGTAACAACTTTATCAAGCCTATAAGCTACTCCATTCGCAGACTGTTGAACAAAGACTAATCGCACATCTCTTAACACAGTGAGAAGGGATTTACAATCTGAAACTAGCAAACTGAAAGTAAAACCATCATTATAGTTAGGATCAAAAATAGCGTGAACACAAGATTGAGCATCAGATTCTATATCAGCAGAAGACCACCTATGTCCTTAATCCAACTTAAGGCTTCTCTACTTGCCATAACCTCAATGGTATGTGCAGCAAAATTTCCAGGGACAACTACCTGCATAGCGCAAACAAAATATCTAAGTGAATCACGCATAACAATACCCAAACCAACATAAGGATTAGTAAAAAGAGCTCCATCAACATTCATTTTTAGAATTCCATGAGCTAGTTTAGTCCATTTTTCCTGGATTGAAGAAACACCAGAAGCAGTGGTGGATTCATTAGCTTGTATCCAATTATGTAGGAAGTTAAGCGCATGATGAGCTATTTGCAGTGGGTTCATTTTGTTGTCTATAAAAAACAACGCATTCTAGGCTTCCTAGATTGCCCATAAAGTCACCATCATAACCTGCAAATAAGATCCATGGAGCACATTAATCATATTACCAAACCAATCATTAAATCTCACACAGTGGCTGAAACAGAACCCGACAACAGATGATAGCTCACAATCCCTCGCAAAATCACAATACACCAGCACATGAAGTTCATCTTCCTCACAAGAATGACAAAAGAGACAGAGGCCATCAACCTGAAGATTACGACATTTGAGCAATGTCACACAAGGAATGGCAGTATTTAAAGCCCTCCAAATGAAATTATGACATTTAAGTGGAACACGCAGCAACCAAACCTTCCTCCACATACGAACTTGTGCTTGTTGTCGCTGGTTTGGCTAGATAAAAAGCAGGCGGCGGTAAACACTTTGAACTGTAAACTATCCTTTTTTTAATCAAATCTCCAAAACCAATCATCCTCGCCACCAGTTCTGCTTAGAGGGATTGATAATATGGCAACGGCATCCGAAGGCTCAAAATTTTGGAAAATAACATCAGACTTCCATCGGTGGTTTTCTATGAGGTCTGATACTAATAACAGATCTGTAGCAGTAGGTCGTACCGTCGTAATTTTCATAGAAACTGTAGATGGCAACCAAGAATCCTCCCAAGTAGAGATAGAGGAACCCGAGCCAACTCGTAAACATGCACCCTCTTGGATTAAGTTCTTACTCTCTCAAAAGCTCCGCTATATGAAACTCGGGTTGTGGCCTAGAGTCGAAACAAGGAAACTAGTAGATGGAAAGTATTTTGCTTTCAATAACCTCGCTACGATCGAAGTTAGGTCCTTAAAAATTCTCCATGCTCGTTTCCCTACCATGGAAAGATTAAAGTCTCGTAATTTCTTAAAGCCAAGACCACCTAAGAATTTCGGTTTACACATCCTTTCCCAACGCATCTAGTTAATACCTCGACGATGTTGTGCTTTGGTATCGCACCAAAAATGACACATCATACGTTGAATCTTCATAGATAGAGTCTTGGGTAGCAAGAAAAGATTCATAACATAATTTGGTAATGTTGGGACCCGATTTTGGAATCGAACCCCGACTGAAAAACGGAATCACAAATCGAAGAATCGAAAGCGAAACAAAAGAACGGATCCTAAACGAAAGTGGGCCAAAGGCAAACAAAAAAAAATCGGCGAAAACGAACGAACGGATCATAAAAAAAATAAAAATAAAAACGGAAACATAAGAAAATCGAATTCTTAATGAGCCAAAGAAAAGCGAATGGCTCGGAATCAAGGGAAACAAATCGCTTAAGGACAAAAACT
>JANVCL010000213.1:17146487-17157974 GCA_026546855.1 Erythroxylum incrassatum | reverse complement strand
TATACTTTGTGTTTCTCCGGGATGTCGGAATGTGTTTCAGTTCGATTACTTCGTTTGATTTAGTTTGTTGTTCGATTCGCATTCGATTCAAAATTCTGCTTTTCGAGTTTCTGTATTCCGTTCCGTGTTTCGGTTGGAATCCGGTTTCCGGATCGAGTCCCAATAGAAATAATGCTGCGTTAGGGGCAAGACTCACCGGAGCTGGATGGGGTGGTTGTGCTGTAGCGCTGGTTAAAGAGGGTATAGTTCCACAGTTCATTCTTAATTTAAAGGTAATGAAAATTTCATTTATAACCGAATGGATTCATCATTAATGTTCTCAACATTTTTAATAATCCATGGTCATGCTGTGTTTGTTTGTTTGATCAGGCAAAGTTTTTCCAATCAAGGATTGAAGGGGAGTGATAAACAAGAACGATCTTGGACTTTATGTTTTTGCTTCAAAGCCATCAAGCGGGGCTGCTGTTTTCAAGTTCTAACATGCATCTTTATAAGCATAAACAACGTAAAAACTAAAGAGGCAAAATGTTGAGAACTGAATGCATATTTTATTCATTCAAAAGCATTGAATTTATACACCATTCTCAGGAAACAATCTCATAAATTCTGCTAAGAAACTTACAAATTAAAAAAGTAAACTCAAAGATTAAATCTAAAAAGACTAGAATCTAGTCGTATCATTGAATTATTTAAAAATTCAAAATTTAAAACTTTTAACAACCAGCTTGATCTTAATTCCAAAGAATTAGCAAAAGTTGCATTGATCAACACTTCTTGCCACTTTTGTTGTGAACTCCCATCTTCATTTTCAAATATTCAAATTTGGTTGTTGACAGATCCTTTGTCATGATGTCTCTAAGTTGTTCCTCTGTGTTCCAATAAGCCAGATGTATTTCATTGTCCTTTTGGACTTCTTTGATAAAATAATACTTGATCTTGAAGTCTTTAGTCTTGCCACGGGATACAAGATTGTTAGAATTGGAAATATCAGCTTGATTATCAACAAAAAAACACTTAGTTGCCTCACTTTGGTCACAGTTCAAATTTGCAAGAATTTTCCTCAACCATATGGCTTGATTCATAGTAGCTGCATTAGTTACATATTCAGCCTCTGTTGTAGACTGAGCCACAAAATCTTGCTTCTTAAAACTCCATGAAAAACAATATGATCCAAGACTATACAAATATCCAAAAATACTCCTTATGTTATCACATGAACTAGCCCAATCCCTATCTTCTGCAAAGCTATATAAGACTGATTCCCCTGATTTTGTAAACCAAACTCTATGATCAATAGTACCTCTGATGTATGTTGGCACCCTTTTTGTAGATTTAATGTGTGATTCATTGGTATAATGCATACTCCTTGAGAGCGAACTTGCGGTAAACAAGATATCAGGTCTTATTACTATAAGATACATTAAACATCTAATGAGACTTCTATAGAGCCTTTCATCAACTCTCATGCAACCTTCATCCTTGCTTAATTTCATGTTTTGCATTAAAGGAGTGCAGATAGATTTGTACTTTTAAAAATTTCTTGTTGAGACTGCAAAATCTCCATGCTAAGGAAGTAGGACATTTTCCCTAAATTTGTCATTTCCAAAACCTTCATCACTTGATCTTTATGTATGCATGATATGACATCATCTTTTAGCTTACTTTCATTTTAAATCTTATTCCCTATATGTATGCATGATATGCATGTTACTTAATACAATCAATCAATTTAATAATACAAACAATTAATCACATATCATAATAATTATAGCATAACATATTCGAAGCCGAGGAATCCTTAGAACTCTAGGCTTTGATACCACATAATGTAGGACCCCGTTTTTAGAGCCCAACATTCGAAATCATAAAACGTGATCTTTATTACCCCATATTTCTAGAGTCTAACTCTTTTTCTGATACCATAACTGTTGGGGTCGGGTCTAGTTCCCAATCCTGAAGCGCCCATTTGGGGTGATCGGGAGAGATCGTGTGAGAGACATGTTCAAACCACTCAACTGGTAAGAAATTTCAACGTCAGTGTTAGCGGGTTCACCATGGCAAAAGTCTGGCTTCGCCACGGTGAAGTCTCCTCTGTATAGGACTTTTGCCACGACGATGTCACCAAATTTAGCGCAGAACCCTTTGGGAAAGGTTTGCCGCGGCGTACTCTGAACCTCATCGTGGCGAAACCTTCAGACAAAACCAGAACACCGACATTCAACACCAAACATACATACATTTATACAAGTCTTTCAACACAACCATTTTAACAAAGAAGTTAACTATGAACATATACAACCAAAACTTCTTCAATTCTTCATTTCATTAATAAAGCAAAAGAGTTGGAAAAACTTTATTTACGTATCAAAAGCTACATCGTTGGCTTAATACAAAAAATACAAAAATACAAATACACATGATACAATCGAATGTTTATGTTCGATATGCTGCTAAAGCTACTCAAAAGTAATCGAACTAAATTAATTACTAGGTTATCTCGAAGTTTCCAATGTACCTTGCAAGGATCGCTAACCTTCTCTTTTTGTACCTGAGGAGTGACAATGATGAAGTGAGCTGCGAATCTCAGTGGCTTATCTATTTATAGCCATTGGCAACGAGCTACACAATCAAATATATATACATATATGTTTCACTACACATTTATACCTTATCTGGCTAGCAATTCAATCATTAACAATTCTAATTCAAATATTCATAGTCAAGGATGCTATCACATAAAACATATCATGTACATTTAAGCACCAAAACATAACATTCAATTATGTATCATACTTGACAATTCAAAGATAAAATGCATAACAAATAGCTTGGGGACTCCATGGAACAAAATATAGAAACCGAAGTTTACACCATGAACTAAATGAGGCCATTTTTCAGATCTCATATGCCACAAGCGGGCAACCGAAAGAAGGCTCTTGTCAACGTGCACGTGACGAACGAAATGATTCCACTCTTACCCAAAAAAAGCACATATTCATGCTCAATTCATTTTATCGTATGCTCATACTTTCATACTTTTTCTTCTTTTCATTTATACAAAATGTTATAACCTTTTTCTAGGTATAACATAATCACAAATCATCGTGCATTGTCAAATCTTCTCAATAATTCAAAATTCATACAATTTAGACATACACACACATAGGCAAGAATGTGCTCAATCACACAATAACTATAAATACATTACCCACCCATTTACTTGCAAAATGCAAGTCAAGCTTGCCTTGCCTCTTGCCCTTAGATTGACATTCCTTGGTTTCCTTCAAACAACCAAGTTCTCATTCAACACAACATTCAAATTCATAAAGTTTCAAAAATCACAAAATGAAATAAATGCTAAGTTGGGCATAGGCTTAACCTACCTATAGTCTATTTAGGTTAGAAAAACCAAAAACCTAGTTTAGGAATCCATAACCTCCATCTAGGGTTTCTCTTCTTTCTTTCTACACAAACTCATTTCTCTCTTAAATCCCTTTTTGTTTTTCTACCAAACAAGAAGAAGGATGATACTTACCTTAACAAGTTGATTCTTCCTCTTTTTCTTCTTCTTTCCTTCTTCTCTAACACTCCACGCACTATTCTCTTCTCTTTTATTCTCTCTACGTTTCTCTCTTTTCTCTCTTTCTTTCCATGATTTCTCTTCTTTCTTTCTTACTTCAAGACCATTTATTTGGTCTTTTCCTCTTTTACCCTTCATTTACCTTGTCCTTCGCATTTTACCCCTTATGTCTATTAAACTAACATTTTAACTCCCTATTCTAATCAGGTAAATGACGAAATTTGATAACACTTTCTCTATAAAAATGTTCCTCATTGTCTTAAGTTTCTAATGACACTAAAATCATTGAATTTAGTTCAGTAATCTGAAAGTTATGCCCCAAATATTTTCGGACTGTTCTTATACTGAAACAGTGTTTTGTGGTAAACTTCCATCCAAGAATTAAAATTTCTAGAGACTGAATTGAAACTCAATTTTATCAGACAATTTGTATCTCTATGTCTCTAGTTTACTCCAAATCAAAAATCACTTTTTGTGGGTAACTAACGAACAAGTTATGCCTAAAATATCAAAACATGTTTAGTGCAGAGAAAAGTTTGTCACGACGAACTCCTCCCGAGAGGAATTTTTGCAACAAATCTTACAAGTTCGTCGCGGTGAAATCAAGAGTTAGCCCCGATGAACTTTTCCCGAGAGGAATCCTAGCCAAAATCTGCAAGTTCGCCGCAACGAATATTCACAGAAGCATGCCCAGTGTTTCAACTTCATGTCAGATTTTGAGACTCTAAGAGACATAATTTAAATTCGATGTCTTCATAAAAAACGTAGCCATATGTCTCTAGTTTAATCTAAATCAAGAATCATCTCGTTGGATAATTAGAGAAAAAGTTATGGCTAAAAGGCTGAAGCATACTCAGTAAACATGCTATTGCTACATTTTCCAGATCATCTTCCAATTTTGATTCCAAATTTTTACCCTAACACATCTTATACTAAGATCATCTTTTCTACTTCATTTACTCCTCATTTTCAACTCCATTTTAACTCAATATCATCCATAAAGAAATTATAGTCCATGATTGATCATGAATACTAATAACATAATATACACATATAGACACATTCATTATCAACTTACTATATATATTCAACTTCCTTTCCGCTTC
Source organism: Erythroxylum incrassatum (assembly GCA_026546855.1). Lineage (NCBI taxonomy): Eukaryota > Viridiplantae > Streptophyta > Magnoliopsida > Malpighiales > Erythroxylaceae > Erythroxylum > Erythroxylum incrassatum. The sequence continues at coordinate 17,153,288 of JANVCL010000213.1, read as the reverse complement.
CATTTTACTTCTAACTATTACGTTAATTATTCCCATTTCATAATCTCTTATCCATCAAAACATCAAAGCAAAACATGAATCTATCCATATTTTTCATTCACTACCTTAATCTTATCTATCATTTCTAATTCGAGAATTTTCATTTTTTTCTTTACTCATGACTAATCGCCAACAATTTCTCATTTAATAGTTCTAACTTCTAAGAAAAGTTCAGGGTCCAACAGACACACATCCGTGTCTTCACTTATATGGCTATGTGGATCAACTGTGTAAGTTTCTAGGACTATGTGAATAAAGACGTAAAAAGCGAAGACATACACAGTCATGTATATGTCCATGTTCATGACATACATGGTTGTGTGTGACAACCGTGTATCTCTTTGTATCTGCGTACATCTACGAGTGAGACTGAGCTGAAGAGATACAATCACTTACACAACCATATATGTGACTGTGGTGCAAACAAAATTATTTCGTGATATAAAATAGAAAATATATAAATTTTGCATGATAGGGGGGACGTAACGTCCTAAAGTGAGAAACAAACAGAGACAGTGCAAGTAGTGTTGTATTCTCACCTTTTTTTGATTGTTTTTAATATTGGTTTGAGAGTTTGTCGATTGTTATGTTAACTTTGATTTTAATGCTGAAACTTTGTGAGAAAACTTGTTCATGTGAGTTGTGAGATTAATATTTGTAAATCCTTATTTGAGTTTAGTAGGTTTGCTTATGACTTTAGCTCATGTAGAAAACCTTTACAAGTAACTCTTAATGTTTGTTTTATTGTTAAATTTCTCATCTTATATTGATTTCCTATGTGAAGTTAAAAGTATTTTTGTTGTTGATATTTGATTTATCTTTTAGAAAGTTATATTATTGTCCCAACAATATTTACCCTAAAAAAGCTATGATAATAATAAAATACAAAGATAAAAAGAATTCTTGGTAAGTACTCCATCAAAGATTGCCCGTACCTAGAGGTGAATGTTTTTTCTTTTATGGAACAAAGAATGTCTTTTCTTTTACTAAAAGGAAAATGAAAAAAACAGAGTACAACACTCAAACCCACAATAACTTGATGATGGCTACAGCTACATCACAAAGGTTGCTCACAAGCTTGTTTCTCTCAGATAGCGGCGACTCAGTTGAGCTAGAGAAACCTTTCTCACAAGAATCGGCTTGTTTGCTCGCATCCGATAACACATAAGTGGCAAATCCATACTGACCTTTAGTAAATGCATCAATGGCCTGAGGAAGATTGTATTTCACAACTGGTATGTATAGCTCTGCACAATCAGCCAATGCTCTCTGTAGCTCTGGATCTTTGGTCTGCTTGACTAGCCCCTGAATATAATCTAATGTGTCGGTGGCATCTGACAAAATTAGACTAGTGACCGTGGAGGCGAGACCTCTAACATCACTGGAGTTTTGAGAGTCAGGGCGCAGAGAAGCTTCACAAAGTTCATAAAAAGGTGTCTTTTTGCAAATTTGGTCCATCAGATCTTCGCATCTTGGGAATGATATAAAAATTGATAGAAGAAAAATGTAGAGAAGGATAGTAGATGGTGAAAAGATTGAGGCTTTCATGTCATAAGAATAGAAGACGGTTGGCAAGTGATGCTTTGTTTCTACTCTGCTTTTTGTAGTCACATGGAAATGGAGAGAGTTGGAATTACAAACAAAAGGACTGAGAAAAAGAATGAACCAAACAAGGGTAGTTTATACTACACAAATTTAGAGCTTTACATTGCTGATCATTTGAGAAGTAGCAAATGTTCGCATCGGCATCGTTGATCATAAGTTAATTATGATGTTTGTCTACTTTCTATGCAATGGTTCACGAAATTGTTAATTTATGATGTTACGGCGATGAACATGCCAAGAACTGAGGCCGGTGGAGAGCAAAGGAATTGCATAAGATTCACAAAGTTCCAAGAGAAGTATTATTGGTATGTCTCTCAACTTAATTGTTTGTCCTTATGCAAAAACGTTAGGACTTGATATTGGATCTGAATCTTGACCATACATGTGTGCGTTTGTGTTTTATATGGTCTAGAATCCATGGATTGTGGTGCATTTCCGTTTTCTAGCGCATTAACAAGTTCTAGCTTTCGGTTAGGAAAAAGCAATTCTCTCTTTAGGCTCGTGAACTTCTAGAATGGACTAGGTTGTTTCAGTGCTTGCCATCACGTAGGACCAAAAGCTGATATATCTAAAATGACCCAATCAGAAGAAAATTGCAGGCGGAGAGGGATAGGGATCTGTTTACGAGCCCAAAGGTTTTGCCTTGAATTTGTTGAAGACACCATAGAGATTTTATTCGACACAGGAGGAGGCACATGTTCTTTTGATTACAAATAGAATAAAAAAAAGAGGAGGTAAATCTTATTTAGCAATCCAGTTATGCTCCAGGGTTGCATTTCTCTGCAATATATACATGGTGATTATCAGATTGTAAAAGATAAATCAACAAAAATCAGAACTTGTTTATCAGAAAACAAATAAAAGAGTCGGTAGGTCTTTTCCAAGTTCAAGTAAGAAGATACCTTAGTGGTAGGTCTTTTCCAAGTTCAAGTAAGAAGATACCTTAGTGTTAGAAGATTAGATGGGGTTTATTTGAGTAGTATGGAGTCTTTTTCCTTTTTTTCCCCTTCATTACTAAAATTTAAGCGTTGTCATGTTATTGGTAAATCCCAACCAATTTCTTAATGTTAAATTCGACAATGGAGATAAGTACAGACCTAAGGATTTTAGGTGGCTTTGCATTGGCTGATAGAACAGGCAACTGTCCAATTTCCTAAAGGAGTGGAGAGTATCGTCTGAGAATTTCCTAGTGCAAGCGAGAACACGGAAGTCCTTAAATGAACCCATTTAACATGTAAATTTTGACATCATCCATATTTCTTACATTGTTTCTGGGAGCCATAACTTGATCAGCCAAAACAATGTAATTGGGAGCTCCAGTTTCATCAGGGGAAGCTTTTTATATTATCTGACAAGTTTAGGTAAAAAGGGACGCACGTAATCAAAAGAGAACAACACACAAGTAAAAAGAGGCGTGAATGAAAATCTACAATCTAATTCAACTTCAATTCTCCTAGGTTCCGTCCGACTATATTACTTCTTGCATAATCATTTTGTTGAGGTGACATAAGCAGCAAGCGTTACCTCTCGTCAGCCTGTTACAGTTCATTGGATGTTACTAGCTTTCTTCAATTTAACGTGAAACTCTACAAGGAAGACGCAGTTATCTATTCAATATATGGTGAAGTGTAATAAAGACTTGAACATAGAATTAGAAGAGGCTTTTAGCTTCATATCTCGTTAAACTGCTAAACTATATATCTAACATATTTTTTTTGAAAGTTGATATCTAGCATGCTACATGCATGAAAAAGAAGCTAAAACTTCAAAGCAAAAGCTGGACAATTGATGAAGCTATAGCAGCAGTAGCGTGAACGTCCTGGTTATAGTAGGTGATAGGAGATTTTCCCTTGAATTCAGTTTCACAAAAACTGGCCTCATTTACTGCATCGTTCATGCCGTTTTGAGCAAACTTTGGGTCACCTTTCTCCAAAGCTTCGTGGGCTTCTACTATATCTGCATTTATGATGGCATCATAATAACTGATACAAGAATCATAAGCAAGCTTCAAAGCTGGAAGTTTTGATCTCTTAAACCTCAGAAGCTTCATGACTGCTTGTGATTTAGTTTTAAGGGCATCCACCACTATGATTGCTAAACCACTCACATCAGTAGTCGAGCCTCTGGGGTCAGAGTGGATGATAGACACACATTTCTTGTAGTTTGGGGTGTGCTTGCAGATTCCATCAATGAAATGGGCATCAGATTTCACAGAACTGAAACGGGTTGAAAACAAAACCACTGAAACGATCAGAAAAGTTCGAGCAATGGAGTTGATGTTTATTTGCAGCATGATGAATAAGGTATCTGGAAGAATTAAGTGAACAAGGAAGTGCTTAATTATGGTTTAGTTGCATATAGCAAATAAGGTCGAGTTGTCCTTTTTATAGGGAACTTTTGAGGTTTACTTCTTGGATGTAAATCTTACAACAGGATAGAGAAGAGATATACACGAATATGAGAGTGTTCTTTAAAACAAAAAAGGTAAGCCGCAATCATAATTTAGGCACCTTTTTGGTTCGTTAATTTAACCTCTTAAGCACAAAAATGTAAAGTTGTGGAGCTCCTTTGATAAGCACAAAAATGTTGTCCATTCTATCAAGTTCACTGATATATTTTATTATTGATAATGGAACTTATGCTCCACCACGATTTGGATTCTAGTTTCAAAGTACTAAACGTATTTTCTGATTCAAGATTTCCAGCCAAGCTTGTCATGCCACGTGCGTGGTTAGGTGCAAAAGGAATAGAACAAAGATTTAAAGCCTTCCAAAAAGTAGATTATGATAGTGGAAAAGACTTACTAATAATATTAATCAAGGATCTTATCTTTCTCCATAATCAAACGTATCATTTAATTGCACCTGTCATCTATGTCTTCCCATCACTTTTAGCTTTTTATCAAGTTATATCTTAAATTTTAGAGTCAATTATGAACAAAGTCTCAAATTTTAGACAATTTTATAATATTAATTAAAACGTTAAAATGCAGCGTTAAAATATTTTATTTTTTTAATTTTTATAATAAAATTTGTTGTTAAATTTTTTATTAACTGTATTAACATAATAAGCCACATCAGATTACATTTTTATCATGTGAATGACTCTTATACTGTAATTGATACATATGGAATTAATAATTAAAAATTACAAAATCTCTAAAACACTGAGACCTTTGCGAAGAACATCCCCAGACTTGAAGAACAAAGTTTTTGAAGAAAATCTGTCATGCCTTACTCCACCATGTCCTGCAAAACTTCCAAAGCATGTGGCATGCACCAGCCGATAGTATTTAGTTTCTTAAGGCGAAAACTATTTCTTAAGGTGAAAATTGTCCCCAATCATATAAACAATCATGTCACGTCATCAAGAATACTTACATTTATTGTAGAAACATACCCGAATTCATGATAACAATGTGATTCTTAAATCTTGTGATTATTCGTCTTCTAAGTTAATATGTACGTCTGTTTTTTCTCAAGAACCGTCACTTTTCTAATTGGTGAGATATCAGAAAAGATAATTGTACATGCAACTTTGGGGATTATAACTTTAATTCTTTATATAGTTTTTCTTATTTCTATTTTGGTCCATGATAAAATATAAATTGGATTATTGGGTCTCTATACATTAAAGCTCATACTTTATTAGATGTCTTATAGCCCAAAGCCTTTAACCTTAGTATATCACTTTAACTGGGCTTAATGATATGTGCTTAATTGTTAATATTTTTAATTATTTACACTTAGCGATTAATGGTACAAAAATGCTTAAGATACTCACTTTAATTCATATTTGATTTTAGGTACAATTTGGGAGCAAAGAAATTAAATTGAGTCAAAAGTAACCTCTTTGAGATATTTTCCAAAGATTTATTGTTGCTTGTCTTTATGGAGGAGGAAGAAGAAAAAAATTAATTGAAGACAAGCAGCTACGGAGAAACAAGCAATCAATTAAATTGAAAATTAAATGGGCAGGAGCAAAATGAACAATCACGCACAACAGTGGCAAAGACGTGGACTAATGCGTTAATCAGCATCAAAACAAGCAGACACGCAAAATAAATACAAGGGCAGCCGTATGGAACAGGGACAATTCAATTAAATCACACAAGAGAATCAGCAAAGAGGGTCCCATGAATTAGCTACTGGAGGATTAAATCAAGACACAAGCAGCATGGAGTAAAAAAAATTAAATGAGGAGCTGTGAAGGCAACACGTGGGATGACACTACAGAGGAGAAATAAGTCACACACGGTAGAATAAAACAAGAAGCAGCAGAGGGGATTGGAGAGTTTGAAGCGAAAAGACCCTTATTCGTCCCATCGAATCAACAGTGAGGGGGATAATTAAGTGGGAGAGGCAGAAATAAATCAAGCCACGCATCACGCATAAGGGAGCAACAAAGTTTAAAATTGATTGAGATTAAAACAGTAGAACAACAGGTGGCATTTTAAACCGGGGCGTGAAATCAACGGTGAAAAATGCTGGAGAGCAACTCGCGTGGGCGCTGAAGGCAGCTGAGGGTTTAACAGGTGTGCGACGTCAAGCACAAAAGGCAGAAGACAACAAAAATCGAGGGATTTAAAATGATCCAAATAAAACGCTACAGGACGGAGCACGTGGACGCAATAGAGAGCTGGGCATGAAATAGACAAGGGCATATAAAATGAGGAAGCTAGAGAGTGTCAGCAGAAGGGAGGTTTTTAGAGGGTTTTTGATGTAGACCTTTAATGGTCACATCGAAGAACAGTGAGAGAGCAAACTAGAGAGGAGTTCGGCACTTGAGCAGAAGCTAGAGGCAGGCGCTGGCTCGATATTGGTTTGAAGCTTTGAATAGTAAAGGTTAATTAGAGATTTTTGGCTAGGGATTAGAATGGGGTTGAAGTTAATTTATCGGGATAGACCCATGAAGAATTGAACGTCCCGACGCCGGTTCGGAGATAAAATCGACACCAAAGATCTGGGTTAAGTATTATTTTAATTATTTTGTTGTTTCTTTCTCTCGTTAGGAATTGATTGTGTTATCCGATTTTAACTAATTTAGGTATTGTGTATGGATAATCGGACTTTCATTATTGTTCGGTTATTTTTATATGAACCTATTGGGTATCGTGAATTGATGATTTTAATGCGTTCATTGAATTGTTAATTTCGA
>JANVCL010000213.1:17085323-17098325 GCA_026546855.1 Erythroxylum incrassatum | reverse complement strand
ATGAAGTGATTTTGCACTAGAAGAGTTGAATTTGGGAAGATTATGAGTGAATATGATGTTAGATTGGATGTAGGAAGTATTGAAGAGGCTTTGGAGGGGTTTGGGGAACCCCTATGTCTGTTAGGCGGACTTTAGGTCCATTAAGTGGACCTTCTCAGGTGAAAAATGGCCCCCAACCTATATGTCCGCCTAATGGACATACCCTATACACTCGTGGTAATTTGCATTTTTGACCCTTTAAATGGCAAAATCTCGCTTTATGGTCTCATAAATTGTAGATCTAGAAGTTTTCTTTCAAACCATCTAAGAACGAACTCAATCAGACATCTCTATTGAAAGTTAAGACAATTGTGCCAAGTTAGGTACAATATCATTGAGGGTATAAATATGTTTGATTCTTTCAGGCATAACTTCCTCATCCGACCTCCAAATGAAGTGATTCTTGAACCAATAGCGTCCTAACTCATGTTTCTATCTCTTCATAAAAATTGGAATGTTTTGGAGTTGATTTGAAAAAGTTTGATGGAGAGAAAGTAAGGGGTCGGTTGGGAGAGCATGATTGGGGTATGAACACACTTTGTATTTTTAAGCATATCTTGATCTATAGAGCTCCGATTAAGTTGGCTTTTGCTTCAAAGAAAACTAAAGACTTAGGGCTACAATTTCTTTGAAGAAGTCAAATTGTAATTTTGGTGATTGACTAGTGTGGGCACACCACCCTTATGAGATGTTGGCTAACGAGGGTTCATTGAAATAACCCTACAAGGAAACCCACTCATGCTTTGTGACTCCGGATGGTTAGGCTCCGAAAACGGAATCCAATATGTTCACTTAACTTCAATCTGTACTCTCCACTCTCCAGCTATAATTGACAATTTTTTTAGTAAATCAGAAAAACTTTATACAAATAAGAAAAAGTCATATACATAGCTAGTGATTTCCAATAAAATCTCTAGCCTACAAAAAGAACTCACAAAGGATAAAACCATAGGGACCATGAACAAAGCATGGAAGAAAACACCATGCCAAAACCTGCCTATCAAGTAGCCTAAGAAAACAAAATCCACTACCTTAATACATAAATTCCCCTACATACATGAAAACACCACACAAAGACCTGCAGACAAAACTCACCAAAGACCACAAACCAAATCCACAACCAACAAAACATATCTAGAAAAAGTATCCTTCTAGGATGACTGCCGTAGGAAAAGGAACTTCGCCTGGTAACCTGCTTTTTTTGTTTTTATAATATTACTGCTTTATTTGTTACATAAGTAGACTCTCAAATTTATAGTATTCATCATATGTATGTTTAGATAGTATAACCAAAAACAAAAACATTTAACATTTAAACAAATATCAAAACCTAAAATACATAGGTTTTCGATCATTTATATGGATTGATATTTATTTTATATCTAATAAGGTTTTTATGAATTTAAATATTCCATTAATTGTCATTGATATTCTAAACAGGTTCCACCATGTTTATAGGCCCTAAAATTTTGGATACAACAATGACTTAACAATTGAGATAAGTTAAAGCTTATCGCTAGTTTATATGTATCATATTGAGCAAATTATATTCAAATACGACTAATTAGAAGCAATTGCATTAATTAAAGGGAATGTGATATTTCTTATATAATATCTTTTGGTTAACTTTCTTTAAAAATAAATTTAGTTTGAACTTATTCATTTCCAAATTTTATGTACATTTAATGCATATATTTTTTAAAAAACCCATATTTATTAATCAATTGTGTTAATTAAATGAATGAGATAGTTCTCATATAAAATATTTTGGTTGGTTTACAGTTCTCATATAAAATCTTTTGGTTGGCTTTATTTAAAAATAAATTTAATTTTAACTTATTCATTTCAAAATTTTATTACATTTAATATATACGTTTTTCTAAAAAACTCATTTTGAAAGCAATTATGTTAATTAACTGAATATGAAATTTTTTATATGACATTTTTAGGCTCACATTCTTTTAAAATAAAATTAAGTTTTTTAAAATTAAAGTAATTTTCATTAGCTATAGTTAAACTATTTACAACATTACAATGAGTTAATCTCTTAATGAAAACCAAAAAATCTAAAAGCAACATTACAATGGACTAGCTCAAAATATACATTACAAATAAGTCAAACATAATAGCAACAGATTACAAATTCCATCTTAACTTCATTGCAATTGACAAGTCATTAGTTGCTTCCTTTACTATTGTAAGAGCTATGATTTCATTAATAATGTTTACTGTCAGTTCATATTTGCTTATCTCCTCCCTAGAGTAAATTCTTCTAGTTCTCTCCCTTCATAAATTGTATGTTGTAGTTATGAAAGTTGTCTTGAATACCTGCCCATCGCTTTTTTGTTGTTTGAAAACTCGAATGATCTAATTCAGCATTGCATTCCATTCATAAGAAGTGCAGTAGGCTCCCAACTTATGTAGTATTTGGGTCTACACTGCTTTCAAATATACATAATTGAAAAATAGATGGTCCTTGTCTTCAGCTAATAGCTTGCATAGCACACAACTTGGCATGCCATCTGTTTTTGGTACTTAGTCGATCTGTTATTACTAACCAGGTGATCATTGAGGCCCTGAGGCTTAAACTGTTCTTCCAAACAAGTTAGGACTATGACACTACTTGATGTTTAGCTTGAAAGATACTACAGCAGGATTTGTTAGTAAATAATCCCATGGTATTAGGTTTCCATACAATCTTATCCTCATTACAACTGCTACTAATCACTAAGAAGTATTAAATAATCTGGTTGAAACCTCTAAAGTTATCAGTCCATCTCCCTTCAATAATGAATGATGAGACTCTATCATTGAGAGGCATTCAGCTTCTAGGATGTGCTAATTCATTCCTTTGAATTAATGGAATATATTCAGTTCAATTATCAAACCACAGCTATATGTTGTCTCTTTTTCCTAATTTTTGGTAAACCCATGGGTTAATGAGCTCACGAAGCTTCAGCATTTGTATGATAATCCATGAGCAACCCTTGATCGTTGGCAGCTGTCAGAAACTGTGAGTGTTGAGGTATGTTTCATAGATCCGCTTGATCCAAATAACATTTATGTCTACATGGAATCTCAAGATTTTCTTACAAAGTAGTACCTTTTACATGATTGAGGATAAGATAATTCCTAAACCTCCATATTTTTTAGGGATACTAACTTCATTCCACTTTAATTTTGCGTTTTTAGCATTGACCATCGAGCCAAATTAGAGGAAAGCTTTGATTATTCTATAAAGCTCCTTAATCACCCTTTCAGGAAGAATCAGATGGTTGATCCAATGAACATCCAAGTTGCTTAGAACTGAAATAATTCGAGTAACGCTAGCTACCATAGATAGAAATCTATTTTTCTAAGCTAATATTCTAGATCTGTATTTCTCTAGGAGAGAGATACAATCAACATATTTGAGTTTAGCATGAGAAATTGCAAATTGCAAATACTTAAAGGGAAATGCATGTAATTCCATTCCCGGTGATCTTGCAAGTTTAGACGGATGTCGGGCATTTGAGGAGCAGTAGAAGTTTCTATTTTGATTATTGAACTTTCAATCTAGAAAATAACAACAGATAGCTAGCAAACATCTTGTGAGTAAGTTTTTTAATTCTACAATTGTAATGATACTTGAATATGCCATTTTATGCTATCAACTTCAAAAGCATTTTAGACAATCCTTCCATAACCAAAAAAAAGATCTAACAGGATAGAGGGTCTCCTTGCCTAATCCCTCTTACATAGTGTAGTGGCTTAGTTGGAACACCATTCACAAAAATGCTAATCGATGAAGTTTAAAGACACATCATGATCCAATTCTTGAATGGTATGCAGAATTCCAAAGCTTCAAGGAAAACCTGGATAAATTGCCAACTGATAGTATCAAAAGCCTTATAGAAGTCTATTTTCTAGATGTAGCTCTTTATTCTTTTTCCAGGCTGATAATCCTTTAAAAGTTCTTGCTAAAGAATGATGTTATCCCCAATGGGTCTGCCTGCTAAGAATGCTTCTTGGGTTTGGGAAAACTATCTCTTCCAAAGCTTTTTTCATTATATTAGCAAGATGTTTGACAATTACCTTATAAATGGTATTGTAGTAAGAAATGAGCCTATAATCCACCAGTGAGAAGGGGTTGGTCTTCTTAGGAACAAGGCATATGTAAGTGTGGTTTATCTCTCTCAACATCTTGCAGTAGTTCAAAGTTTCCTAAACAGCCTGTGTACACAACTCATTAGTGATGTCCAAGTCGTTTGAAAGAAGCAAGCGGTGAATCCATTAGGGCCAGGTGCCTTTGAAGGATTCAACTTGAAAAGGGATTCTTTTATGTCATTACCCGAGAATGGAGCAATCAGACATTCCTCAATATCCTGGCTTAATGTGCATTCAAAGTATCTGTCCATATTAATGATTGACTGGATTGATTGGAAGTTCCCAATAGTTATTTCAAAAAGACTCTAGTGAGGTTCAACAGGTCTGTCTAATTTGAGTACAGGACTCCTTTTTCATCCCTGAGTTCCATAATTTTGTTGTTGTTTCTCTTTGCTAACAGAGAAGCATGGAAAAACTTAGTGTTTAGATCCCCTTCTTTCAACCATTCAACTCTAGACTTCTGTTTGAGAATAGAATTATACAAATATCAGGCCTATTGATATTCCTCGATTCTTAGGAGTTCAATGTGTCTCTTTTGTGTATTATGAGGATGGTGATAATAATCATCTTGAGTTGCTTTAAGTTTTGTTTTACATTCTTTAACATGTCGGATGTTGCCACTGGTAAAGCTTTTGAGAGCTCTTTCACTTTTCTCAACTTCTGCATTAATTGGAATGATTTATAACCTGTAATATTTTGACTCTAACAATTTCTAACCAATTCAAGAAAGCCAACTTGCTTAGTGAGTCCATTATAGAACCTAAAAGGAGCATCCTTGTAATCAAATGTAGACATATTTTGAATGAGAATGTAGGAATGGTCATATAATAGAGTTTCACTGAAATGACCATATGACTGTGGATATACAGATAACCAAATTGGATTGACCATAGCTCAATGCAATTTACAATCAAGTACTGACCCTACTAATTGTTTATCCAAGTGATGAGTCTCCCATTAAATTTGAGGTCTGTTAGCTGAACTTTCTGAAAAAAATTTGTAAGTTCCCTCTTTGCTACTGGAAAAACCCCTCTCCCACCTTCAGATTCAAGATTATTTTTGATACAGTTAAAGTCTGCTATCACCATCTATGGATTAGTGATGGTAGCTTCTAATTACTACAACTTGCTCCACAGTAGATCTACTTGAAACTGAAAGTTTAAAGCATAAATAAGACATAATGGAAATTTGGTATCAGTGTTAGTAAAATGACAAGATAATTGAAGATGTTGGTCACTTTCCCCTTGCACTAGCACTGAAACTTTCTTAGTGTGATAGAAACACAAAATTCTACCATTATAATATGAAGATAGGTTAGTAAGTACTGGTACACTCCTGATCATCCTTTCTGCAATTGGTCTCAGCTAAATCCATATGATTCTTTTTTGGTTATCCTGATCATCATCATTGATGCTAACCTTCTTTAATGAGTTGATAAGTATTAGGTCTGTATGAATTTCGTACTTTTCAAAAGTGATTTGATGTTTAGGATTATTGTTAGTCTGCCTTTCTATGGAAGTGTGGATCTCTAGTTCAACAAGTTCCCTCGGGTTGGACAAATTATGTTGATCCTTTTCCTGTGGTTCATCAGCAGGGGATAATCCATTCAATTCATCACACCAACCAATTTTAAAAAGTTTACCGATAGGCTTCCAGTGTCTGGTTGGGCTAGGCTTCTATGGACAGGTTATAAGTTTGAACTAGTCTATTTCAAAAAATTTTGTGCATTTAATATATACATTTATAAAAAAAAACCCATTTTTTATTAAGCAATTGTGTTAATTAAATGAATGTTGCATTTCTCATATAACAACTTTTCATTCACTTTCTTTAAAAATAAATTTAGTTTGAACGTATTCATTTTAAGTTATGTACATTCAATATATACATTTTTTAAAGTGTCATATTTATTTAAAAATTGTGTTAATTAAATTTGTATGATATTTCTCATATAACATCTTTTGGTTCACTTTTTTAAAAATAAATTTAATTTGAACTTATTCATTTCAAAATTTTATGTATAATTAATGTACACATGTAAAAAAATAAATTTTATTAAGCAATTGTGTTAATTAAATGAATATGATATTTCTCATATAACATCAAAATTTTATTATGCTTAAGATATACATTTTAGGGAAAAAAAACTCATTTTTGTTAAACAGTTGTGTTAATTAAATGAATCTAACATTTCTCATATAACATCTTTTGATTCACTTTCTTTTAAAATAAATTCAATTTGAATTTTTTCATTTTAAAACTTTATGTATAATTAATATATACATTTTTTAAAACTAATTTTTATTAATCAATTTTGTTAATTAAATGACATGACATTCCTCATATAACTTTTTTTTGGTTCACTTTCTTTAAAAATAAATTTAAGTTGAAATTATTCATTTAAAAAATTTATGTACATTTTATATATACATTAAAAAATCTTATAACAACCCATTATAAAAATTAAAAAATTTAAATTAAAAAAGGTCAAACTCAAGCTCGAGTTGGATAGCTTTGCACAACCTGAAACAACAGATATTTTGCGATTCGAAATTCACAGTTTCAAACAATTCGTGTCCGAAATTAAACCAAATATAAACAAGTTATATAATCAAGGGCATAAAGGTCTTAGAAAATTCTCTTCTATTCAATTCCCTCCTTTGATAAATTAGGAAAACAAACAAGAGAAAGGAAATCACATTTCTCTTCCATTCTTTTCTCCTCTTTTCCCTTCAATATTTTCTTTCCTTTCCCTTGTGCAAATAAGGATCCAAACAAAGGTTTAAGTGAAGAAGAAGATGAATAGTACTCAAAATAGAAAGGAGAGAGTTAAATTTCCAAACAAAGGAAGTTGTTGGAGGGTAAAAAAAGTAAAACTCTAAAAGAGAAGTCAGAGAAAATGAGTTTAGAGAGAAATTAAGTTTGAACTAGTCTATTTCAAAAAAATTTGTGCATTTAATATATACATTTATAAAAAAAATCATTTTTATTAAGCAATTGTGTTAATTAAATGAATGTTGCATTTCTCATATAACAACTTTTGATTCACTTTCTTTAAAAATAAATTTAGTTTGAACGTATTCATTTTAAGTTATGTACATTTAATATATACATTTTTTAAAATATCATATTTATTTAAAAATTGTGTTAATTAAATTTGTATGATATTTCTCATATAACATCTTTTGGTTCACTTTTTTAAAAATAAATTTAATTTGAACTTATTCATTTCAAAATTTTATGTATAATTAATGTACACATGTAAAAAAATAAATTTTATTAAGCAATTGTGTTAATTAAATGAATATGATATTTCTCATATAACATCAAAATTTTATTATGCTTAAGATATACATTTTAGGGAAAAAAAACTCATTTTTGTTAAACAGTTGTGTTAATTAAATGAATCTAACATTTCTCATATAACATCTTTTGATTCACTTTCTTTTAAAATAAATTCAATTTGAATTTATTCATTTTAAAACTTTATGTATAATTAATATATCCATTTTTTAAAACTAATTTTTATTAATCAATTATGTTAATTAAATGACATGACATTCCTCGTATAACTTTTTTTTGGTTCACTTTCTTTCAAAATAAATTTAAGTTGAAATTATTCATTAAAAAAATTTATGTACAATTTATATATACATTAAAAAAATCTTATAACAACCCATTATAAAAAATTAAAAAATTTAAATTAAAAAAGGTCAGACTCAAACTCGAGTTGGATAAGCTTGATAGGACTAAAGCTTGGGCTTTAGATCTAAGACTCAGTCTGATTCATATCGAGTCCTAGCCCGAACTTAGTCCTATTTACTTCCAACACTAAGAACACGTTGAACTCGTTTATTTAGGGGTTGTTTGGTTCCACTTTTTTTTTGTTTTTAGTTTTTGTTTTTCTTTCAAATAAAAACAAAAATCTATTTGCTTGTTAATAATAAAATTGTTTTATTTTTAAATAAATAATTTAAAAATTAAAATTTTATATTAAATATATTTTAATTATTTAATCAAATTTTATTTTAAATCTATATATTTTGAAGATATTTTAAATTTAATTGTATTTATTAATAATTATTTAATTAATTTTACTAATTTATTTATAAAATTAAATTAAATTATTCATAATTTTGGTTAATAATTAATTTAAATTAATTGCATATATAATATTAAATTAAATTATTCACAATTCTTATTAACAAGTAATATTTCAAATTATTTATATTTAGTTGATACTAAACCAAATTAAAAACAAAAAATACAAAACCACCACTTGTAGTTTTCATAAATTTTGAAAACAAGAAGAAATCAAAACTAAAAATAGAAACCAAAAACTCAAACAATCTATTAAATTAAAAAACAAAAATAGAAATATACATAACTCACCATTGTGAATAGAATAATAAATTGAAGAAATCGTGGATGTATTAACTTTTAAAACAGAAACATGTCACTTATCTTTCTAACTTAAAGGCAAGACTATTACTTGCATCAAAGACATGGTTGAATCAATTGTTTAGATATAGACTTCTTCCATTGCTCTTGGCCTCAAAACGCCACTTTATTCTCTCTTAATATTACAAGGTAGATAAAAACTTAAAAGCCAATTGTATACGACACTTTATTCTCACAGCCACCGGTACGTTAATGTCACAAACTATCTGGCAAGTTGAGATGTTAGCTTATATAATATGAGACCTTGTTACAAATGAAACACGCTTGTTCTAAGCTGATTCTCCATTGGAATTTTACACGCATACGTCTTCACATCATTGGACCAATAAAGTTCCATTCGAGCACAAACACAATCTCTCGAGAAAGCACCTGATGTATTAGAAATTTAGAATTACTAAAAGGAGTACTTAGTCAATTTCAATCCCGCCTGGAACACGTGCTCTTATGCTTCCCCCATTACGTTCCCTGCAAATATCCCACTAATAATTGTCCCAAACTCACCAACCTGTCAGAAACTTACAACACAAAGAACGAAGAGACACACCGGCGACCATATGTGTACGAGGTGGTGCTCAGCGGTTCTCCGGTGGACGGACTTCGGCCTATCACTGCCGGAGTTTGATTTCTCGTACTTGAGAACGGGGTGGGGGAATCTACAGAGCTTCAGATGGTTGGAGTTTTCCATTGATGAGGTTTTGTGGACCTTCGTTGTGGTGTTAGAGTCCGTGGCTTTAGCTGCTATGCTCTGTTACTTCTTTGTTTTCTGTGGCTGTACTCTCTGATTCACATCGTAAAATCCCCTGTTTGATTCTTTTCTGTACATATATACTCTTCACTGTTAGCTGTTTTTTACTTTGCAAGAACTGGCAATCGCGACGAGTTGTTGAAAAGTTCCAGTGCTTAGTATGGTTCTTTTCTTTCAATCTCCCCATTTTTCTTATCTGGGTTCAACAATTGAAAATGGTTACATAGACGCTAGGGACTAGAAAGAGCCAAACATAGTTAAACGGGGATTTTTTTATGTTAGGAGGCTCTCTTTTTTGTAAAAAAAAATAGTTTTAGCTTGGTGAGGGAAGTTAGAGGAGGCTGATCTGCCGGTCTTCTTCAACGAGGTAATGTGCAAGTATAGCTCAAGTGGCCTAGTCAATTGTAGGGGTTGAAATGAAATGCTTATATATATATATAAGAGTACGATTTTGATCATTGTAAAGGTATATTTTGCTATTAAGCTTGTCGAGTTGTGCATAATTACAGCTATCGGACTTTCTTTTCTTTTCTTCATCGGCATTTCTTAATAAATTAACTGAACAGTCATTGATTTGTGGCAGTGGTTGCCAATGATAGAGCTGGAGTAGATATCATACCTTCACAATCTTTTACATTGTTTACTTGAATGTATGAATATGATCTGAAAAATTGCAGCATTACTTTATTGTATCATTAATTCTGGATCTGGATTAATTTTTCTAGGAGGGGAAGTTCATATCGATATTGATATTCTTCTGTAAACTCTTGAGATCCACCTGAAACTACCAATCTTATTAATTATGGCCTCATTCACTCCATCTATTCTACTGCACAAACCAGGCAATCAATCTTGTCAAGATGAAGAATTTTTTTTTCATGTTTGGTTTCTGCTCATTGCACTTTCTCCATCTTTACTTCTTGTCAAGCCATATCAATCTTGTTAAATCTGATACCCCTCTTGTACACCAAACATGTGAGCAGCACCATAATACAATCTCTGCATCAAAACCCTCCAAGTAGACCCTCGAAGCTTTGCGTCAAACACTACGGAGCTTGCACAAATAGTGGTCGAAAAGGTTGAAGCTAATGTAAAGGCAACCCTCAAATACTTCAATGACCTGCTTAAAGATAATCCGGGGTTTAAGCATTCATCGATTTCTTGTTCCAGCAACTTCAAAGAAGTTCTCAATGTTTCTATCCCAAAAGCCATTCAAGTCTTGGATGGAAAAGAATACAACATCGATGTGGATGTTACAAGTGATGCATCTAAGGAACCTAGTAAATGTGAAGATGGGTTCTATGCAAGCCGTTCCTAACGATTTATGGGCCTAGAATAAAGTAAAAAGAAAAAGCCATAATGAATTGATAATATACAAAGATATAAACTTTAAAAGCATATTTTTATTATTAAAATTTAATATCTATATATAAACGGCTCAAATTATAAGTCTATATACTTAATAAAATATTAAATGATTATAACAATGGCTAACAACATCTTATAAATGTCAACAGCAATAAAATTACTAAAAACAGTAATAGTAACAACAAAATAACAGTAGCAACAATCAAGCAGTAATATTAGATTGCAAAATACTAAGACAATTGAACTAACAAGTATACATATGGTCATAAAACAAAATTTTTCTGCACATTTCTAAGTGTAAAATCATTAATAATAGTATTAAAATCAAAATTGTCTAACATATGCTTCTCAATATATAAAACAACTAAATCATTAAACCTTTCTTCTGACATTAATGACCTCAAGTAGGTTTTTAATAATTTTATCTTTGAAAAACTTCTCTCAATTGATGCTTCAGTCATAGATACAATCAATAGAATTTGAAATATTTGGTTAACAATTTGCAACTTTAATAAATTCAAGAACTCCCTATATGAAACTTTCAACTACTCAACTACTCACATATATGGCAACCAAATTCCTATAGATACATTCATGACATACATTGCTATTCATTTATAGGGATTGTCATCATACATTTGTCCATTCAATGTTGTACATATACATATTACAAAATTTCATATCTCTTAACATTATTATTTAATAATAGTATTACATCTTGACATTTATATAATAATATATTACACATAACTTAAATTCTTAGTTACAAATTGTTTGAGAAATTACAATTTCCTTCATTACATATATAGTCATCTTTAACCAAAAAGAGAAATTCCAAAAGTACATTTACTTCTAGCAGCTCGCCATGGTCCTTGCGGATGATCCCTATTTCTTACTCCTATTAGTTAGACCTACAAAGATTAACACGTGTTAAGCTTGAAAGCTTAATGAGGAAACACTTAGTTTGGATTACCACTCATAGTAGTTATCTGCCAAGCACACACACATTCCTGAATATCATACACTCATATAAATAGTGATGGCATAATTAATCAAGGTACATAATGAAATATGCTTTAATATATTATTCATAAACTGTAAATTCACATTTATAAGTCAAATATTGATATTCAATGCCCATCAATACAAATTATTCTTGTTTTCATGTTGTATCTCTTATTAGACATGCACATTCCTGTAGGTGTAGATAATGAGAGCTGTTGATATCCGAACATTTCAAACTATAGATATTGAAGGTATCAAACTATAGTTACCTGTATGTAACAAATTATAGATACCTGAAGGTATCAAACTATAGAGACACTATAGTCTCGAAATGAGGACACCACTGGTGTCAAATTGTAGTAGCTACACTGTAACTTTATAGGCATGCCTATGATCCACCACCAAAACAATAAAGCAGACACTGTAACATTTTTCTTTAATCATTTACTAATTTCATAATTAATATATTGAAAAATCGTATGATATTCATTTGAAATAATAAAATATACACGACATAACCTTTGCCTGAAATTGACTATGTCAACACCGAAGCTTCAATGAACATCTTTTTTAACTGCTTAAAACTAGCTTAGCATCTATCATTCCATTCAAGCTTTGTTCCTTTTTGAAGTAACTTTGTGGTTGGAGAAGAAATTACTAAGAATGCTTTGACAAAGTGTCATTAATAACTAGCTATGTAACAACCTTAATACCCCCTGGGAGGATATGTGAATGCCACTCAAGACAGTACAAACAAACCAAAACATTTCACCGAATAATAGCATTAAAAAATAAACATTCCAAAATATACGAAACATTTCATACATGCATTTCCAGAATCTTAAACAAACTTACATTATATCACAAAAGCTTAATACAAATTTGTTCCAAAAATGGAAACTAGCCTGAAACATAGTTATTACAAAAGCTTTCAACAATTCAGAATTATACACTTTATATACAAGCCCAAAACAAACTCCAAATACATTTTTAACAAAACAAGACTCAGACTTCATTGGTCATTGCGGTTGACTCGTCCCAGTCCTTATAATCTTCACTCTGAACCTACATGGGGCAAATCTACCGTGCTAAGTATATAGCTTAGTGAGTAATAACTAATCTATATTAAATGATTTCTTTAACAATAAATCTGACAGAATGCATTTCAGAACAAATTTTATAATTAACAGAACTGCATAACACAGGAGGTTATAAACCCTTCAGAATCAGAACATAAT
>JANVCL010000213.1:17025543-17035884 GCA_026546855.1 Erythroxylum incrassatum | reverse complement strand
ATAATCACATAAAGCTCTGTTAACTCCAACAATTAGAAGGGAGTTTGGGGCTTAAATTAGGAAAGTAACATCAAAGGAGGGATAGGATTCTCACCTTAAAGAAGTAGTCCTTGTCGCATGATTATCATCCCTAATGTTTGACTCAAAGGGTTATTGCAGCAAGGAGAAGACCCTATCAACCTTCATGACCTAACCAGAAGAGAGCTAGCGTATGATAGTTCTCAGATGGGTTAGGATCTGAAACCAGTTAATAACTCACCTAGCTACCTTTTAGAAAATATGGGACCTACCAATTTGTATGTGAGACCTACCTCAAACAACAAAATTCTCCCTCTTCTCTCCACACACACCAACCCATCTTCACCGTGATCTGTGTCGATATTTTGACATTTCATTACAATGTAGGAAAGTTGAGAATTTTCAATGATTTTTTTCTTTTTTAAGTCTTTCACGCATTTTAATTAATAAATTATAATTTTAAAATGTTAAATTATTTTTTTAAAAATGAATTACTATTTTATCCTTAAAAATACTAAATTTATTTAATCTCAATAATAAATCATATTTGTCAAATTTTAGGTTCTTTATTTGTCTTCTTATATTCTAATTGAATTTTTAATATTATTATTGTTAAAAATTAATTATTATTTTATCATAAATTTGTTTAATAAACTAAATTATTAATTATTATTCTTATATTGATGAAAATTTTAAAATTTAACTTAAAAAAACAAGAAAAAGTTGACTGATGAAATAAACTAATTTTAGCTTTCATCCAATATCTCGATTCACCCGATCAATTGCCATTTGTTAGACCACCAAGTCGTGATAGTGAGATCTGCGGGCATTGGCGAGTCTTTACTAATGTTTGACACACGAAACAACGGAATAAGGCAAAAGAATTGCGATGAGACAAAAATAAGAAGGGACAATGTCGAGCGTTGGCATGCATTGGTGCGTATTGGCAGAAACCTTCGACGAGATGCAAGATTCGGATACGAAACCAAAAGACGGCTTAAGACAAACTTCAAATGAAAGGTTAGCTGACTCATACGCATGACAGAAATATGTGAGAGTTCCAAAGTTACTTAGCGATTAGATCAAACATGGTGCAAGTTTTTGGTGAGTTTCGAACTGTGTACGAGCTGACTTGACTAAGGCTAAGTTCTTTATGGACTAAGAATTTAGTGTGTGCTCAAGTGAATGGACCATGGCTAATAGAGTTGGCATAGGTAAGCATTGGATCGGGCCAATATACTATTGACTTTGATGACTCATCATCAACGGATAGAGATGGGGAAATCTTGAATGATGTGGCAGATAAGATCACGATGGACGTACCTCATATTTAAGAGATAAAAATCATATAAAAGGATCATTTGAAGATAGAGGAGATCTTCGTAGAATAGATAATCATTCCTAGATAATGTAATTTTTATCTTATTATTGTGATATAGCTTAATCCTATTAGATAGAATCCTAATTGGATGGAGATGTCATCTATTGGTTAGTCTGAAATAATCTGATAAAGATAAGATAAGATAAGATAAAATCGTGATCTTAGCTAGTAGAGTTTTATTAGGATTCTAACTTAATCTTCTAGAAATCCTATAAATAGCTCATTTGAGCCTTGCTCTCATAATTAAGAGGAGAGTGTTGTGAGACACAAGAGAGTTAAAAGTATTCTTTTGTGTACTTTGAGGGAAATAATGAAGATTGACTTTTAAGCTATATCTCTTTTTTGTTTTTGTTGTTGCCTTTACTATTCTAGTGCTTCTGTAATTTTTTTACTAGTGTGAGAGTTAAACATTGTGAGGGTCGTAAAACGTTCGAGAACTTGATAGTTCGTTGATAATAACATAAAAAGACTGAGCCTTGCTTAGAAGGACCTAAGTAAGATTGTCACGCACAAAAATAGGCACATCTTGCGAGTAAGTTTAGTGCCGAAGGAAAAACTTTCTAACAACCCTACATGAAGCAGAAACACCCACTCTCAAATCAGTAGCTGCCGCAAAAGAGTTGGTGAATGAAATAAACAAATTTTACGTTGTATTCAATATCTAACAATATGCTATTTAATGATGGCATGCTAATTTGGAAAATAAGTTCGATTCGCGAGTCATTCTGCTTAAATCTCTGTTTTTAAATCCGGACCGGACCGACCAGTTCGATCGGTGACCAGTTGGTGGTCCGGTCCGATTTATCCTTCAAAATCGGCTATAAATTGACCCAGCCTGAACCGGTCAATTGACCGGTCAGACAATTTTTTATTTTTTTATTTTTAAATATTATATATAATTAAATATAATTATTGCATAATTATTACGTCACACCGGTTCGATCGATGGTTGAACCGGTCGAACCGGTGATCAGTAAGGCCACCGATTCGATGACCGATCCGGGTTAAATCGATAAACTGGTATTATGATTAAATATCTGGAAAAGAAATGCCAAAATGTTAAGACAGCTTTGGCACGAGCCATAAGTTTTGCATGAAAGGTGATGGCCTATTTTCCGTGTGCCAGGCTTATCGACTGAATTCTGCAATGGTTCGAACTTCAATCTTGTATAGGTCACAAGAGAGTAAATTATTTTAGTTCACACGAATGTCTGCTCAGTGATATTAACCTTGCCAAGAACGATGATCTTTGATGAATTTTCTGTTTCTAAAAATTGCTGCCTTCATATTGTTCTTGATTAAACATTAATATGGACTTATATGACAAAGTAAACTGTTATCAGGAAAAAGTCACCAAACACTAACAGCATTGATGAATAAAGGTCTTCCACTTATAATCAACACCACTTTGAAACAAGCTCCAAACTAATGGCAGGGAGTCAAGGAATAACTTCATAAGGATATAAACTCCTCTAAACGCAAATTAGCAGAGGCATGCAACTTCATTGCAGAGACAACCTTTCATATCATTCCAAATGTACCAGGTACCTCCTCAGAAAATGTGCACAATGTCGTATGCAAATCTATTTCCGTCAAGGAAATGGAAAGGAAGAAAAGATGTAGCATAAAAAGTTCTTGGCAGTGATGCTTTGATGGAATATAGGCAGCCTGCCAAGGAACAGGCTTCCACAGGCTACCATCCCGTGCAATACATGGATGAAGAATTGTGCACGTAATTACAGATGTGAAAGTGCATGCAAATTACTTCTTCTTATATTAGACTGTTTCCAGATGTAATGCCGTACTGGTGAACTTAAAATGCCCATACCGTATTGAGGAGAATCACTAGATTTTAAATGATTAGATGACTATTAATCTAGCAATTGCTTCAAATTATAGCTCTTCATGCATGAAATATCTCTATTATTGAAAAGGATACGTCCAGAACAGCACGAAAGACTGCAAAAACAAATAAAATGTCGGTCTACCACAAGAAAGACGAGGCAAGTTCTATTAAAAAAATAAAGTAAGCTATGGCCTTGCATCTATCAACCTAACATCACAATCATGTATATATATATACAGATATATATAGCCAGATGGGAAGACACATTACCTAGGCTTACAACAATATCAAAATATCTTTTAGGTTCGTATAACCACAAACATGTGTATGAATCATAAACATCACCACACAAGACATTGAATTAATAGTAACTCCATCCAAATAATTCAAAGTGCCTCTACTTGATGTCGCTCAAGACTACGACATTTATCTTTTGCCATACTACTACTGCACTTCAAAAGTTCCAATTCCCGAAATTATCTGGAGCATAATTTAAGTAAAATATGGAACTTCATTTCTGAACACATGAACATCTAAAAAGAAAGGAAGAGAACTACAAGAAAACTTCCAGAAAAGGAGCAAAGGATTTATAACTAAAGCACAAAAAAAGAAAAAAAACATACCATAAGCCCACCCAAAAACCCATCAAGTAAAAGTTGGTTCCAGGATTCGAAATATGAGTAGACAGTGAACTTGGTCTTGGATAGGAGTCCTATTGATGTGATTGTCATGATTAGGAAATAAAAGATAAAACCAGTCACGCTTGTGAATCCGAAAATTCCAGCAGTTACTCCAGCAATGATGGATAAGAATGTTCGGCTGCACAAAAAACAGAGCTCAGTACATTTAGAAAGCAAATGTAGCTCATAATCTATTCAATCCCCATGACTAGGGTGATCTTTAACCAATCAATAATAACTACTTTCATCTTGTTCTAAAGAAAATTTGAAACAAACTCATCCCATCTCAAGTCTCAACAATGAATGACTATCATTAGATTTCTTCCTCAAATCCAGGAAAATTTTGATAAATTTCAAAATATAAAACTACAAACAGCTCTAAAAAAGAGAGTATTAGATGCCTAATAAATTAACAGCTAATCCAGAATCATATTCCCTATAAAAAATTTTCAAATCTAGATTTACATTTATAGAAAAACTTTGGGGAACAGATCTTCAGAGTTGTCTGTCATCAATATTAGGGTTGATCTCATAAATATCTACCATGCAAACCAAAATGATTCTACAAGCAAAGACTTCTCTTCTGTTCAAACAAACCTGTAATAGATAACTTTCATGTTGCTTTGCAGATTTTCAGCATTGGTTGTTTGCAGGTCATTGGTGCTCTTATCGTAAGCACCAGATTCCGTATGCCCAACCATACCTTATAATATACTGAAATACTAGACCAAAAAAATCAAAAACAAAAAGACGGTCATTAGCTTACCCTCAACAGTGATCATAACCCTAAAAACGTTGACATTTTAAAATCAGAAGATAACTTTAAAATGTGCAGAATCAATTAGCGTGCGCAGGTGGATTCCTCATTGAAGCACAGTATAAAGAAAAAATAGAAAAAATATTTCTTACAAACCAGACAACAGGACAAATTAGATTGAGAATTTAACAAAAGAAGAGCACAAAGAAAATTGCAATGTGGGTTCGCTCTAATTCGATTCATTACAGTGAAACTCGAAGTATAATTTTGAGTTGGGAAAATTTGAAAGTAATGAAGAAACCAGATACAAAGAAGTCAGTAGCAAATTGATTCAATCACAGCATCCTAAAACTAACAAGAAGTCATCTTGATTACTGCATCCACAAGTGCATCTAAAACTCAATGATAAGCCCAAAAAGCCAGACAAAGGCAAGGAAAGTTGGGATTCAAAAATTAAAAGGACGTAAACGATAAAAAGAAAAACTGAAGAACACATACCTTAATTTGCCGCTACCTAGTACGTGCAAAGCTCGGGCCTTGTCTCTCGATTTCTTAAAGATTAACCTTTATATGAATATCTTTGACGCCCACAAGTTCTATATTTACAGACGGTCGGTCCCTCGTTCTATTTCGAATACACATATAGTATTGACCCCTTCGCTGCAGATGTGCGCTGCGACGCCGTACGAAGAATATTTCTATTGCTCTTCGGTCTTTAGAATTCACGCGAGTAGAGAACTCGCAATTGGGAATGGGATGTTTTTCTTTTTGAAATTAAAGAATATATTAATTTCAAAGAAAATGAAAAAAGTCAAAAAAGTAATCCTAATTAGTTTTCTTGGGATCATAACCACTTATTCATATATATATATATAGTGCTTATTCTTAATTTTCTATCATATGTTAGGAATATAATCCTAGAGTTTCAACACATATAATACCCATACTTAATAAGATGATTTAGATCTATTAACCCAAAACCTTAATAGATAACTTTTATTCTTAAGCCAAACCTGGACTTACATGTGTATATAATTCCTTATAATTATATGTCATATTGAAACTTACGGGCTCAAAATTGCTATTATTATAAAGTCATCTTTAATCAGTCTTGTCCATCAACCATATTAATATAGGATCAAATAAATCTTTGTCCCAATTATTAAGACTAGACTAATCAATGGTCACATACATCAATATAATTAACAACATAGATCAAGTATAGATTTGTAACATAGATAATTCAAGTCATGTGTGGTTAGATTGTCGAAACTCTCAAAATTAATTTTAATTCTTTAACTTGTTATAGTAGTCGTGGAATTAACTTGGATCCCAAAAGAACTAAATACTAGTTTCTTAATTTCAAATAATAAAATAAAGTGAGGGGTTTTCAATTAGTTAACTAATTAATTAAAATTAACAAGAAATCAAAATAAATCAAATGAATACAAAAGTGAGAAATTTCATAATACTTAACTTCGATTCAAGAAAAATCTCATCTAATTGTAACATTAATCATTGGTATAAAAAGAATAAGTATTACAATTCAAGCAATTAGCCTGAAACATATTATGATTGTTGTAATAAGTCTCAAATTTTCTAAATTAATTGGTTTAAATCCAACATTTAAACCAAAACTTATCATCAATTGATTGGTGTGTGATAGCATTTCATATCAATTAAATGATAAGACTAAACCCTAAATTAAATAATTGAAATAGTTGCAATTATTCAACTTAGTTTTCTTATTTATCATAAGTTAAATACCCAAATTCACTAATAACCTATTTACTACTTGTATCAATCCTTCATGACAATGACAAATCATTAAATTCATGAATAGCTATAGAATAATCAACATTAAATTAATTTGTTAGATCAATTAATATTAATTATTCATCAAATATAAGAACTCAAAACAATAAATACTTGAATTAAAACATGAATAAAAGTTTAAAACAAAACCTCACAAGATTACAACTAGAGTTTTAAATCCTCTTGAATCAAAATAATTGAGCTTAGCCACACATACTTAAGTTTCAACACCAAAAATACAAGAAAAATAAAATATTGAGAGAAAAGTAAGAAGAAGAACAATTGATTCTTTGAACAGGTGGGGAACGTCCTTTTTATAGTGTTTTCCTACTCTAAATCTAACCCTATCCTATCTTGCAAAGATGCTTACCTAAAACAAATCTCAATCTCTTCATGATAATGACAGAAAGAATCTCCTACTTAAAGTTCAACTCTTCATGTAAATATAACATTAAGCTTTAACATCCCTTATTTATTACAGTCATTTTTTTTTTCACTTTATCCAAAATTCGTGATTATCATTAATCACTACAAGAAAATTGTAAATTACTAATGGAAAACATTTTGTAGTACTTTAGCGATGAAAATTGCTTTCTATAGGTATAGTGGTTGGGAAAAAAGGTAATTTGCGGCAAAAAAAAAAACTTCGTCGGTAAAGGAGGAGAGGGAACTTTGCCTGCGGAATTTAGCGACGAATTAGTGAAAGTCATCGTAAAAATATGCGCTAATGATTCTTGGCAAGAAATGTAGACGAAATTTACGAACAAAAAAAATTATGTCGGTAAATTCAATAACGTGAGGTTATTGTTTTAATTTGAAGAACATGACGTCGTTTCCTTATCACATTTTAACGTAGCTCAAACCCCTCTCCCATCTATCAAAGGTTTGTGAAAATTTTGTTTTTTTGTTCCCACCAATCTTGTCGTCGTTGTCTTTAGGTATTCTTTGGTTATACACCATCGTCATCGTTGTTGTCTCTGGTTAGTCATCCACCGTGGTTAGTTATTTCTCCTTTCTACTTGATTTTTCATTTTTCTGGTTGATGTTGTTAGGGATGGTTTTGTTTGAGTCAGTTTTGGTTGATGTCGTTTTGGATTGTGTGCGTCTATTTCAGGTGTTAGTGGTTCATTGTGCGTCTAAATGTGTTCTTGTCGGTGAAGAATGCAAGGTATTAGTGTTTTTGTTAATAGTTAGTGATGAATTTGTTATGCCTATAAAGTGTTTGATGAAATGCTTAAAAGGATAAGTTTGTTCTGTTTTAGTATGGTAAGTTAATATGAGTGGTGGTCATATTTAAAAATTGTAATAAGTGAAAAGCCGTACGTAGAAAAATGAAATCCCATGTGGAAAACACAAAGAAGCAAATCAACTTCAAAGAAAGTTTCTGCAATATAAATGCGCGAATCTTGAATTGGCAAATGGATTTTAACTGTGTTGCAAGATGATAATTGTAGCTGCAATTAATGTCGTAATGTCGTAACTTCCACATTCTAATGTTGACTGTTGTACGATGTTGTGGTTTTCAAATGATTTTTGCGACAATTATCTAATATTGATATAATACCATTTTACGATCACTTATAGGCTTTATTTGTATGATTTAATTTATGTTATTAGATATATTAGATTTTTTATAAGAATTAAAGATGGTTTATATATAAAAATGTTTTTATAATTTAATGTATCGATATTTTGGGTGAAGACACAAATCTTTTTTTTTATAAACCATTCTTCTTCTAACATGAAAAATCATATATTATTAAAGCTCCACCTAATTTGAAAATGAGTTTCTTATAGATGTCCTATGCAGAAACTAAACTAATACCTATAGTAGATATTAGGTCTTAAAATTAAATTGAAATGCCAGAGTTATATCTTAGTTAGGGCTTAAAAATAAAATAAAATATAAATGGAATGCCTAGAATGAATATTACCGCCTAAATGTCCTAATACTGTGTCCTATGCAGAAACTAAACTAAAATGCAAAGGAATCCCTAGAATGAATAGTAGGGCTTCAAAATGGAGAAAATATTTAAAGTTGTATCATTGGTTTTGAAATAAAAATGAAACGCTTAAAAATAAGATAAAATAAGTAAAATGAATATTACAGCTTTGAAATAGAAAAAATGCTAAGGGCTTATTAGTTTTTATTTTTTTTTCCATTTTTGGTTGTGGTTTTTATTAAAAATAAAACTTCATATCAAATCACGCTTGGTAGTTATTGTTGCATGCCCGTGTTTTAAAAAATAAAAAACGAGAACCATATTACGAAAACAAGAAAAAAAACATTTTTCTAATATTTAGCAACAACTTTTCGTTTCTTCTGAAACAGTTTTTTCTCTTTGCGCCGACTTGCATCTTCATCTTCAGGTGTGATTTTTTCCTCTTTGCGCTGACTTTCATCCTCATTTTCGGCTGACTCCAGTTTTGTGTTATATTTATATTATCCGTATTTGTTCTTTTCCTTTTTTCTTTCGGTATGTAGATATGGCTTTCTACTGTTAGTTTGGCATGCTCTGTTTTGCTGTGATTGTGAAACAATACTTTTTACGCCCAACACCCAACAAGTCTTCACGTAATAGTGTACTTGAGTTTAAAGTTTTTGCATTTGTACGTGAGTTTGAAGTGTATTGAGACAAAAAAATCTGTTAAAACCTTCTCAGAACCCATCAAGGTATAGATATAAGATTATGCCAATGGCTTTTACCTTCATATGCGTTAATGTTAATCTTTATCTAGTCGATTCAATGGGAAATGCTTTACCTCTATTCTGTTTTCCTACCTTCTTTCCCATTACGAACTGCATGGCTTCTTATTACCATGATGACCTGGTTTTTGTTTTGAGAGATCATGAAAGGAGGATGTGAGGCTTTGTTTGTACATGAGTTTTTTTCCCCTAGAAAGCAGCATGTATCACTAGTAGCATATATGAGATAAGTGAGTTTGAAGTGTGGAGAACCGTTAGTTGTATATAAAACTTTTAGCAACTTTATCGCCTTCACTAAGATACACAAACGAGTCACTAAGAAGAGAACAAGGGTCTAAAACAAAGCAGTAGCAAATAGAAATGGAGTTCATAAGGTCAGTAAAATTCAAAGTTCAGTTATGTGACTCCATCTGATTGGGATGGAAGGAGCCTTCGTTGTTCTTGTGGACCTCCACCTTGAACTTCTCTTCATTGCTTCCCCTATTGACCTTGAGGAGCATGTTAAATTTTGCCAAGTCATTCACCACCTCAGCCTTCGCATGAACAATCTCTTGAAGAACATAAGGAAACAATAAATGGGATCTCTGCTGCAAAGTTTTCACAGTATGGCTTCTTGTACTGCAGGATCATAAACTTGCGCCTCTTACCATCCAGGACCATGACAATCTTTCTTCACAGCAAGATCAGAAGAAGTAAAAGTAGGGGCATTAACATCTTCCACGCGCTTGAACTCCTGCATTTCTTTTTAAAGTTCATCCATGGCTTAACCCAGACCTTGGCTTCATACAACTTCTTCTTACTAGCGTCCATGGCTTCTATCGTTTTTTTTCACGAAGGATTACTTCAACTCTACATAATTTACAAAGCCAATCGTTCCACTGGAGGGTTAAAACATAACATAGGTAAAATAACTTAAAGGAGCTTCACTATATGGGGACCAAATCTTCTGTCCAGTTTTACTCTGTCTTATTCTGTCTCATGAAATCTCAGCCATTTATTTTGCGGGTCCCACGTGGACCCCACATAAATAAACGGCTGAGATTTATTGGACACAATAAAACACCATAACATTAGACAGGAGATCTGGACTCCACTATATGTAGATCCTAGGGGAAAGCACTTCCAAACTAACATAAG
>JANVCL010000213.1:16983458-16993992 GCA_026546855.1 Erythroxylum incrassatum | reverse complement strand
TCTTCCGCCCGATTTGTGATCCAATTTGTCTTTCGTTTGCTTCCGCCACTTTGTTATCCGTTTTATGTTTTGAGCAAAATCCAGTCTTCTTCGTTTTTGTTTTCGTCCGTTCATTTGTTTCGCTATCCGTTCCTTCGTTTTCTGCTTCTCCGGTTGGGGTCCGGTTCCGAGATCGGGTCCCAACAGGTTATCTTTTATGAATCTACTAACCTTAGTATCTGCACTCACCATCAACCTTCAATGTTGAAGTTCTTCCACTTTGAAGAGAGGTCCTTCGCAGTGCCAACTGTCATACCAAAAGTGCGTGTTTTCTCCATTCCTATCATATGAACAACCAGATTTTACATCTAACTTCTAGTTTCTAGAATTTTCTCAAATGTATCTGACATATCTTGCTCTTGTTTCAGTACCTATATGTTACTATTTTTTATGAAGGAGTTACAAATCCACTTCATCCATAGATCTTCTTTCTTGCTGCAAAACCACCAAAACTTTTCACCAAACTTACTTTGCTGATCAGTCTCGAAGAACTTATTCCTAACCTCCTTGGTGCTCTGGTTTGCAAATTTTCTCTTGCTTTTTTTTTTGCTTTACTTCTGCCTTGACACAATCCATTCCATGAGAATAATATCAGCTTTGTATCTACTTCCTTGAGGATGCTCTTCGGTAAAGAGAGATGATTAAATTAGTAAGTAGATAAGCTGCTTAAAATCGACAGAATGAGTTGAAGTCTCCCTCCATAGCTTAGATACATATTTGTCCATTGATACATTTTTTCATGCAATGATTCCATCAAAGGTTTGCATTCTGCTACTGAAAGCTTCCTTTGGGATATTGGCACTCCTAGGTATTTAAATGGCAGGTTTCCCTTGCTTAATCCCTATCTTTATGGCCTTAATTGCAACTTCTCTAGTAGAATTAGTTGATAAGTAGAAGCAACTTTTCAAAGGATTGCTTCTCATTCCTGACACTTCAGGGGACTCCTCAACTATATTCAGTGGTAAGTTTATTAAAAGCCTTTCAACCCTATAAAAAAGCAACATATTGTCAACAAAAATAAGGTGGGTGAGTTTTAAACCTCTGCACCTATGATGATATCGAAAGTTAGGGTAAGTTCTTGCATTCCTATCAAGAAGAGTGGACAAAGCCTCCATACATAGAACAAATAAGTAGGGGGATAATGGATCCCCTGCCTTAGGCCCCCTCCTGGCCTTTATGAGTTTGGTAAGTTCCCCATTAACTATAATAGATAATGTACCTGTTGTAACACAATCTTCTATCTATCCTCTAAACTCCTCCTAGTGTCCTACAACTTTGAGGATTTTGAATAGGAAACTCCAATTAAACCAATCAAATGCCTTGGCTAGGTCCAATTTAATACTGCAATTCTTTTTTTTTAATCTCTTTGATTGATACCTTTCTAATAGTTCTTGGCATAACAGAATGTTTGTCGCCACTAATCTTCCAACAAGGAAAGCATTTTGTTTAGGGCTTATTATTTTCTCAAGATTCTTCTTGATTTTGTTTGTTAAAATCTTGGTGATAGTTTTGTAAAGAATGTTGTAACGCACAATTGGTAGAGATACAAGTTAATTAACTATAGAGTATACAACAGTAATTCGAGAGGATGTAATTTTAGTGTCTTAGGAGATCTTGTCGATCCTGTTAAATATTTTCTAGGTTAATCGATTCATAAAATAAAAAGTAATAATAGAGAAATTATTTATCTAAAAATTGGTATTTGTCTTTGTTTGATTATCTTGGATATCTATTTAGGTTTTTATTTTAGTTTATACTCCTTTAATCAAAATTACTTATTTATTTATTTAGTTTAGAGTTTTATAGTTTTTATCTACATCACTATTTTGAAGGATTGGCTTTTACTGATTGTATTACTTGTTAACAAAAGGTAAACTTGTCTTACACATAGGCAACAGATTAATAATAAAAATTTTATAAACTTAAATAGCAACACTCATCAAAATAATTTTCTAACACTCTAGCTACACAAAAAGTGAAAAGAATGCGAACAAAATGTCACTATATTCAAATTTGAAGACTGCAAATCGAGAATATATATCAAAAGCTGAGAAGAATGTGCAGAATGAAATATTGTTAAAATAGTCAAAATCCAAGATTACAAATATACACAAACCTTAAAAATAACCAACAAATCGATAGAAACAACAGGACTCTACTGACAAAATAACCAAATTAAAGTTGCAAAAACAGAGCGGAAGAGAGAAATTAAGCTTTTTGTATAATATAAGCCTTCAAATTAATACAGTTGCTGGACCCTTACTGTCTTTAATTTTCATAATATCCAATTCCATAATAGATAATTATACTTTTCGTCTAGCAATTTCGCTTAAACGCGACTTTGTTCCCTTTCTGAGAGCTGTTATCGATGGGTTGGCTTGAAGTCGATGAAAGCTTAGCTTAACACAAGCACGATAGAAGTTTTAGGACCATTATTTCATAATGAAAAATAACTATATATAGTTGGAATATAAAAATAAGACGTATGTCTATTGAGTTTTAGGACCATGATTTCATAATGAAAAATAACTATATATAGTTGGAATATAAAAATAAGACGTATGTCTATTGCTTCCGGCTGTTCTGCGATTTTGGAAGTCTATAATTATAGACGAAGCATGTGCACGATACGATATGGAAGCTGACGTAGCGAAGGTTGGCTTCTTTGGAGATGCTAGCTGGTTCAAGCTTGCTTGCAAGAAACTAACACTAGTTTCAAGAATTTCTATTAAATTGGTCACACGAATTGTTTACAATAAAACATGCGTCTCCAATTTCTTTCTATTAATTTAACGTTGAAATTTTCAATTAAAAAAAAGCTTACTCTTAAATTTTTATTTTATTAGTTGATCCTTCCAATTCTATAATATGTAGAAGTAATACAACTTTTTTTCTGCAAAAATTAATTGTTCCTTTTCTTTCTCAAGAGTAAGAACGTGAGATATATAGTTTCTTCTATTTTTTATAATATATAAAAATTAATTTTTGTTTAGATAAAAGACAACAAAAATCTTATCATTTAAAAAAATTTAGAACAAAATCTTAATTTTTAAAATTTTAAAAAGACCTTATGATTTTTAATTTTTTTTAAATCTTCTCTTAAACTTTTTAGTTTTTAAATTTTTTTCATAATGTCATTCATGAACCACTCAATTACTTCTCTCTAACCCTGCTCTTAAATTTGAATTCGACTAATTAAATTTAACTCAAATTTAATTAATTTAGTTTAAGAAGTGAGTTGAGTTGCTTTATATAACATATTTTAAAAACAAATTAGGAAGTTTTTTATCGTTATTTTAAAACAAAATCAAAGAGAAAAAATTTTATTAAAAAATTAAAAATATATTTTTTAATACTTTTAAAAATTAGGAAGTTTTGTGAGCTCTACATCTTTTATCCTCTTATATTATTTTATTTTTAGATTTTATAATATGATTTTTTAAGAAAAGATAAAATTTTAGAATTTTGATAATTATTTTAAAATAACTTTAAAATAGGTAAATTCCAATTAAAATTAAAATCTATAATAAATAATAAATAATAGTTTATGAATAAAATTTTACTTAATTATTTAATAAAATATAATTATTTTACTAATATTTATGAATAAATATTATATAAGAAATCAAAATAAAAATAATGACGAAAAATCAAATTATTTATCTAATTTTTAATTATTATCAATAATAAAAAATACGATATATTAAAATTAATAATTAAATATATTTTCGTTTTTAAAAGATAAGAAACAAAAACAAAATATTAAGGAAAAAATAAAATCAAATGCGACTTAAATTTGATGCGACTGTGATACTGACTCTTTTGCACTTGAATAGGTAGACGATTGCATGTCCGATATATACCAATGAATATTCCAAAATCCTGGAACAAGTAAAGGCCTCAAGTAATAGCTTTGCTCCTCTATCAGCGCCTAACTTCTTGTCTCAACATATGTTTCGAGTATCGTACATCATTCAACATTACAAGTTTTCCTGAATTTTTTTTAAAAACATGTATACTCTGACCAATTCGAAACCATCCTCAACAACTCCAAGCTTTTCTGTGGTCATATCTTCACAGACGAGTGGGGGAGGTTCCAATGGTGACACAAGACGTGAAAGCCAGAGCAGAGATATATTATGGAACCGAGACATGTAGAGAAAAGCTCATGCTGTTGTTAAGGAACGTTGGCCTCCCAAATGGTTTGTTGACAATAGATGGGATAGAGGAATACGGCTACGTGAAGGACACAGGATTTGTATGGCTCAAGCTCAAGAAGAAAAAGGATTACTACAAGTTTGAGAACGTTCTGGTTTGTTATGAAACAGAAATCACGGCATATCTCCAACCCAACAAGATCAAGAACCTGACGGGTGTCAAGGCCAGAGAGTTCTTGATATGGATTACTTTGAGCGAAATATATGTAGATAATAACACCAATCGTAGTGCCTCAATCACCTTCAAGACTTCTTCAGGCTTGTCTAAGACCTTTCCATTATCATTCTTTCAGTATGAAACTGCTCAGGAGGCGGTTATGGAAGTTGATGAAGCAATTAATCATGGGGGTGAGGGAGCAAAAAGATGATGAAGTGAAACTGTAAATAAGAAGGATTCATTTGAAGTTCCCCATTGTTGCATAAATCTTACTGTCTTATCCTCTTATAATTATATGGTTGTCGTCAATCGAGTCTCCAAGATTGTACAACTGATATGAGATAGCTCTGCTCTTATCATTTCGTCTTCTTGTTTATCTTGTGATTAATAAAACTAGTTGATAAACATCTTTAGGATTCGTATTTTCTACTGATAATCACTCATTAGGCACGTAACGTGGGGTTGATGTTTTAAGTAGGGATAAATTATGCTGTTACAATAGATTTACTTTGCTTACGTAAAGGACGAGCAGACCTTGCAAGAATGTGCTGTCATTCATGTATATGCTTGTGGCGTGTGAGAATATGCTTGATAGATCTTATTTTCTTTCCTTTTCTAATCACTTACGTGACCTAAGGAAATCCTTTGTGGAAAATGATGTTTGGCCAAGTCACAAATGCACCGCCAAAGATTTGGATTAATGGTTCTTGTGAAAACTAAAAAACTGAGTATAGAAATGGAAATTGATAGGCCATGCCATTGGCAATAGTGTTTCGTTATAATGGTCGGCGAGGAAGGTGAGAATAAACCTTGATGATGATTGAATGCTTGTCCTTGCTAGGAAATAATAGGTGGCTAAAGCAACCATTAACAACTAATCCTAAACAGTTTTGCAGGAAGTCAAACAGCAAAGAATCTTTTTAACGGACCATCATGTAAACACACAACGTTTTCTCTGTTTTTCCTAATTTTGGTCATTCCAGTGGAACTCAGCTCATCACGATGATTGCTGCCAAAGCAGCAACAAGCAATCAAGCGTTGGAGCCCCATTTTCATCATTGTTTTTGGAAAGGTATAGAGGTGCTGTTTAAGAACAATTTGAAAGACAGGGACCTGAACTTCGTTCAATGTTGTATTACTTCATGTATAACTGAAAGTTATTACTTAGTTGGATAAGTTTTTTATTTTACATAGGTTAAAGGATCTTTTACTATCTTTTGTTTTTGTAGCAAAGAACACAAGAATTTTGTATGAATGTTGTATTTCCTTATCTTTACACAATTATTGTAATCTTATCCTTTAAGAAGTTTTAAGTGATCATTTTAAATCCCTTAGAAAGTTTTTAATGATTATTATGTATTACGTTTAAATCTTACACATGACTGGATTAGATGATCAGTATTTTATGATTTCTCATAGTTATCTAGTAACCCTTACAACTAGCATATTACGAGGGCTCATAATTATATATCTAAATCGATCCTCTAGTAAATTTTATATGTTACAACCTAGGTCATATCTTTCATTTCAATCTTCTTTGATTTTATTTAATTCATTGTTTCACAAATATATTCAATTCTCTTACAAAGAGTTGGTGGTCACCTTTAAATACATAATTTTTCTTATGTGATTTACTAAGTAAAATGACCTTTCTCCGCTGAAATTCTCTTGAATTAAATTTAATTTACTTTCCTAAAATTATCCTATAAAATCATGTCAAACATTATCTTCTGGTAACATTCTAAAGTAACAAACCTTAAACTTAATTCTTAAAAATTAGACAAGATTTCTAATGGTATATTATGATGTTCACTTAACCTCTAGGGTCTCGAGTAATGAAAGTTTAGAATTTTTTTTACTTTCATTAATCCCTTTTATAATCATTTCTACACAAATGAGAAGAGTCGTGTACTAAGGTGTTAACTCTTATTAATTTGAAGTATATGTCTTTCATAAATGCAATACCGTACAAATGTTGTTCAAATATATTTAATATTTACCTTGAATTCACTTGCCTATTCTTAACTTTATCTTTTGAAAGTCTCATTTGGCAACTTAAGACAAATACGGTAACCATATGATCACTTTATTTAAGTTGGTATTCATGGTTTAGGTTCCTTACTTTGGCTCTCAATTATCATTTGATAATAAACTTAAAACCTGCCTCATCTTCGATCATCACAAATATTAAAGTTGATTGCTCGTCTGATAATGTCAATTTTAATCTATCCAACATGCTCCTTGATTTATATAGAAAATTTTTCATACAAGGTAAACATATTTTAGAATCAAGCATTAAGTAATCCTTTTTACGTAATAAAAATTTCAAATTATATTTGTATTTATAAATGACAATACATTAATGACATATATAGAGACATATTGATCAATTACGTTTCAATATCTATGTAATCTTAGTGACTTCACTTTCCTAATGTACATATATCAGAAAATTGATTTAATCATTAGGTTGCCTTCGTATCTTGTATAGATATATTCTCCTTGTTTAATTCTCCATATGCAACTATAACTTTCACATAATTGTACTTAATATCTCTACGCTTGGTTTTATAATAAAATATAGGGTCTTCGTATAAGCAATTACTGCTTAACAGTCACAGTTGATTATTACTAGATCAATCTTACTTTGGGTGACCGCTTAATTAACACCAAATCATCTAAGCCAAATGGCTTCTTGTACTACTATTAAAAATGCCATAAATTCAACTTTTATTTTGGATAAAGAAACACATCATTATTTCTTTTTTTCCCATAATATATCACCATTGTTAGGCAAAAAAAAATCCACAGGTAAATTTTCTTTCATCTAAATGTCCTCTCTAGTCTGCATTTGTATACCCTTATATACATAGATCATTATCTTAATAACACAATGCATAATTAACAATATCTTTTTAATACCGTAATATTCTCTTTACTACTTTCCAATATGCTTGTCCTAGAATTAATAGTTAGATATTCATTATTACAACAATGTTAACGAATACCTGACTATGTATGCATAATGACATACATGAGACTTTCAGCTACATAAGAATATGGAATTTTCTTCATTTATTCCCTTTATTGTGGTGTAGATGAGCAAAACTTCCTACTGAGACCTTCACCTTTAGTAATAGGATTATTTATAGGTTTGTAATCTTGCATACGAAGTCATTCTAAAATCCTTTGAATATAAGTCATTTGAGAAAGTAAAAATAATCTTTTAAAATGATCTCTTGAAATCTTAACTCCGAGAATATAAACAGCTTCACGCTTGCATTTCATCTTAAATTCAGATGACAACTAATATGTGATTTGCTTAACAAACTCATAGTCATTGCAAGCAATTAAAATGTCATCTACATTTAAAGATAAAACTGAAAATTTATTATTAGATCTCTTAATATATAAATAATGATCTTCATCAAGCATATGAAAGTTATACAAAATGATTACATTATGAAAATGAATGTACCACTA
This sequence comes from Erythroxylum incrassatum, assembly GCA_026546855.1. Classification (NCBI taxonomy): domain Eukaryota; kingdom Viridiplantae; phylum Streptophyta; class Magnoliopsida; order Malpighiales; family Erythroxylaceae; genus Erythroxylum; species Erythroxylum incrassatum. The sequence goes on along the minus strand of JANVCL010000213.1, from coordinate 16,986,096 downwards.
CTTATAAGACTATGTCAGACCTGAATCGATTTCACTAACTGATACACTTTATATTCTTGGCTTGTCTCAATGAAAACTATAAGTTGTTTCATATAGATTTCTTCTTCTAATTCTCCATTTAGAAAAGTAGTCTTTACATCCATTTTATATAATTCAAGATCCAAAATTACTACTATAGCCAAAATTAGATAAATTGAAGCAAACCTCATAACAGGTGAAAATATCTTTTCATAATTGATTCCTTTTTATTGTATATATCCTTTTGACACAAGGCGTGCTTTGTTTCTTTTGATAATGCCGTTAATGTTTTGTTTTATTTTGAGGAACATTTTATTCCCAATAACTTTGTGTCTATTAGGGAGACCAACAAACTCTTATACTTGCCTCGAACTTAAAGAAGTAGTTTGTTCTTTCATTTCTTGCATCCATCCTTCTTTAGCAGGACGATTAAGAATCTCCTATACATGTATTGGCTTATCATCTTCTTATAGGATAATCATGTAAATTTCCCCCCTTTATTTCAAAATTATATGCTTATCATCTTCTTATAGGATAATCATGTAACTTTTCCCTTTTATTTCAAATTGATGTTGGGGAATCACGCCATGATTACTTTGACATAAATGTAATTTATAAGAAACAAATTCATTAATTTCTTGATTATTCCTACTCTAATTAGATACGGTAGGTAAACTTTTAGTGGATTGTAAACTTAATTGTCCTTAAGGTAATTCTTCAGGTTTTAGGCTATGTCCATTGTCCACTTAGATAAAGTCCCTCTTTATGATTCCAGTAATGGAATCATTTTGATCAAGAGTTTTATATAGAAATAGGTCTTTTCTTATTACACCTTACTTTGGAAAGTCATTTTTTGAAAATGTGACATCTTATGATTTAAATTCCGTTACACCTTCACTACCTCATTCACCTATGAACACATACCCTTTAGGTGTCTTAAGTATCCAATAAAGATATTTTTCTTCCTTTTTGGGTCTAGTTTCTCATATTTATAAGAGATATCATGGACATAAACAATACATCCTCATGATCTTAGATATTCTATGTTGGGTTTTTTACCTATCCGTAACTCATATAGAGTGTTCATAACTAACTTTGTGGGAACTCGATTAAGTATGTAAGTGGTTGTAAGCAATGAATCACCATAATATGTGATTGCTAGATTTACTTATTCCATCATATACCTAATCATTTATAGTGGCATTCTATTATGTCTTTTCGTAATGACATTTTATTGTGGGGGGTTTGTAGAATAGTTAACTTTCTATTTCTTTTTCATTACATAATATCTTAAACATATTAGATAAGTATTTTTATCCTCGATTAATTCTTAATGCTTTTATTTTATTTTCTAATTGATTCTCTATGAAATTCACATGCTTTATGAAATAATTTGATACTTCCAATTTATGATAAATTAAATAAACAAGACCATACCGAGTATAGACATCTATAAAAGTGATGAAGTATACAAGTCATATTGTGTAACATCCCGTTACTTGTGTTAAGGTTAGAATAACGAATTATGAGAAATCAAAGAGAACTTAGGAAAATTTACGTCATGCATAAGTTAAGTGTGACATGCACATTTTTGCACATTCATATGACTGTACATGCATTCATTGATATTTTTCGGGTATAATTGGATTGAGTTGTGATATTTTGAGAATTTTGAATGTATTTATATTTGAAAATTTATTGATTAGTGAAATTGTAGTATTTTTGAATTTTGGTGAATTTAGGAATTATTTTTTGAAATTTTTAGAGAATTATGGATTTTTATGAAAAAAAGGGAACAAGGAATCAAAAGAATATTTGGATTGTAAAGATGAGAGTTAAAGGAATTAGTCAAGAAGGAACTTAGTTAGAGTTAGACCTTAGGAAAAGTGACAAGTGTTAAGTTGTTTTTTAATTCTTTTGTTAGAAGTAAGTTTTGATATCTGAGAGTTGAAAAGACAAAGTGTTATATGCCTAAATTGCCTTCTTTAAATTTTCTCTCAATACAAAGAGTTTTCCATCAAACTTCTTCCGAGAGTTAACTTTGTTTTTCCATATCCCACACCGTTTCCCTACTGTTAATTGTTTCTTCTACCTTAAGAAAAACCAGAAATTGGTTAGTGTTCACTGTGGATTACATGTTTTGCATGGAGTTTAGAACTTTGGGATAGTTGAAGATTTTTGGAATCTTTAACAAGCAAGTATTGAGAAAATCCTTTAGAGTTATGAGTTTATGAGATAAATCTGATGAATTTGATGTTAGTTGCGTGAACATGGCATATACGTGTATATAATCATGAGCACTGTGTTAATGGGATGAAAATATGGATATAGTGTTATTTTAGTTTTGATGATTATTAGTGATCAGATGTTATAGAAATGAGTTTTGGAGTTTGAAATAGCAATGAAATAGTGTATAGGATGAGTGTAAAAAATTAAATAATTAAAAAGTGGAATGCTCTGTTTTTTGTTTCTTCACTGTGTATGTAAATATATATATATACTCAAAAACCATTTTCTTGATCATCCTTAAAGCTATATGTTTACGTGGGTAATTGAAAGCTTTAAGGATGATCAAGAAAATGGTTTTTAAGTTAAAGAGTAGTTGTAAAATGAAGGTCTA
>JANVCL010000213.1:16959447-16973165 GCA_026546855.1 Erythroxylum incrassatum | reverse complement strand
TAATTTGTTATAAATATTATATAAGACATTAAATTTATTTATTTAATTAAAAATAGTTTATCTTTAAGTTTTATCTCAAATGTAATTATTATCAGTGATAAAAATACATCTACACTAACAACCAAATAAGTTTTTGATTTTATTTCAAAGAAAAACATAAACAAAAAACTGAAAACAGAAACAGAAACAGAAACAGAAACTGAAACTGAAAACTACAACAGAAAAACAGAAGTAGAACCAAACGACCCCTTAATTATTCCTTTTACTTGTGATATCAAGATTTACCATATTTCGATTGCACTCTACCACAAATTCTAAAGATTTTGTTTTCTCATATTCATTTTAGAATATGGGGGCACTTAATGGTTGACCTTTTATTTGATTGTTTTAGAGATTCCAAATGTTTTACATGTCCAATTTTGAGAGTTTGATCTATTCACTCTATGGAGCTTGTTGGTTCATTTTTGCCTCTCTTGTGTAAGGCAACTTTTCCTCACACTATTGAAGAATTATGATTTTATGTCAAGTTTTTTTTCCATCCATATTCCCTTACAACCAAATCTTTAAGCATGCGTTATACTTGTAAAGGCACATATAATGTTTTTGTTCCAACTATAAGAGATTGAAAAGTTTCAATATGTTATGAATGCCTTGTCACCAACTCAAAATCATACTAGTCACGAAACTAATAAATTTGCTTTTATAGGTGAATGTTTTATTATATTTTTGTTATGTTTTTTTAATTTTTTAATAATTCCAGTAGATTGTTGTGTGCATTAAAAGATAATCTCTTAATGTTTTATGAACAAAATTTTGAATTTATAGTCTGCCTAAGCTTCCAAATTAAAATTTCAGCCTGTTACCATGTTAATTCTTATTTGTTATTTTAGGAGGGTTACGAAGGCCTATCACCATGTCAAGCATTAAAAAATTGAAAACCCATAAAAGACTTTGGTGTACTAAGATACTTATAAAGAATCTCTTCTAAAGAGATCCCACTCATTGTCATAGGTTGTTAGTATTTTTTTCTTAGATGAAGCCAAATCATTTAGAGAAGTAATAATTATTCTCCTACTTATTTATCAATTTATTAATAATTATTATTATTAGTAGTAGTATTGTTATTATTAGTAGTAATAGTAGCAGAAGTAGAAATAACTACTTCTACTATTACTACTACTACTACTATTAGCATTAGTATTATTTCTTTCATAAATATTATTATTATGATTTTCCTACATATTATTATGAATATTCTTAGTATTATTATTATTATTTCCTACTTATTACTACTACTATTGTTAGTAACTCATTATTATTTTCTATTTTTGTTTTATTTCTTCATTTATATTTCTTGTCAAAAATCTTACTGCATTCTAAAGGGTCTTTTTTTGTAACAACGATGATTTTATTACCAAAACAAACAAAAATATACACATTAAAGATAGTGAAAGAATGAAACCACCTATTAGGTAGGGTTCCTCGTTCCCTTCACTCTAATGAATCTAGTTACATAAAAGTTGAATGAAAACATTATTAGACTTACTTTTTGGACCATGATAGTCTAACATTCTATATCTAACACACAATTTCATCTCTTCAATAATGTTGTTAGATAATCTTGATCTTTTCCTGAAATGAGCATAGTTCCATTCCTGCCAAATGAAATAAATCACATCACATAAGCTAGCAGCTAGAATATACTTGATAGCTTGTGATTTTTTACATCTATCAATCCAGTGAAAGTAGCTTTGAAGTGTTGATTGATTGGAATGCCAACTAATCCATCTCTTAATAGCCAAAAAGATAGCTTGTGATCTAGGACAAGGGAAGAACAAATGAGTCATGGTTTCATTATCAGAATCACACAGACGACATTTCATAATGCCTTGTAGGAAACCAAAATGATGCAATTTGTCTGTGGTTAGCAGTTTATTAGTAGTTTCAAGACAGTCAATAAAACAATGTTTAGGCATATTTAATCTACCCTAGATAATGTTTGTATATATGCATTTATGATTTTTTCCTTTTAGGAGATCATAACCATAAGCTGTAGTATAAAGAGGACTATTATATGCCTATGTTCCACTACAGCTATAAGCACGTCGAAATTTCTCTTTGACCTTATTAAGCTTAGCCCAGTACCAACTACTGTCCATATTAGGCTTATAAGACCATAAATTAGTTCCTTTAAGATAAATTTCATTCACCCACTTCACCCAAAGAACATCCTATTTTGTAGACACAGACTAGATATGTTTACCAATCAAAGCTAGATTCATAGTCTTGCAATCCTTGAAGTTAAGTCCACCTTGAGTTTTAGGTCTGCAAATGTCATCCTAAGCATCCAAACCGGACTTTCCCTTTATGTCAAAGGCACCCTAAAGAAAATGCCGACATCTTGCTTCAATTTTCTTAATCACACTCGAAGGGAGAATGAAGATACCAGCCCAATAAGTTTAAAGGGAAAATAGTACTAAATTAATCAATTGTGCCCTTCCAACATAAGAGAGATTCCTAGAGGCCCAGCTTTGAATCCTCTTTGTAATCTTCTCAACCAATATGCAACCATTAGCTCTACTCCATTTTGTAGGAGATAGGGCCACGCCCAAATATTTAAGAGGAAAAGAAACCTCAAGGAAACTAGTAAGTATAAGGAGCTTCTGTTTGTTCTCAGCATAAATATAAGATGCATATAAGGAGCTTCTGTTTGTTCTCAGCATAAATACAAGACGCATAAACGTTTGATTTAGTCTTATTAGCAAAAAAACTAGTAACCTTAGAAAAATAATTAAAGCACTGCTTGATCCTAATGACTGAAGTAGTATTAGCCTTGCAGAAAAGCATCAGATCATCTGCAAAACAAATGTGGGTGAGAGAAAGACTTTTACACATAGGGTGAAACCTGAAATCTTCCAAATGGCTAACAATATTCAAGATTCAAGACAGAAATTCCATCACCAAGATAAAAAGAAGAGGGGAGGTAGGATCACCCTGTCTAATATCCCTTTTCCCCTCAAAATATCCCTGTGAAACACCATTCACGGAAATGGCATAATTGGTGGACTTAAAACATAACATGATCCATTTGATAAACTTTTTAGGAAAGCAATACCCAACAAGCATCTCCTTAATAAAGTTCGAATGCACTATGTCATAAGCCTTCCGCAAATCAATCTTCCTAAGGCATCGAGAAGAAGCTGATTTTTGGTTATAAAGTCTTATCTAATCCTGATAAAATAGGATATTATGTACAATACTATTCTCCACAAAAGCACCTTGGTTCTGATAAAGAAGCTTAGTCAAGACAAACCTCAATATGTCACAAAGGACCTTAGAGATGCATTTATAGAAAGTAGTACAACAAGCAATGGGATGAAAATCTAAAGCAAAACTAGGATTGTCTACTTTATGAATGAAAGTAAGACAAGTACTGTTGAGTTACTTAGACGTATTACCAGAGTTAAAAAAACTCTTGAGCAGCCATAATAATAACGTAGCCAATAATTTGCCAAGCATCAATAAAGAAACCACTAGTGAAACCATTAGAACTTGGGCTCTTTCTTCTATCAATAGAGAAAATAGCTTGCTTGATTTTGGTAGGAGAAATGGAGGCAAGGGGTGTTAGCTTGGTAAAGAAATAGGTTAAAAGAGTATATGGCTATAGCTTAAGAGAGTGTAGTTTTAGTGTCTAAGAGATCTTGTCAATCCAATTAAATATAACCATTATAGGTTAATAAACTCTAGAAATCAAAAGTAATATTGGGCAAAGTATTGTCTAAACATTGATACTTGATTAAATTATCTTTTAATAAATTGTTTTTTTATTAATTCTCTTGGTTACCTATTTAGGCTTTGGTTTACATTATTTTTCTTTATTTAAAATTCATTAAAAACCACTCTTGTATTTAGTTAGTTTACACTAGTGAGTTGTTTTAGAATTTTTCAACCCATATCACTTCCTTGAGGGATTAACTCCTACTCACTACTATACACCTGCTAACAAAAGGTGCACTTACCTTGGTTGTAGGTAGTAGGTTAGGAATAAGAAATTTTATACTTGGATAGAATGATAAATTCTATGAAAACATAACCATTGTTATTGAGATATTATTTATTTAAGCACTTTTATATTAAGAACTACTCAATAGTTTAAACATAAAACGAACCTCTTGAATGAATGTTTGATATAAAATTCTTAAATTATGTTATTTGATATGGTGATTGAGAATAGTTTTAGAATTTATATTTTATTATCTTTATTAATTATTAAATGTGTTATTGTATATACAGTGTCTCCTTATAAATTTTGCATCATATTAAAATGATAAAATAATCAAGATAATTTTGATTTCTCACAATGATTTTGAATCAAATTTCTTTAATTTTTTATGGGTAAATATCTTAAATTTATATTAGTTTTGTTATCTATATTCTTACTCGTGTACTTTCACTTTTATTCATATAGGTTATGATGTTAACTTATTTAGTACAAAAGAATATCTAAGATCACCTTAGTTTATTGTTAGTCTTTTATCAAAGCTTATTAATAATATTATTATAATAAGCAAAAACGCTTGAATCTTAAAATCACTTAAAATTGAGAAAAGCAATGTCGAGTTTCATTTTTTATTTATTTCATTTATGAAATGTGCAGTGGTTTCACGTGTAAATTTTCAAGAATGTCTAGTTCCATTGTCTATTAGTAATTTGGAGGGAAGTTAAAATTTGCAATTTTTTCTTTTTTCTTTTTTAGTTAAGAAAAATTATACATTAGAAAAGAATCATGTAAATTATTTAGAAGCAATAGACAATATATATTGATGCATATGTCCGACCAATAAACAAACATTTATAAGAGTAAAAGAATTGATTAAACTTAAAATATTATTTATTGTTACTCATTTGACATGCTAAGTGAACTAGAATAAACTACAAATGATTTTGGATTTATTTAGAGAAAATAACAAATCCATCTACCAATTTTCTATGCCTCTACAAAGTATTATATTTTTATTAATATAGTAACTACAATTTTTATTAATTCTTTTTTCAATATTATGTTCGTTATATGTTTAGCTAAGTTTTGCTTAATCAAGCTACATTAATATGGCTAAATTTATTTCATCATATTAGGGGTGAAAGATATTATTTGTGATATTACTATGCAAGAGAAAGACCTCAAGCCCTATATTATAATTGATTAATTAGATACATTTTTCATTAAAAAATATTATAAAAAATGATTTCAGCATCTAAAGGTAAGATTCCATATACTTTCGTTTATATGCAGTTGTAATATGAAGAAGTAAAAATACATTGTAATTGCTTACTTTTTGATAAGAATACATAAACAAATGGATGAAAAATTATGCTAAAATTGAAGAGTTCGTTGTAAAAGTTCAAATGAAAATACAAATTTTCAAATAGAATGTAATATCACTTCACTACAATTTTGAACTATGTCTCAAAACCATGATGAAATTAATTGTTGGATAAATATGTAATTATAATGTTAATGAAACTTTTAATTTATTGATATTTCTTTGTATACGTGTTGCTATTATTATACTTTAAAGTAATATAGAATGATGACATCTTTAATTTTTTAATTTTAATATAATTTTTATTTCAAAATTAGACTTATTATTTAAATTTGATTTAATTATAAATATCTATACATTTAATAATTAATTTTAAGAATAAAACTAGACATGTAAAGAAACAAATTAAATTATAACATCTAATAACATATCAAGGATAAAACAAAAATATGAAGATGAGATTAAGCATGTTTTAATCTTAATCTTAATTTTTTTTGTTACAAATATCAATCATTTTTTTCCAATTTTTTAAGTTTCAATTCAACATTTTTTTGATAAAATAATAAAGCAAAACAAAACTTCGTAAAATGATAAATTTTTCAATCATCTTCTAATTGAAAAAATTGCAATAAACATGGGTTGTCCGATCCAAGTGATTCCGAAAGATCTCCTCACGCTCACCGGGCCGAGATTGCGGTGACAGATTGTAATTATCTCCTTTTTCTAGTCTCTTAGAATAATAAGGATTTCAATCATCATTTGATTGAAAAAATCTCATGAAACAAAAGGAGTTCAGATCTCTTGTTCAATATTATGGTGTCTTATTGTGTCTAATAAATCTTAGTCGTTTATTTATGTGGGTCCCATGCGGGACCCATGTGAAACCTACGTGAGACCCGCAAAATAAATGGTTGAGATTTTATGAGACAGAATAAGAAAAAATAAAACTGGACAAAAGATCTGCTCCTAACAAAAGAGGGTAAATTTTGGTTGTTTATGCCGATAGAAGATATCTTTGAAACTTTCATGAATTTCAGTGTTATACCTTTGAGAAAACTCGTTCCCGATGGATTACACCGCTTAAAAAATAAAGAGAATTCCTCTATTAAATTTTTATTTTTTGGGTTAGATAACTTGTCAAAGAAGAAAAGCTTTTAGTATCTACATGGTCTTCAAAGAAAGGACATCGTGGCATCAGGTTAACCATTTAGCCTCTTAAAAGGGTAGAGGTGACCATGGGCCAATGTTTCTTATTGGGCAAGTTACTTGTGGTTTGTATTTAAAACCATAAAATACTGGTTAAGAACTTCAATATACTTTTGCTCTTCCGTACTTTCTAATCGTATATGCCCTTTATATTGACTTCCAATTGAAAAAAGGTAGAGGGTAAAAGTTTCGCAAAATTTCCAATTTTTCAAGAACATCTCTAGCACAAACGAAAGTAAAAGTCATAAAATAATAAAATAAAAAAAAATATCAAAAATTTGATAACGCAGTTCAACATACCTTATTTATGTTTAAGGAGTTTTTATTTAACTTAATACTTTCACAAAAGTACAATAAATTTATCTAAAACATTACTGAGCCAAAACTACTCAATCCTTGACATTATCTCTCAACCTCATTTTTTGTGAAAGTATTTCACACTTAATAGTATTACCATCTCGTACTAACCTTGATAGAAGCTTTATCTCAACAATCTGTTAATTGAAAAACAATAAATAAAAGACTCAAGTATCTGAAAGATTAATACCAAAATTTGAACACACTTGAGATTGAAACAGAACAACTTTTCTATAGGTTTAGCTCTTCTAAAAGAGATCTGAAAGTTGTTCATACACAACCAATTCAATCATGAGCCACTCCACAAGGAATGACAATACAACATGAGCAATCTCCACATGATTAATACAGAGCCGTAAATCTCCCACTCAGAAAACATATACTGCACCCTTTAATTGTTATCAATCAAGCAAGGAACACAACACCAAAAAACACCGTGTGTCTCACCAAAGCCAGAAATCCCAAAATCACTTCAGTTAGTTTTCACAATAAACAATTGATGCACCCACCAAAGAGCACTAAAGATAGTCATCCATTAACACACCAAAATCTCACACAACAAAGACCAATGTCCATCCAAAAACCCTTAGCCCCACATCAATGTCATCCACCACATCTCTTCTCAAGATACATATCTATTCAAGATAGGATTCCATAACATCTAGAACATTATCCAAAATAGCTTTTTGAATTCAAGCCAAACAATAATTATTGGTTAGCTATCATCATGGTTAGTTATCATCATCCAACTAATATTTTATTGGTCTACTTACTAAATAGTACCAAAACTAATTACTTACTGTTAGATATGGGTCCCTCTCACATAGAGGGGCGCCATATTTGACAAAACAATTGCGGCATCGAATTAGTTGAAATATGTAGCGCCCCTTACCGCAGAGTACACACCGGGACACTCGAAGGTCATTCCGGTATATATCCTACGATAAAGGCAAGCTACGATCGATCACTACGTTCACTTCATATGGCATCATATCGTTATTCACTTATAAAGCATTATAAGAAAACCACAATATTTTTGAAACTTACTTTTTCTCATTTCATTTCTCAAAATTGAAAGTATACACTATATCTTTCCAGCCTTTACTACATGTACATTAACCAAAATCTAGTACAAAGGTACTACATGAAAGTGGAAAATATGTACAAATCTAACTAAATCATCCAAAAATCCCAGCTGACCGACCTTTGAGCCATGACTTCACTATTCAGAACACAATCTACACGGTAGTGGAGCCACTCAGTAACTAGCGTCGTCTCTCGGTCCTGAAAAGTGAACATTGCAATTTTGATGAGTTTCGCGAACTCAATGAGGTAACCATCATCGATGGTTCGCTCAATTCATGCAACCCATCATTTCACATAACACATAATCACATACTGCACTTTACATAAATATCACAGTTTCACTCAGCATAAGCAAATTGCTCAATTAAATTGATCACACAATCATGCATATGAAATGCTTATAAGACCCTTTTCAATTATTACGTTGTTGTGACCGAGTGCCTGAACTGTCCCGTATCCAATTAGATACCAAGCTCATTAGTCGTTGAGTCTATGGCTCTGAATCACTTTCGAGCTCGAGGCTCGGTTTCACTCGTTGAGCTTCAAGCTCTATCGGTGGCTACTCAGGTCACAACTGCCATTATCTGATTATGCATTCATGATTGGAATGCATATAACACAATTCATCACAGTATAAAGCACATAGGTCTCATATTCACATTCAAGCAGCACTTCAATATCACAATTCCCAGTACACAATCATCGGACCTCTTGTCCGGAATCCACAATCAAATCACAATCATTCATTATTCAAAGCATAAGCAAGAGCAAAAAAATAATTGAGAGAAACCGTCTAGGTTACTCACCAACTGCTCCCCAAGCTAGTGCCTGGAAGTTCCGGCAACGTCTATGGGTTGACATTCCAGTTGCTCCTCTATAACAAATAACATATACATATATCACAATTAGTACAACCATAGGTGTTAATAATGCACATGAATGAAATGAAATATGTACGGTGCATGCTCATGACAATCCCAGGTATTTAACCATCAATTTCATTGTAAAAACATTCTCATAACAAAACTCATATTGTTCCAAGTCATACTTTCTGGTCTATTTTTGACATTAAATTAGAGAGTGAAGATGAAATAATTTGATCACACTCCCTTCTAGAAAGGTGTTCCTCTATGTCTTATGATTTCATTGACACTAAAATCACTCAATTTGGTTTAGTAGATTGGAAGATATACCTCAAACATTGGTGTACTGTTCAAAGTGTACAAAACCCAATTCCATCTAGAATTTGAACATCTTAGGGATTGAATCAAAATTTACTTCTTCATATGATTTGTAGCCTTATATCTTAACTTTACTCCAAAACAAGAACCATCTCATTTGGAATCCTTTAGTTCCAGATATAAGCAAAACATTGAAGTATGATAAGTAAAACTACTCCCATTGACAATGTTCCAGCAGACTCCCACAATCTCTTTTGATCAATCTCTTTCAATTCAACACCAATTAATACAAATTTTTGTGTAGATGTAGGAAAATGTGTTAGGAACCTATTGATTCAAGAATCAAGTCATTTGGAGGTCTAGATAATGAGTTATGGTCAAAAGAAACAACCAAGTTTAAGATTGAACCTAGTTTAGCGCGATTACCATAAATCTTGCTACAAATCTCCGATTGCTTTAGTGTTTGGACCATTGGAAAGAGGACTTCTAAATCTACAACTTTACTGAATACCATAAAATGAGATTTGGCCTCTAAGATGCTCAAAAATCACGATTTCCAAAGTTATCCTGAGAAGGTCCGTTAAACGGACCTGCATGTCTGTTTAACGGACATGAATCGACCAAACAACCCCATTTCACCCGAGAAGGTCCGTTAAACGGGCTCCCATGTCCGTTTAACAGACATACAATGTCCCAAGGGTGTTTTTACACCCGATAAGGTCCGTTAAACGGACTCCCATGTTCGTTTAACGGATATATTTCACATAACCCTTTTTTAGCCTCTTCCAAGATTCCTACCTTCATTCTATCATCATATAAACCTATAATCTTCTCAAATTCATCTCTTCTAACATCAAATCACTTACTAATAACACAAACATCAATTAGATTACATTAAACACTCAATTCCCAACTCATTTCATTCATCATTTCCACCTTCATCTCATCATTCCTAAACTCTATATCCTTTCTTCCTAACATAACTCATTCCTATGTATCAATCATTACATATTCCACATCCATTATTTCCAAGTTCAAGAATACTTCATATACCCCTCAAGATTAGCTCAAAACATCCATACTCAATTCATATACTCTATTTAATCAAAACACTTAAAATGAAACACAATCATATACATTTATTCACAACAATTTCAACACTCAATTTCCTAACTTCATGCCAACATTTGGGACTCTTCAAGATAAAATTCACAATCAACATCTTCATAAGAATTGTAGTCAATTTCCTCTAGTTTTATTTAAACCAAAACTCAACTCATTTGAACAACTATAGAAGCAATTATGACCAACAAAGTGGAGCATACTCAAGGATCATATTCCTGCAAAATTTTCAGATTTTTCACATATTCATTCTTAACATTTAACTTATCTTACACCCTCTTTTACCTAGATCATCACCTCCATTCCTTCTCCCCTCATTCACTACTCAATTCAACTCAAAATAGCATTCACAAACAATTCATGATCTATAGATTATCACAATCAAAAACAGGGCATATACATATATATCTATTCATAATCAAGTTTACACTCATCCATTCATCTCTTTGAAAAGCATTCAAGCTTTAAACCTATATATATGCTTTCTCACTCATCCTATGCATACAACAACAAGATATGATCATACTTTATCATCATTCATGACACAACATAACCTTGCACAAATCAACTCAACACAACCCAAGTTTAATCATCATTTAAGCCTAAAACTACCATGCCTATAACATTAAAAGCATAACTTACTTAGTTTGGCTTTAATCTCTTTAAGATCTTCAAGAAAAGCACCAATACCTAACTTCCCCTACAACCCATGTTCATCATCTCCAAAGGAGGTAAAGGTAGGTTTTTCCTTAGGCAAAATTAAGAGGCAACAAGATGGAAGTATAAATTGAAAGATGGAGCAAGGTTCAAGGTAGGTATATTATCAACTCATGAAGGAGATGAAGAGAAGAAGAAGTCACAAAGAAGAAGAGAGAAAAATCACCCAAAATGTCTTCCAAAAAGAGAGTGTCGTGAGAGAGGTTAAGGAGAGCTTAAATGAATGTAAACTTAGGGTATTTTAATTTAATACATGGTCAATAAGTTGCCACATGTCAAGCTTCAAGCATTTCCTTCTTAATTAATCAATCCCAAGCCCAAGTTCCAATAAATAACACTTGTCCATAATTCCTAAAATCATGCATCCAAACTTCCAATATTGGACAATTAATTCTACTACTAGTTATCAGTTGGTCTGTCATTTGGCATTTTTCCTAGTCCAGAATTTATCCCGAAAAATTTCAGAAAATTTCTTAAAATTCTCCAAAATTACTAAATCACTAATTTCACTCTCCAAATCAATTTTTAATATCAATAAACCAAAATTCTCAAAACAATCACATTTATTACCAATTATACCGGGAATGTCAATGAATGCATGTACAATTATTTTCATGTGCAGCAAATTCATTTTTCACAATATATGTATGTCACAAAATGCATGGACATGCAATTACATTACTAAACTCTCATTGCTCACTTATTTTTACTAATTTACCCTTCCCCTAGGTACCGGGATGTTACATAAAGGCTAAAAAATGTTTGCAAAGGGCAATTGAATAGGTGGGTCAATTTTTAGCTAATGGTGTAAAAACAAAAAAAAGCCTTAATCACTTGTATAGCCCATGTGATCAAATAAATTCAAATCGATTCCATGCAAGTTCTGAAGGCAACATGAATAGAGGAGCATCACACAATTCAAACAAATAATATGATATAAAGAGGATGTCATTTAGGCTCAAGTTCGCTCACAGGTTGAAGTTAAGAATTCACCTTAATTCTACGATTTACTTCCTCACTCCAATGTCAGAATTTTGACTAAGTCTATGAGATCAGCTATTGCAATCCATCAACATGTTCCATCTTAAAACTTACTTAGCTCAAATTAACTTCATGCATGTCCTCAATCTTATCCAAACTAATATGACCAAGTGTCATGGCTCAACATGCAACTCCAACAAAAATTGACATAACAGCCGCAACAATCCAAAAATATTCACACAAAACTGAAACTTTTGCAAATAAAAAATCCAATTCTCTCCCCCACACCTAAACCAACATCATCCTCAATATTAAAGAAGCATAAAAAAATAAAGGAAAAAGTTAAAGAAAGCTTCTCTATTGACGAAGTGTCCAATCAAAGAGTCGCAAATTTGTGGTGGAGGAAAGTCAGCCTCAAATTGGATGGGCGTGGGAAGCCTTCGGGAGTGACTTTCCTTCCTGGGCATTGTTCCAATCTGTGAAGAGTGACCTGCAAAATTTAATAAACCGTCATATAATCAACTAAAAATTAAATAAAATTAAAGCATTCGAAATATAATTGAAAGAGATTATCTTTATCAATCGAATAATTTAAAGTTTAATTGAATAAAAGAGATTGTTAAATGAACATTAATTGGTTTATAAAAATTTATTAATTAACAAAATCTTATAAGTTAATTAATAAATTGATCAATTTTTAACAACATGAATTATTAAAATATATTAAACTGAAAAGTTAAAATTGAACCAAAAAATTGGATGTTTAAGATTTTTACGGTTGAATTGTTCAAAATTGTTTAGATACGTGTGTCTAGTTTTTATGCGATACAGCTACCCTATCGACATTAACCATGACTCAATGAGCTATTTTCTTTTCTAACCATTAAAAACAAATTTTTTTTCATATTTTCTCACTAAATTTAGTCTTCTCAAGCTATTTATACTGACTGGCAAGTTGATTCTCTCCTATCTATTCACTGTCACATCACATCCCCACTATAACACCCCACTTCCGCAAGACCTGAATCCGACATCGATAGTGATATCCGAGTTCGTGTCCCGCGAGGGTGGCGTGCTAGTGCACTGAAACAATCAAAAGTCGGTATAATTTTTTTTTACCACAAACGTAATGTACGGAGATCCATAACCAAATTGGGCCCAATTTCATTCATAAACATTTTCCATTGCACGTAACAACCAGTACACAACTCATAAGAGATTCACTAATCACTGAGGACCCGTTACAATTACAAAACACTATAGTAATAAATGACTTTTCATTACAACATAACTCTATTTGTATACTCATGGTACAAACATTTCGGAATCCTTTCTTGAAAC
This sequence comes from Erythroxylum incrassatum, assembly GCA_026546855.1. Taxonomy (NCBI): domain Eukaryota; kingdom Viridiplantae; phylum Streptophyta; class Magnoliopsida; order Malpighiales; family Erythroxylaceae; genus Erythroxylum; species Erythroxylum incrassatum. Next base: position 16,959,850 of record JANVCL010000213.1, on the reverse strand, counting down.
AAAACTCGCATAATACAAATTTATACAAAATAATAAAATATAAAATGCAGACACAAACTGATCTCGACCTCTATCTTTCACTTGCATGCAGTAGGTATACTCCCGTTTGTCTAAGGGGATACTCTTCAGAGCCTGAAAAATAATTGCAAAATTTGGGTGAATTTTGCAAACTCAGTGAGTGACCATCATCGATGGCTCACCCAATCACATAACACATAATTCACATCATTACACATTTCACACTTCGCATTCAATACAATTTAATCACTCATATTATGCATATGCAGTGCATATGAGACTCACTTTCCATTTGTTATTTTGTTGTGACCGAGTGCCTAAACTGTCCCATATAGGGCTCATTGATAACTGTCCCTTATCCACTTGGGGGATACAGGGCTCATTA
>JANVCL010000213.1:16937527-16950491 GCA_026546855.1 Erythroxylum incrassatum | reverse complement strand
TGAGCTGTGTAGCTCAACCCATCACTTTCCCTCCTCAGGTGCAGAACAAGAATATTAGCGATCCTTGCAAGACAATTGGATAACTTCGAGATAGTTTGCTTTTGTACTAAGCAACACTTTGTATAGCTTATTAAGTATGCCAAACATTGAGCATCCATTTGTATTTGTTTTTAAGTTTGTGATGTGTATTTTGATTTGTAAATAAAGTTTGTTCAATGATTTACTTTGAATAGAAATGAGAATGGGAAATCGAGGATTTCCTTTTGTATATGAATGTGTCTTTTAAAGGTTGGAATTTATGATTATGGAAGTGGATTGTGTGTATGCATACGATTTTTTGTTGAGATTGCGAATTGTTGTTTGTTTTAGAATAGGATGTTAGCAATTGGAAATATTTTATGGGATGAATTATTTGAGGTGGGATTCAAGAGTTAACGAAAAGTATTTAACGGTTGAATTGATTTGAATAAATATTGCGTTTTGTAAGTGCATAAGTGCAGAAAATATGAACCAAATTCAGGGAAAATTTTGAATTAATATAGGCTAAATTAGACAAAGTGATCTTCATAAAACTTGTGGATTTTTCTTCTTTTGGCTATGAATATATTTTCGTAGCCAAACGACTTTATTTGGATATGAAAATAAAACATGTAGCTATGAATATATTATCGTAACCAAATGGCTTTAGCTACAAAATAATTTTCGTAGCCACTTTTATCCACAAAAATTATTATTTTTGTAACCAAAAGTTTTATTTCTTAACTAAAGTACAGAATGCATAATTTTAGCTACAAAAATGACATCATTTTGTCCATTAAAATGACATCATATTTTGCTTTTTGAAAACCTAATTACGAAGTAACACTTGATTTTATCTTCATTTTTCTCCTCACATTCCAACAACTGTAGTGACCCATCATTGTCTTCATCCACACTCCATCTTTGTCTTCGTCCACATGTCCATCTTTGTTTCCAGTGTTCATTTTCATCCACAAAGGGGGTTCTTCTTCTCTAGGTAATTCAGGTTATGTTTATTGTAATAGTTTGGCTTTAATTGCAAGTCTTTGTAAGTGTTTGGAGACCTACGTAGTTAATGGAAGTAATGATTGGGAAGATAAACAAGAAAATGAAATGGTTCTTTCAAAATTGTTTCCTAATTGGGATCTCATCTAGGATACTACACATTTTAGATGGGGATTGATGTTATACCACACTTCATAACCAAAAATTAAGCTGGTTTGGAACAATAATCTAATTAAATTCACACTGAAGGTAATGCCTTAGTGTCAAGCTACTACAAAACTAGAGGAAAATAGGTATCTATACCTTCTTGAGGAAAACATGACAGGATGACATTAATGTACCAATGGTATTTGGCCTCACGTCGGATAATTTTGAGTTAAACTCATCATCAAAACTAATGCATTCATTATTGTCCCATCCATTCCTTTCTCTTTATTTTTTAGATTGATTTTGACATATCTGGCTAATTATTTATAACTCATTGGATGATTAGTCTTCAAACTTGAAAACAATCCTTGAACTTTTACATCAAGATAATGCCTTATAGAGTATATTACAATGGTTGTTATTAATTCTTAATCACAACATATAAGAGTTATAGTGTGTGGATGTTGTTCACATCTTTTATTGCACCCTTAATGCGCTATTTGCATTCCTGATGTCATCTTGTAATTTATTGGAAATAACAATGTCATATTCTTAATTTTTGTGAACAAATAATCATGAAAAGGGTTTAGGTTGTTGCCATCTTTGGTTTCCTGGGGCATCATTTCCTACTCACAAGATGTCATCCTTTATTTTTTAATTAAAATGCCAAAAAAGAAATTGAACTCCCTTGCCATGCTTATTCAGAATTCCTACTTATACATTTATAGAAATCCTTAAAAAGGATTCATTAATAATGTAAAAAATAATTTTAAAAACATAAATTTAAATGAAGAGAATATCATGCTAATGATTTTTATTAAGAAGTGTGGATACTAAAATTTTCTTTTAAAAACCATTTTATAAAAGGGATGCCCTCAACCTTATCATTATTTATATATTCTAATATTTCCTTACCATTTTTTATTTATTGTTAGCTTCTAATGCTAGAATTAGAAAAATATGTAGAGGTAAAATTAGAGGTTGTGAAATGTAACTAATAAATGTTGCAATGAATGGAAAGTTATCAATAAAGATTGACACTCAACAAGGTTGTCTTATAAACAAAGTCTAATTTGCAAAATTGCCTAGTGAATTGGGGATATTGTGAGGACAAAATTACCTTATCTGAAACTATATGCAATATTGTTTTAATGATTTTAAAATAAATTAAACTTTTACTTATTGTTCACAGTTGAAATTGACTATTGTGGATTTAAGACCCTAAATATTCAAACTGTATTACTTCATTATTGAAACAAAGGATCAGGGATCACCGTTTTAAGTTATATAAGTATTATAAATCTTTTTCTTCTAATGCAGAGGTACGAAGACAGATTCCTAAATGAATGTCTAAAGAAAATTGGAATAGTTTTGTGATTATTAAGCTGACATGAAAGTTCATATTCATTTTCTTTGTCTTCACATTTGCTTCCATTAATCTTGTTAGATGATCTAACAATTACTTAATCCTTTTTTCTTTATTTATGAAAATTGTGACAAAAAAAAGGTTAGTAGAGCAAAAATGAAAACACTTCATAATCAAGGGTCAAAATCATTTGTAGTTTTCCAAAATGAATATGTAAGATCTTTGTTTGCTAGTTATACTTATATCAATAAACACTACGTTATTTATTTTGTCTTGTATTTTTCTTTCATAAAATAGAGTGAGAAGGAACTGCATAGATAAGAGTGTGATAGGATAACACTATATAAACTCACTCACTATAAGGAAGGTAAAAGGTGGGTGTTAGAAGAAGTAGAAAACAACTACGTAAGTATAAAACTTTGTTCAATATTGTAGTTCTTTTATTAATATAGTAGTAAGTAATAATATTTGGATTGAATATTGGTTTTAAATTTTAGTTTTAGAATAAGATGCAAGAGTTATTAGAGAAATTTATATCCGAGGGAAATAACTTCAATGCAGAAGACATTTATGATATCGTTCTTGGTACATGTTCTGGTTATGTCAAAGTTCTTGGCTATGGCCCTAAGCCAAATGTTTCAATCTCATCAGGGGACAAGAAAGTCGAGCAAAATTAGTAAAACATGATATGTTATTCAACAAATTACTTGGCTTAGATTATGATAGAAATGAAGAGGAAAGCGAAGGGTGTTAATTTTATCTCTTATAATTTTTTTATTTCAATTCCTATATGTATTATAATTAAAATTTAATATTTTTTCTCAGATTACAAAATTGATAAAGATGCAACTGCTGAGTGATTAAGTTATGTGATATTTGCTTTAGTTATATTAAATACATATTGTTTCAATACTCACTATTTTTTAGTGTATTTTAACCAAGCTTTTTGGATTATTATAGGTTCATTGACATGGATAACACTAGGTAGTCATTTGAGGTATGTTCTAATATTTTTATAACATGAGTGTTTATAATTTGTAAATTGGAATCTTTATTTATTGTTTTGTCTATAAGAATTGTTAAAGTTGTTATTAATATCTTGTATTTGAAGAATATTCTTTTTGAATATAATTTAATAATATTTATATAATTTTACATTTATATACAATGCTCAATATTTTGAATTAATAATATTTTTATATGATTTATTTGTATAATAAATTCACAATAAAAAATATATACATTATATAAAAATTATATTGTTCAATAATATGGATTTAAAATTTAATAAATAATATATCACAACATTATATAAAATATGTCTACGTTTTATAAAAAATAGCTAAAAAAAATTGGCTACATTTCTGAAATCATAGCTAAAAAAAATTTCACTACGTTTCAAGAAACGTACTAAAAACATTTTTCTATATTTTTTACATCGTAGCTACAAATATTTGGTTACATTTTCAAAACTAAAAACATTTGACTATGTTCTAAAACGTACTAAAAACTAGCTAAAAATATTTGGCTACAATGCTGAAAATGTAGCTATTAATATTTAGCTACAAAAAAATGTAGCCAAAAACTATTGACAACGATTTCCCAAAAACATCGCCTATAGTTTTCAGTTATGAGAATTCTACAACGTTTTGTGTGATAAAACAAAAATGTAGCTAAAAACTATAGGCGACCTTTTTTAGATATTTAGCCAAAATTTTCTTTTAGTAGCAAAAATTAACCTTAGAAATTTGTATATTTGGGCTTAGTACAAGAAAGATCTTAGGTTTCGTAGTTATATAAAGAGAAATTGAAATTAACCTTTAGAATATTAGAGCAAAAATGAATAGAAAACCTCTATAGATGATTAATATTAAAATATGGCAATTAATTCTACATTGATTGAGGAGCTTAAGGTGATGCAAAAGCTTATTTATTATGTGAGTCGCATCTTAAATGGTTTAAAGACAAGCTATCATGGAAAGTTTCTTTTATGCCTTGTCATCTTAGTTAAGAAATTAAGTCCACACTTCCAAGCTCATATCAATAATGTCATAATTGATATACCTTTATAAATAACCTTACACAGTACATGATACTCCAAAAAGATTAGTGAAATGGTATATGGCTTTTAGTAAATTAAATGTTGTTATTTATCTTGTTGATAATTCATACCTGATTTTATCATTAGGTGCGCTATTCTAATTAAGGAGTCAACATTCCAAAAATAGATATAGTTATAACCCATAACTCATGAGGATGCAGCGTGGTAGTTTTATATGGTTGAATCCTCAGCTACAAGAGGTACTGTTGTATGGCTATATTTTAACGGACCTATGAACAACACTTGTAATATGCAATAAGGCATGGATTCCCTACTAGGAACAATAAGACTAAATTTAAGGAACTCAAATGTATATATATTGCTTGGTCTAAAATCTTTAGCTGAATATGGTTACCATTTGGTCAACCTCTTAAGTGATGGTGAAACATGTTAACAAAAAAGATTTGGTGAAAGAGGAGACCTTAATAAGACATATTGGCTATGTAAGATAGGGGTGAGTGGCATGGTGTCATCTAATAAGTTTTTTTAATTAATTCGCTGAACCTTACATAAGAAAATAGATCAAGTGATCTCTTCATGGATTTTTGATGGATGAAAAGTTTCAATCTATGGGTACTTTTAGCCATGAAAGCTTTATGATGATCTGAAAGTGGTACAAAAGATTATTAGGAGGCTTTCAAATATATAATCATATTTGGGATGCTTTATAAATTCTTTTATTTCTTGCCCTACATACATTATCTCACTGAGTTGGAAGTCTTATAATTCTTAGGGAGCGTCATAAAGAATAATGGAACTCCTGTTAAAGGGCAATTCCTTAGCATACATATTATGTTCATAAAGGTATGTTGTCGACTTACCATCAAGAAGGATGCAAAATTTATGTACAAACATGTGTTAAGTATTAGTTTCATTCTTTTTGACATCATACGCACGTCATCAATTACAATTTTGTCTCAAGCCCTGAGGAATGAATATTTTAGTCTTATTTCCTTTGGAAAAAAATTAATGCAAACTCCTATCCTATTAGTAGCAACTAAATACTTTACTAAGTAGGTTGAAGTCGAGGATTATTCTAATGTCAAATGAAAGACAATGGAACAATTTATAAGGACTAATATCATCTCATGATTCGATTACATATAATGGGACATAATTCAAAAATAAGGATTTTCTATTTTTTTACAAGCTTAAAGATTAGACAATATTTTACCTTTGTATCTTACTTTAGGAAAATGGATCATGACTTTTTGGATAAGTAAATGAAACAAGCATAAAGAAGTTAGATAGATGAGCTTCCGTTAATCTTATAGGCTCCCACACAAAATAGGTGAAAGCAGATTTAGTCTGACTTTTGGAGAGAAAGCACTCAAAAAGTAGAGTTGATAATCACGAACTCTTGAAATCATTAATCATTTGAACCTTAAAAAAATTAAATTGAGTTATAAGAGAAGTTGGATTTATTATAAGAGAGAAGAGTGGAGCATATCTCAAGTAGGAAACTTATCAACTGGTTAAATTATTTAGCAAAAAATGGACAAAGTAGTGAGTATGTCGGCTTTGAAAAATATTTATATGTTAGATAAGCTTAAAACATAAGAAATTATCAAAAAATAATTTGGCACCTAATTTCAAAGGACTTTTCCAGGTCAATAAGAAGTTAGACCTAACAAATACAAATAATTTCACTTAGATGGGACTGAAGTGTGATGCACATAAATTGAGCAACATCTCCCCGCTTATTTTCAATAAGATATCAGATAATGCTTTTCTTTGTGACAAATAAATAGAGAACTAAACTTATAAGCATTTCACACATATACATGTCTATTTTACAACTTTCAAAAATACGACAAAAGTGAAGTTCACAAGAACGCTATTCATTATCCAAAGGATTGAAAATTTTCAAATTTTGAGAAAAGAGGAAGAAACAAGTATAAGTGATTGATCCTACATCATCTTTACAGTAAAACTTGATGGCATAATTAGGGAACAACAAACTCATCAACTTCCTTGTTTCTTGTATGTCTACTCAATATAATATAACAAGCTTCCTTCCTCAAATTCGTCATCATCCTCACTAAGAGGATCTAAATTTACAAACTCACTAGGCACTTTTTGATAAGTAAAAAAGGCATCTTCATTCTCTTCCACATCTTTATGAGTTTCTTTTATCTTGAGATTTGTAAAGGAGGTGCTCAATTTACTTTCTTTCACACCTTAAAATCTTTCAAAACAACTCATGACACTTCTTTAAGGTTCTTCTTTTCGATTTTTTGTTATATCTATAACGATTGATAAGTTCAAATGCATGTTATTAGCAAGTAGGATAACATTTTGGTCCTTCAAAGCAAGCATCTCATTTTGAATCTCCAAAAATATGCTCTTTAGAGTAATAATATGACTTATTAGCCCCATATCAACTACATTCTTCTCCATCTCTCCAATCTTCTTTTGGTTTGCCCCTAAGCCATACAATTTCATGGATTCCTTGTCACCTATATCAACTAAGTCTCCAAGATTTCACCTTCATCAAGTTGTAGGATCAGGTGACTCTTATGATAAATATACTAAAGGAGTTAGAAAACAACATGGAAAGAAAAAAATCTCAATATGATAGGTTATCTCTTTAGACAAAAATGAGAAAGGAAATCAACTCTTACCTTGATAAGATCCTTATCCTTTTACATTATTTATTGGAGCACAAAAAAAGGTTGGTTATTAAGGAATTTTGAATATTTTTCATCACAATTTATGAGCAAATCACCACAGAGGCAACATAATATAGTGAAGAGTACTTGGAGGCTTATAGGTATGAGAAAAGGTTCTAGGAGTGAAAGTAGGAGGAGCTTAAGTGGTGGGGGAGAAGGATTGTTAGTTAGGCCAATAACTTGCGATGTTTAGAGGCTCTTTAATAAGTAATAGACATTAAGGGAGCAAAAGGAGGCCCAGCTATTATGGTAAGGAGATCTTTTTTATTTGTCTTCTTAAGGTCGTAGCTTTATGCTCCTCAATAAAGCCTTTTGGCCAATTTCATCAAATGACGTAATTAAAGAATAAGGAAAAAAAGCATCAATATTTTTATAGGAAAAGAAACAAAAAAATAGGTTAATTTCTATAATAACAAAATTATATTTAATCAATAATAATTTTCTGCGAGGAAAAGGTGCATTGAGCTTTTGAAGCTTCCTTATACTTCTTTCAAAATATTTGGAGGGATTATGATTCACATTAATTAAAAGGGGAAATACACTAAGGTACAAGGATATCCTACTTTCTACCTTCTTTGATAAATAGGAAAATAAAGTGATTTTTTTATAAAGGCTTTACTTTTGAAATATTACTTATGAATATGAAAGTTTTGAAGTAAAAGTTAATAATATGCCATCTGTTACACCTGATGACTACTCCAGTTTGGAATAATTTTATAAACAGTTAATGATAAGGGTATCATTTTAGGCAACCTCAAATTGATGCAACTGTGGCTACCTAAATTTTAATAGATCAATTACTTATGTCTAGTGGACTAGTCACAACGGTTAAAAGTAAAAGTGTTAAAACAGACTTTCAAAGTGTTGATTCTAGATATACATATAGATTATGCTTTAAAGGAATATTGAGAATCTAATTTGGAAAAACAAACCATTGGTTAACTTTATTCAATATAATATAGGAGTTTGACATAAATATAGCCTCTAAACTAATCACATACTAACTTGTATAATTTTTTAGAAAATTATGTTTTAAGATACGATCTCTAAAAAAGATATGTCAGAGTCTATTTCCATTTTCACTATGTCTATGACCTTATATATAAGTATATCCCAGACTATAACAAACATAATTATATTTACTTGAAACCATAATTTTTGTTAAGTATTTAAAAATTCTTTCTTTTCAATTTATTTTAGTTGTTAAAATCTTTGTTTATTGAGAGTTGTGAGTGCTTTTTTTCTTATTTTTATTAAACTTTAAACTTACCAAATAGTTCTTTCTTTATGATGTTCAATTACCTAATGAATTTAGTTCTTGATTCTAATCAATGTGTCAATTCTCTTTTTATATTTGATTTAGCTTTCTAAGTTTTCAGTCAATTTTGTTTTTGTTTTCTTTATATTCTATTCTAGGTAGGTTCACAATAGTTGGTACCAGAGCTTTCCCTAAGTCAACTATGGTTATCTTTTTGTCTTTATTTTACTATCATTTAAATTACAATAAAAATTTTATTAAAAAAATTTAAAAAATAATGTTCCTTATGTTCCTTAAATTTCCAATCAAAAGCCAAATTTCATCATCATCTTGTTTCTAGGTTTTGCACCTCTTATTATCGTATGGATCCTCCTTTTTCAATTCCTAGCTTCATAACATTCACATCAAGATTGTTCTAAACCTTGTTATTTTTATTTTTATTTTATTAAAGAAAAGAGAAGAAAGTGGTGCAAGAATATGTGGTTGCTTTAAAATATAGTTTGAAATTCTTGTTAATTTTCCTTATTTTATTCAGCTTCTTTACTTTTTACATAACCCATGATTTATTTTCTTTCCTCAACCATTAGTTAATTCGGTTTCTTGGACCTCATCAAGTTAAAGTCTTTGTTTGAGTGTATCTAGTTCTTTAAAGAACTTGGGAAGGAGGAAAAAAGTGGAAAAAAGAAAGAAAGTCTGAGATTATCATCAAGAAAATTTAAATAAAAAGTGAAACATGACTGGTTTGTCACTTTGAGAGTAAACATGTAAGGGAGTGCACACGAATTTTTTTCTTCACTAAATTTTTTGTAACTTTCAAAAATAACTTTTTTTCTTCTCCTTTAGTGTTTCAACACTAAAGGAGAAGAAAGACAACTCAAATTTTTTGCAAGTCATGCAATAATAGTTTCAAAGAATGAATATGATGTATGCTAAGGCTAAGGACTCGAACTCTTAATGATAAAGCTATAATAGGCATATGCTAATAACTCCAGTTATGGTTAATGAGAAGAATGATGAACTAAGTGTTAGAGATATTAAACTTACATTTAAAACTGAAGGGGATGGTTTTTGAATTCAGAGAGGATTTAAGCATAATTGGGAATAAAAGAGGTAGCCAAGAGCTTGATAAGGAATAGATGGGAATCTTGGCCATATTAAGATGACCATTCCTTTAAAGGTAATAATGACTCTGAAACCTATTTAAACTAAGAGATAAAGATACAGTTAATCCTTTATTATTATAATTACTTTGAAAAGAAGAAGGTAAAGTTGGTATTAGTAAAGTTTACTAATTATGCCATTAGTTGGTGAAATCAATTTTTCAATAATAGAAGAATAAATCACGAATAAACTATAAACTTTATAATAAATTAAAAGCTCTTATAAGGAAGAGATTTATGCTAAGCCATTACTACAAACACTTATATCAAAGGTTAGAAATTCTTACCTAAGGAGAAAAAAAATATGGAAGCTTATTATAAGATGGTGGATATGATTTAAGCTAATATAGAAGAGGAAAGAGAACTGACTACGATAAGATTCTTAAATGGGTTGAATTGAGATATAGCCAATATAGTGGAGTTACAACACTATATGGAGTTAAAAGAGATGATGCATATGACGATGACAGTGGAGAGGCAACTCAAATGTAAAGGAGTATTAAAGTATCCCATTAGTACTAATAACTCTTAGAGGCATATTTTAAAAAGGGAAAATAAGAGCTTTTGTAAAATAAAAGCAAAGCTACATAAGTTTAATAAGGGTAACGGTAAGATTAATTCTCAACCCTTTCGAAATAGAGATATTAAATATTTTTTATTATTTATGAATAAGATATATTGTCTTGCAATGCCCAAATTATAGGTTTTATAACCATGACAGATAATGGAGAGGTAATGAGTAAGAGTGATTTAAAGGAGAAAGAGGTTAAACCATTATTGGAGATCTCTAGTGGTTAAGGTGATGAGTGTGTTATTGAGGATGAGATGTTAGTTGCCAAAAGAGCATTAAATCATTAAATTAAGGAGGATGAACTAAAGAAAAAAGAAAAAAAGAAAACATTTTTTGTACTAGATGTCTCATTCACAATAAGGTATCTAGTATGAATATTAATGAAGGGTGTACTAACATAATTAGTACTACTTTTGTGGAAAAGTTAGCTGGTCTATTGAGAAGCATCCAAAACCATACAAATTTAAGTGACTTAATAAATATAAGGAGATCAAAGTGGACAAACAGGTGTTAGTATCATTATTTATTAGGAGGTATAAGGATGAAGCCTTATATGTTATGGTACTTATGTAGGCTAATCATATGCTATTGTGAATACCATGGCAATATAATCATAGGGTGATGCATAGTTAAATCAAGAATAGGTACATTTTTTGGGAAGGATGATAAACACATTAGTCTTTTCCATTTAAGATCATAAATAAAGTCCAACAATGCTAGTTGAAGTTGGGTAGAGAGAATAAAGAAAGAAATATTGGAAGAGAAAAGAAGAAAGTGAGGCAAAGAGCTTAAAAGAGAGAGAGTTGGTTATAAGTAAAAAGAGAGGGATAATGAGAACTCAAAAAACGAGAGAGATTTAGAAATAATAAAAATAAAGAAATAAATGACTTGTTATGCAAAAAGAATGATATTTTTATACTAACCAACCTACGATTATAATTTTATAGAAAGAGGCTTATTTTAATGTCAAAGAGCTCAATACATCTCTTTTTAGTATCATAGGAGTATGAGGATATGCTAGCTAATCATGTCCCTATTAGATTACTATTTATTGAAGGAATTGAATATCAAATTAATTTTATACTGTTGGTTATTATTTCTATTAAACCTACTTATAAGAGCAATCCAAAAGAGACAAAGAAGTTGCAAAAACATTAGAAGAGTTGATGGCTAAAGGCTACATAAAGAAAAGAATGAGTCCTTATATGGTGTTAATACTTATAACGTCTAAGAAGGATGACACTTAGTGGGTTTGTATTAATCGTAGAGCTATCAACTACATAATGGTAAAGTATCAACACTCTCATCCCTAAATTAGATGATATACTTGATGAATTACATGGTTTTTACATATTTTCTAAAATTAAATTGAAAGCACCATATTAGGATGGGAGAAGGTGATAGATGGCAAATTGTCTTTAATGAGTGGTCTTACTAATGTACGTAGCATCTTCATAAGATTAACAAATCATGTATTATATGCATATATAGGTAAATTTGTAATTGTTTATTTTAACGATATCATGGAGAAAGCAATTGAGGAATAGATGAGACCTAAATTTATAACTAAGCTAAGGAATTTCATTGAATGAATAGTTTCTATTGGGTAATTTTTAGAGATTTTAGTACAATTATTGCATCAGTTACTAAAATTGTTAAGAAATATTTGGGGTTACTTTAGGATAGTGATTATAAACAAGCCTTTAATGTTATTAAAGATAGATTATGTTCATTACCTTTGTTAGTATTACTTGAATTTTTAAAAATTTTTGAGATTGGGTGTAATTCTTGAAGATTAGACATTGGAGTTGTTTTGATGCAAGACATGATATCAATAGCCTACTTCAATATAAAAAAACTCAATAAGGTAGCCTTGAACTCTCCCACTTATGAAAAGGAACTATTTGTGTTGGTTAGGAAATTAGCGACATGGCAACATTACCTATAAACCAAAGAATTTGTGATACATACCGATTATGAATTGTTGAAATGCCTTAAGGGACAAGTTAACTTGAACAAACACTATACCAGGTAGACGAAATTCATTAAAACATTCTCACACGCCATTATATATAAATAAAATTAAGGAATATGTGATAGTTGACGCCTTATTTGGAAGTTAATCTTCTCATTTTTTTTAATGAAAAATTATTAGGATTTGAATATCTGAAAGATTTATATGCTAATGACAATGAATTTGGTAATCTCTATTTAGTACGTGTTGAAGACATCGTGTTTAATTGTGAAACATCGCTCAAGCGTTCGGTGATGGCTAAGGCTTCCACAGCAAATCCTCTTTCTCTTTTGTAATTACAGTTACCAATGGGACAAACCATAAAGAGATTATATATGTATATATAGAGACTGCTATGGGGACCTAGCCATTAATATTAACCCAAGGCCTGCCCATCATGGGCCCTCGGGTTAGGCCTACACCATTAATCACACTAACTATATAAAGGGCTTAAGTTCAATAGGGATCACAATAATAGTGGACCATAGGCATCTCAATAGGGATCATATCATTAGCCTGTATTTAATAAAACGAAATGACAATTGATTGTAGCCCATAAAATATATATTCTAACATTCTCCCACTTGGGCAAAATTAATTATTGTAATTTATTTTGTTGTTCAAAAAAAAACTTTGAAAACGACTCTCAGGC
>JANVCL010000213.1:16919489-16929618 GCA_026546855.1 Erythroxylum incrassatum | reverse complement strand
ATAAAAATTATTTCATATTACATATTTTTAATATAAAAAATGATATATAAAAAATTGTCATTATTATTTATTATTAAAATTTTTAAAAGCATGGTTAATGTAAACAGTAAATTAGTAAAATATACAATACAACTGTATAATATACCATTATGAACAATTTTACAATTTTAAAAAATTTTAAGAAATATTTCATAAATTTAAAAAATTCTTCGAAACGGTACCCGATATCAACTAGCACCAGTACGATTCCGTTTCAGAGCTCAATCCGGTACCCAACCCGATACGGTAGTCATAACATTGATTTCAATTGATCGTAAAAAAATGTACATGCTCCAGCAATTATGAGACGGCCAGCACAATGAATTCGTTTTCATCCCAAATACAAGCTTCCCAACGTTCTGAGAAAAATACTCCAACTCATTCTTGATGACTTGAAAAATCTGCGCAATGGCAATGGAACTGGACTATCACTATAATTGTTACGCACAAAAATAGTACAATATGTTCTGTGCAGAACCACATCAAGTACGACTCTCCACCATCAATCAACAGAACACGGATATTCTTCAACGAGTGTTTTACAGCTTCCACCAAATTAAGCCCTTCCTAACTGCATCATTTCAAAAAGCAGATGTTAGTCTTTCATTTTATCAACAGAAACACCATCTACAAACTGCAATCTGCTGCAAAAGCCAATGCTATAGTTGGTCGAAGAGTTAGAGAATAAAAATGTATTGGTTTCATAATCCCAGTGCCTCGTCAAACAAGAAATCCAGTCTCCCTTACAGTTCCAAAGACAACTTTGGAAGTGTGTCACAATATCATTAAGAAGTTAAAAGTTCAGTATAATCTAAACTAGGATAATTTTAAGAAAATGTATAGTTAGCAAGGCATGAATACAATGCACAAGGCTATTGTACCCGCTGTATACCTTTTACTTGATATATTCCATAGCCGGTACTTCAGCAGAAATACAGGGACGGGTATCTAATTAGACACTGAATTCAGGAGACCTGATACCCAATTCAGTGTCGTCCTCATAATGCTTTACTTTCCTTTTAGGGGTGAATACTCGAAGAATGAACCTTGACAGACGACTTAGAGGGTCCTGTAGACCTTCCATCTCATAGTGCCCAAATCGCCAGTCTCTTTCAACGAAAGGCCGTTGTATAGGTTCATCAAGACCTCCTGTAGAGATAGGATGTGTAACAGTATATCAAATTATAGAATCTCAATTATACATTTGTGTAAGATGAAGACATAGAGGATTTTGGGAGAGGGATGGCTCAACAGCTTAGGGAATGATGAACAAGCTAGGTGAATCTGCAAATGTCATTGGAAGTGCTTAAATCAAAGTTTGTTCCCAAAATAAAAGTCTTTACTTTTTATTCACTTAAACATTCATCTATTCAAGCTTATCCATGAATTTCATACGCATTTGTAGTCTCAGAATTGAACAGTGAGGTGACGGATTGGGGGGCTGCAGGTGGCTAAAGAAAACATTCCTAAATTTCACTGGCAGCCAAAGGATGTGCTGATGAATATACCTGCATACATTAAACCATGTTTGTTAACTGCCCGATAAAATGGCCGTGTCTTCTTCTCTTTAGCAGCTCTTTGGAGATCATACCATGCACGAGACCTGTCTTCACATGTGATCTTACCTGTGGACACCACCTGAATATATAGCAAATAAAGTATCACCAAGGAGAAATGAGAAAAGGACTAATGGACGGAAAGAGTAATCATCTAAACCTTTGTAAACAGATTATATGAAGGGCGTGGTATCCTTGTCAAACTATTCTCCCGATCAACTGCTACAAGTCCAAACTTAGGACCATACCCATCAGCCCACTCCCAATTGTCAGAAAGCGTCCAAAATAAGTAACCAAGTACAGGGACTCCCTGCAAATGAGTCACATAAATGTCAAGAACCTGAGCAAGCCGAATAACCTCCTTTGAACTGAGATCAAATTTAGAGTGAAGACATTGATCATAGCTGCATAAATGGCAAGTAAATGCTCCAGCAGATATGGCTGGCGGATCAGATCTGTCCCATCAGAAACTCCATTCTCTGTTATGATGAAGGGCACCTTCAGATGTTTGTACCTCTCATGAAACTGAAGTAGCACACGAAACAAGCCATCAGGATATACACCACGGCCAGATTCACTATATTCATCAGTCTCTACTAGCTTCAGTCCAGTACCAGATACCACTTCCTGCCCAGAAGAAACATCAGTAAGCTTATGCATGTCTCATACTGTTCTATGTTAAAGAAGTTACGAACCTGCCCATAGTAGTTTATGCCTATGAAATCCAACTTATCTGAGATACTATCAACATATGGGAAAATGGTGAGGGAATTAGCCAGTGAAACAGCAGCAACATCAAAGACACCATAAGGCCGCATAAATGACACATGATGTGCTACCCCAACAATTGGTTTTATCGCAACGCTGCAGAAAATAACCAAGTAAGGAAAGGTGAATTAAGCAATCAAACATCATCAAAAGATACAAAAACATTGATTAAAGAATGCAGGAACTGCTATTATCTGAAGTTAAGAAAGGTACAAATTCAAAGAAACCAGCCAAACAAAGTGATGTAATAAACTTCAAAGTGAACTATTGTTATCGACAGGTGAAAAGAAAAATTTTTGGATTACTCCAAGGAAGTTTACCTATGTTCATGGATATAGTTATATGCCTTCACATGTGCAGCAGCCATCAAATGCATAGCTTGTTTGAAGACGCCAGTTGGCAGAGCAGAAGTGGCAACTTCCAGCATGTCTGGATGACCACCAGGCCAAGCACCCGCACAGTATGTAAGCATACAAAAGACATGAGGTTCGTTGAATGTAACCCAATAATCTACAAGCTCTGATACAGTATCAACTACGAGCCTGCAATTACAACATCCAAATGTCACTAAGCATCCGAGTAATTGAGCTTCATTTCAGGCCATGATCACACAGCTGAACTGATAGAATACTCAGAAGTTGCAAAACTTTTTGAGGGATGAGTAAGGAATATGAGCTCTTGGATTTTGTAGTTAAAAGATGAGAAAGGAGTAGCCAAAGGCACATAGATAGACTTCATGAAGATGGATAAGGATGAAATCTTCTCAATTAGTATCAGAGAAGGTACACAGCTACATAGCTGCAGAAGACAAGTACTTGATAATATGCCACTGGGAAAGAATACTAACTTGGTAAAATCCATGAAATATCCAACAGTTTTCTCGAACTTCCACCCACCATATTCACCAGCCCATGGTGGCAATGAGTGATGGAACAATGTCAGCATCACTTTCATTCCATAAGATCGAACCCTAGAGATAATCCACTTATATCGCTCCAATGCTGCAAAATTAACCTATAAACAATGTCATCAAACTGAATTATACACAAAATCACCACCAAAATTTTAGTAACTATGAAACTCATTCAGATGTCTCATTATTACCAATGGATAAGCATCATGACATAAGTTCAAGTCCGGAGTCTCTCCGAATTTAACTTACTGATTCAAATGTCAGCTCATAGCAATCTAGGAACCTATATACAAACAACGCAACCAAAATCAACATCATACATACAATTCCATTAAGCCCACTGACAGGCTCCTTAGGCATAACTCTCGTCCAATCTATTCCCATTCGAAAGATGCTAACACCAGTATCTTTTGCCAGTTTCAGCTCTGTATCAGGATCAGACCAGAATCTTAGCCTCTCCTCCCTATAATCAATTAGAGGAATTCATTTCAACAACAATGGAAAAGCGTGAAGGCATCTTCCTCTTTCCCCAACTCAGTAACTTTCAAGTAATATGATATATTTAAGTACAATGTACTTAGGCTTACGGGTGAGGAACATTGTGCCATGCAGTCACATTATGATGGCATTCTTCATTTGGCGCAGGCAGTTCTTCTTCTGCATACTTTTCAAACCCTCTAATCATGGCTTCCATAGCTACCTTCAGGGGCTTCTTTTTCTTCGCCATCTGAGCATCTCGTTTCACAGAAAACAAACTCAGCTGGGATCCACCATCAGCGCTAGCCGAACTAATGAGGGCATCGGCTGGTTGCATCCCCCTATCTGACTCTATCTTATCACAAGGTGTTTCTTCTGCAAACTGGAGCCAAGCATCATTCAGCCTGTCTTCAACGTGAGCTGGCGCTGTTGCCAATCCAAAGAAGAACCCATTATCTCCTTCTTCTGAAAGCACCGGAGACAAAATTCTATCACAAATTCCCCCAATATATGTAGACTGGTCAAAATGCTCTGAAACGTATTAACTTATTAACCGTAAACAGACCACCAAGTGGTGAACAGCCCAAAGAGCAACAATCATAAAAAACCAAATAGCTCAAGTCAATAAACAGGGAAAGCAAAATCATTTTTAACTGAAAATTGTAATGGAAATGCAGACTTCAAGTTACTTTAGTTACACACTTGAAGTTAAACGAATTAATTGTTCCTCGTAAAAGCAACTATAAATGGAGCTGATCGTTTTGAAGCTTCTAAAAGCTTCACATACAACTTAAAAAGCAACATTAGTTACCGCTAACGTTAAAGGAGGCGAGAATCTCAGAAGACTCGTCAATCGGAGACTTAAACTGTCTGAGATTCTTCCTTCGGTATTTCGAGTAGGAGAAAGTGTTGGCCGCGACTGTCACTGCCGCCAAAACTCCGGCGAGCTTCACCGCCGACGCAAATAGTGCGAACATCACCGTGTACTCTGTAAATTCAGATAAAAACAAAAGCGAAAAGACGCAAATAGTAACACATAAACACAGCTTCCTGACATCGAACTGCGATGTCCGCGTGTTAAAAGATAAGTGTTTTTCGAAGTTGACCACCGGATATGACAGCGAGTGGAGTACACGCCAATGAAAAATGGCTTGCAGTTTCACGATCACCATTCACCACTACTCTGCTGCCTGACTTTGACTTTCAACGTCATGTTGGGCGCGTGTGCATGGGTGGTTTTGCAGTGAAGAGTCTTATCAAAGATTGAAACAAAGGCGGGGGAATGAAGTGTAGACATGGCAATGGGCTGGGAATGTGTTTGCAATGGGCGAGTTGGATCAGGGGTTCGCTCAGGCCCTGCTGGGGCATGGCCAGAGGCAGCGAGTTCCGGAGTCTAATCGGGCAAAGCAATATTATGAATATTGAACCGATATCAAAATTGAATTTAATTTTGGTACGGTAACTGTATTAGTACTAATAAATATTAGGTATTCTTTTAGGTAATTTTTAAATTTATGAAATAATTCTTAAATTTTTTTAAATTGTAAATAATCCTCTAATATATTGTACTTTATACTTTATAATTTTATATCAACCTTATCTTCAAAATTGTATTAACAAAAATTTAAAATAACAATAATTTATTTGTTTTTATTAATATTATTTTTCACATATTTCACATATAAATAATAACCACAATTAATATGAAAAAGATCATTTAATCATCATGCAAATATAAAATTAAGAACAATATAAAGTACTTAAAACATTACAATTTTATCATATAATAAATAATAAATGCATCAAAAATATCAAATAAAAAGAATAATAAATATCCATTACTCTCTAACAATTAAAATTTACAATAAGAATTCATGTCAAAAAATCAGCTAAAAGTGAAACATGAAACAAAAATATTTAAAATTATATTTCATATATAAAATTTAACATATATATTAAATATAAGTTAAATTAAATGAAAAAGAGAAGTAAAAACTTAGAATTGCATTAACCTTTATTCTCATTTGGTAATAATTCCTCATTATTGAAAGGAGCCTCATCATCACCATCATTCAAATTAATTGCACCAAATGAAATATTAATGCTTTCTCGTTCAAGATTATCTTCCAAGTCACTCTCATTTATTAAACTCGGTATGCCACAAGGATATTATCAATGCAAATTGGATTTACTAAACTACTTGTTCTATTAAGAATTCTACTAAACAATAAAATTAAATCATTAAAAAATATAAGAAATTATATCTAACTTAAAAATGATAATAACATATCTTTCTAAATCTATCGAATAAAGACTAAGTCATTCAAATTTTTTTTACTCCAATCTATTCTTGTTCTTAGCATGGATAAATTTAAATGTGCTACAATTCTTTTTACAACCTGTTGCACTCATACATTGATTTAGAATTCAAATTGCAAACCTTTGCAATTCTAAAACACCACTTCCAAATTGATCCCACCAATAAACTGTAGGTTGTAAGATAAAAAAAAGTAGTATTATAAATAAAATAAAGTAATGATTAATTTTTAACAAGTAACAAAAGTGGAAAAAAATACATAGATTAAGTGTTTCTCTTCAACAAATAGTAATTGACATCACAAAATCATTAAAAATCTCCTTATAAATCTCCATTTATGAACTTAGGAGAACTTGCATCATTTCATGGGCAACAATTATTGTAATAGTTAATAACATTCTCCTATTAACTTCAGCTTTTTGTGTGTGTAAAACTTGGTTTGAGATAGAAACTAGGATTCAAAAATGTCCCAGCTACAAACAACAGAGAATAATGTTACCTTTCTCATCTCTCATTGAGGACTGCAAAATAAAGTATGTACAAAAAAGGCCTATTTTTCATATTGACCTTGATTGCTTCCTTCGCTCTCTCCATGACATCATAAAAAAATCTATTTTTGCCTTTTCATCATTACTAACTAGGCAAAGTACCCTTACCAAAAGCTCACAGACTCGGATGACAAATTGGTATTGAGACCTAAATTTAGCATCTTTAATTATATTTCTGGAAATCTCCAATCTAACATTAAACATAGCGTGCTAAGATGTCACTTAGTTATCACTTGTAAACATTTGTCTCAACTTTTTCTTCATCATAATAAAATAATGAATTGACAAGAAATATGTTGTAAATCTCGTAACAACAAGAAGACAAAAATTCATGCCATTGCTTAAATCCTTTCTCATTAAATTCAAGACTTATGCACGATTGTAGATGAACTTGGTTACCTTTTTTGCTTTCTGCGTGGTCCCATCAATTGTAGGAAAATACCTTGCTTGCCTTATAGTTTTCACCATCAAGTCAATGTAATGTGTAGCACAAGGATTTCAATAAAAAGAATTCCAAGGACCAATCCAACATGAACCCAAGCTGGATCATTGTATCTTTCTTAAGCAGTTGAATTATTAGGAGTACTTAAACTTCCTTCCATTTATCTGTAAAAATAAATGAAGACATATGTCAAAATTAACTTAATATATAACTTTATATCAAAATAAAGAACTCATAACTTTATTATCAAATACTATCACAAAATATGTATTATTTAACTCAAAAGTCCAAACTAACACAGTTACACAGTACACATATACATCTTATATAATATATCTCATTTTGTATGATTACATCATATATAATTTAATTTCATCCAACACAATTCACTAATAAGTCAAAAAACAACATTTCAAGTATTCAACATATATAATTACATGATACATATATACATCTTATATAATATAACTCATTTTGTATGATTACATCATACACAATTTAATTTCATCCAACACAATTCACCAATAAGTCAAAAATTAATAGTCCAAGTATTCAACATACACAGTTACACAATACACATAAACATCTTATATAATATAACTCATGTTATATGATTAAAAATACTTGAATTATTGTTTTTTTTGACTTATTGGTGAATTGTGTTGGATGAAGTTGAATTCTATATTAATTCCTAACTTTAATTTTAAAAATCTTTCATTCACTAATTTTAATAAACATTCTTAGTTTCTTACTTAAGTTAACTCCACAATGAAGAGAAAACATACACTATACTATTCAATTTCATCTAATATAATTTACCAATAAGTCAAAAACTAACAATTCAAGTATTCAACAAACACAATTACATAATACACATATGCATCATATATAATATAACTCATTTTATATGATTACATCATTCAATCATAAACTAGAGACATATATTTGCAACTATAACATATTCAATTTAAACCATAACTCACAACTACAAGTTTACAACCTATTTTATGTAATCACATAATTCAACTATAAATTAATATATTTGTTTGCTTATACAATTCAATTTGTAATGCTTATCAATATTTTGTTTTCTTAACTAATTTTAATCAGCATTGTTACTGAAATTCTAATTCTCTACTTTAATTTAACAATCTTTCATTCTTCAATTTAATCGACATTCTTAATTTTTTACTCAAATTAACTCCACAATCAATATACACAATACACTACATAATTGAATTTAATCGAACACAATTCAATATAAAAAATTACTACACAACACAAAGTTAAAAAGTCCCAATTCAATATATTAATAGTCAATTGATCAAGCAATCAACATAATTCCACAATTCCAAAATTTCATAATCAACTTCACAATTTTACAATTTCACAACTCCATAATTCCACAAAATTTGTTGCAATTTTTTGCAACCTTCATTGAGCTAAATCCATAGATTGGTGTAGGTTAGCTAATGAGTGGGTCAGTTCAGGTAAGGATAGGATTGAATTTGGATCTACAAAATTCTAAATCCTAATCTGATCTATAGATGGAGGTGCGGGGCAGTGACTATAGAACTAGAGGCGCAGGGAGTGGTGGCCAACAACTAAAGGTGTAATATTCCGTTACCCACATGAGGGCTAGAATTGTGAATTCTTAAAAATTTGATGAGAAATTGGGAAAAATGCATTTCATGCAGTATTATTTGTGATATGCACATCTTTGCACATTTATATGATTGCACATGCATTCATGACATTTTTCAGGTATAATTGAGTTGTTAAATATGATTAAAATGTGTTTTGGCAATTTCGGAATTATTTTTGATATTTTTGGAATTTTAGTAAATTTTGAGAAAAATATTGATTTATTGACCAATTATGGGGTGACATGTGGCAACCTATAATTGGGACAAGTGGCAATAATAGGCAGGTGACATGTGGACTGTTAATAAGTGACAAATGTAATACATGCACAAGGACACGTGTAACTCATGCATAGTATACACGAGTTTGAGGTTTAGCTAGTGCAAATGTTTTTCTCGGTGAAGGAGCTTGACATCCGAATACTAACTATGAGACTTTTGATATTTTAATCCGTCCTCCTTGCTGGGATTCATAGCTGATTCAAGTAAGTATGTTTAAGTTGGGTTATGATTTTGTAAATGATGTTTCACTGTGGAAATGAATACATGCATGTGAAGTTACACGGTGTAGTCTCGGTGAATGCATAGATTGGATGATTTAGATGAGGAACTGAATTTGTTAATGTGTATCTGGAATGAAATCTGAGTTTACTGGGTATTGTAAAGTTGTGAGTTGCGGAAAAGATTAAAAGAAACAGAATAGAGATAGAGTGGATGATCACAGTAATGAGAGAGTTGAAATCTGGATTTTTGAGTTGCATGTGAGTGGTTAAGCTATAGATGAGTTAGAAAAATGGTTTTAGGTATATCTGTGTTAATTGAGAGGAAAATGAACTTGAGGAAATGTAGTAAAATATGGAAAAGGAATCGGGGAAGACGAAGTCAGAACCAGACGTCGCGACAAATTTTATTTTGTACGTCGCGACGTGTGGCTGACCCATTGAGCTCGTCGCGACTAACATCTTTATGTACGTCGCGACGTGTGTCTAGCCTTTAAGCTCGCCGCGACCCATTTCTTTTAGTACGTCGCGATGCATAACATCCCTCTTGAACTCGTCGCGATGAACGTTGCAAGAAATCCCGAGAAAACTGTTTTTTTGGCCGTACGTCGCGACCTCTCATTTTCTCCTCGTCGCGACGAACATCCATCCTTCGACTGCTCGAACATGCTTTCGTATTTTGACCATAACTTCCTCTATACTGATCCAAATTTAGTGCGTTTTGATTTATTTTCATACTAGAGACATAGGGCTACAACGTTTATGAAGAAATGAAGTTTTAATTCGGTCTCTAAGAGTTTCAATATTTGGTTGGAAGTTGAGGTAAGAATTCTGCTGGAACTTAAGAACAGTCTAAGGTATTTTGAGTATATCTCTTGGTATACTGATCCAAATTAGATGGTTTTGGTGTCATTAGAAAGCTAAGA
>JANVCL010000213.1:16877842-16889877 GCA_026546855.1 Erythroxylum incrassatum | reverse complement strand
TTCAATGTCTTCATACGAAATGTAGCCATATATCTCTAGTTTAATCCAAATCAAGAATCATCTCGTTTGGACAACTAGAGAAAACATTGTGGCTAAAAGACTGAAGCATACTCATTGAACATTTTCCAGATTTTCAAACTTTCAATATTTTACATCTAATTCATCTTCTACCTAAATTATCTCTTCCATTACATTTCCTCATCATTATCTACCCAATTAACTCAATATATCAATCACAAGAAAAGAAACTCATGGTCTATAATTAAACCTTAACGCAAAATAGAGCATCAAACATGTACCCATTGATCTTAATTTTCTGCACTCACCCTCACTCCATTATATGCAACATCTAACTCCCAAAACATCTCTATAACACATTACACATCATTAATGATCATTCACAATGATACAACATGACATTTACAAGTATATTTCATCATCACGTCACACACACACACACACACAAAATCAAATCATCAATCCTACATTTCTCATCATTCGAGTTTCATTTTAACAATACCCATGATATTTAAAGCATAACTTACTTGGTTTCACTTCAAATTATTCAAAAACAACACTAGCCCTATCTCCCAAGCATCACTTGTTCATCAACTTGAAGGAGGTAAAGATAGGTTTTTCTTAGGGTAGAAGACACAAATAGCAAAGTGGGTTTGGGGTAGGAAAGGAAAAGCAAATAAATCTCTTAGAAGGTGTTTGATGAAAAATTCTGTGTATGGGAAGAATATTTGAAGAAGATGACGATGAAGAAGGAACTTAGACATATAACTTAACCTTTCAACTCTCAGGGAACAGTAACTTACTTCTAACAAAAGTACAAAAAGCCTAAGTGACACTTGTCACTTTCCTAATACCTGAGCTCTATAGTTTTTTTTTAAATAACTCCCTTATCTTTCATCTATACAATCCAATCATCTCCAAATCTTCTTTTGATTTCTTTTTCCTATTTTCTATAATTTTTTAAAATTTATTCCTAAATTCACCGAAATTTACAAATACAGTATTCTTACTAACCAATAGAATTTCCAATAAAAAGAAATTCAAAATTCTCAAAACTCCAAAAAATCACAACGCAATCTAGTTATACCTGGAATTATTCATGAATACTTGTACATTTTTTTTCATGTGCAACAACCTCGTTATTCTTATGTATGTGTTGGACATATTACACATGAACATAGAAATGCATTTCTAACTTTCATTAATCACTCACATTTATTATTCTAACCTTCCCACAGGTAATGGAATGTTATAAAGAAGGAATAGATTCCCCTATTCGAATAGCAATAGTTGGTGAAAGAATAACAAATTTAAATGATCAAATTATAGGAATAATGAATGGGAACTTAGCATATGGAAAAATAAAATTTAATACTCGAATAAAATTAAGAATTCCTCTCCAATCACCCAATTTAGATGATATAATCACCATTGCTTACAAGTTTTATAGAGAAAATTTAATGGCACAAGGACAATATCCTTTTTCAATCACTTATCAAATTAGTTATGCTCTAACAAACTCTCATCATAGTATTGAATTTAAAAATACAGATAAAATATATTTAGATCAATTATTTATGATGTTGCAAAAGTAGGAACAAATTTTAGAACTAAAATAAGAACCTTACTTGCTATTCAATATCCAATTCAGTTAGATCCATCAATAGTTGGAAGACATTCCTTTTGTGATCAACCATCATCTTCAACTTCAACTTCTCAACTATTAAAATCACGATCTTTACGTTTAGCCAAACCTCTTAGATTTATTGAACCTACACAAGATAAAGAACACAATACTGTAAAAATCACTGATCATATTCTACCTAGACAGGCTATAGAAAATTCTCAAAAATTAGAAGATATTAAAAATCAAATCTCTTATTCAACGACTTACGTTAAAAATACATTATGAGTGTTACACAATATATTAAAGAAATAAAAGAACATCAAATTCAATTAGAAACCAGAATTACAGAATTAAGTCAAGTAATTCAACAATTAGTCAATGAATATAAACAACAATCACAAATTATACAAAAGTTAGATGAAAAAGTGAAAGTCATCAAAGAAGAAGACCCAAACTAAAAAATGGTATCATTATCATGTAATCGTAATTGCCAATAACCTAATTTTGCATCTAAGGTTATAAACCATGTGTGACTTTTAAATTTTTTGATAATATAATCTTTTCGTGGAAGTTTATATGCATCACCTATAATAGCTTCATTGTGAATTTAAGTAATATGGTTCCGCCCTATCTTCAACTCAAGTTTTGGGTAGCAAAGTGGTATCAGATCTCAGGTAATAGGCCTGAGGCTTAGCCCCACGTCGTGTGTTCAATTCCCAGCGCAACAAATTGGGTCATCTCAACGAATACGTGGTGGATTTAAGTAATTTGGTTCCGCCCTACCTTCAACTCGAGTTTTGGGTAGCAAATCCCTTTATCTTTTCTAGAACTTGAACTAGGGCTAGGTTGTTCTAATAAGGTTCAGGATCCTCCTACAAATGGAAGAAATGGGTTCATAGTTCTCTATCTACTAAGTTTTGGGCAGAATCTACTAGAGATGGTGTGGCGTATGTATCGCAAACTTGGGTTTCGCCTAACTGGATAGGCCTGGATGTTAAACCCGAGGCTTCTTGTGAAATCTTTGTTAAGGCTTGATTTCAGGCTGGGAGTAATAACTTAACATCATTTTGTATATCTTTAAGTTTTTGATCTAATGTGTTTAGGGCTTTGGTGTTTATATTTACTTGGTCTAAGATTTTTTGGGCTCTTTGTCCTCCTAGACTTATAGTCATATGTTGTAACTGGCTAGTTCCTGGCTAATCTATTTACATAGATTCTTGTTTAATAATAATGCTTACTTGTTTTACTGCCTCAGAAATTTCTTTTAAACTTTGTTTTAAACCTTCTAAATTTAATGTTTGAATTAATTGTTTTATGGTTCCTAATTCTAATTCTAATCTAGTATTATTTGTTTTAATAGTTTAAGTTCATTTGTTAATTCTGTGGTTATACTATTCATAAAATGGTGATGTTCTGTAATTTTTTGATCCGTTTTTTCTAGGTCTTGTAATAATTGTGCGAAATATTGGGCGATATAATTTAATTGTGAGGTTTCTCCTCTATCTTTTCTAGATGGATAATTATTATCTAAAATTCCTGTCCAACCTTTTTCTAATTATACACTATCCTGGATTTGTTTAACTTGATTGTATGCTACTATAGCTTTTGAAGTTGAGTCAAAAGGGACAATTGGATTGGGTCTAGACATATTGGTTTTTGATCTAGATCACAACAGGTTCACCTAAAAATAATTGGATTACAGTCCTAATTCCTTTCATGATTTTTGTAATATTTTCTTCATTTTTTACTTGTAATTCTGAAATCATCTGAATTGTCTTATGCTCTACTTCTTTGGGTAATTCTAACAATTCTTTAATTTCTTTTTTGGATGGGAATTTGTCTGCCTTATGAAGAGTCTTTTCTACTCTAGTTTGTTAATATATCAATCTGATTTTTAATCATCTGGAATTTCTGGGAATCTATTTCTCTAATCATATCCTGAAGTTGTTCTATTGTTTGGGTCATAACTTCATGGTTATGTAACCTATTAATAATATCCTGATTAATTATTTTAAGTTTTTCTGAAAAGTTTATAGTCATATCTACTATGGTATTTAGTTGCCTAGCTTCTGGGATTTCTGAAGTATTATGGAATGTGTGTTGGTAGTAATGGGGTTTACCTGGTCTTCTAAAATTGCAACTATTATAAGTATTCTAGGTAATCTAATCTTCTGTTTTTAATACAGTTTATAATATCCATTAATATCTATGTTCTTGTAATAACTGGGTGATATGTGTGAATTCCTGGTTATAAATATTGTAATTATTCTGAGCTTTCTCTAATCTTTCTTTTATAGGTGTTAAGCCTCTAGGATTTATAGATGTAAACTGGAGATATTCTAATCTTTGTGTATAATATTCTTTCTCGGTCTGGTACTGATCGAATAAAGAGATAACCGGGTCTAAGCTCTTATATAATTGTGTACAGTAATCACAACTCATAATAATAATAATGGTAGCCAAGAAAAACTCGGCTCTGATACCAATTGAGGGACGGCGTATGATTTTAAGGGACTTTATGATTTTCTAATTACTTAGTAAAGGCTACACCTTTGGATTGGCCAGTAACAGAACTAGATCTTAATAATTGAAATCGTACCTTTGAATAAACTTGCAGAGATAAACTCACCCACACTAAATGAGCGTATGGCGATCTTCCCCTTCTACGGCCTTGGCGACTCCCTGTCTGAACGGCCTTCTGCGGGTACTGGCACCACGTCCAGGGACTTTTGCCTATTCTCTACAAGCGTCTCCTTTAGCTTGATCTCTTTTACTAAGGGACTAGATCCTCTTACTAGTTTTTCCTCTGGTTTTGCCTTTACTAAGAAACTCAACTTTCTCTACTCGCTTCTCTTTTGGTTTGATCTATCCTAAGGGCATATTTGATTCCCAAGAATAGAAATTCTTGATATACTCTTAAAGTTTAAATAATCCTAAGGGCATATTTAGTTCATAAAAATAATTTTTGGTATATTCTTAGAATAAGAATTATCGTTCTTAATAATAATAATAACAAGAATAATAAAATTAATAATAATAAAAAATATTAATAATGTTAATCGTAATAATATTAATATTAAGAAGAAGAAGAAAATAATAATAATAAAGAATTTGATAATAATAATAATATATAATTAATTAAAATAATGAAATTAATAATAATAAGAATAACAGTAAGTAGAAAATTATTAATAATAATAATTAATAAGAGTAAAAATAATAAGAATAATAAAATTAATAATGATAAGAAGAAAATTAATAATAATAAGAAATTTAATAATTAATAAAAATAAAAATAAAATAATTAATAAAATTAATATTAATAAGAATAATAGTAATTAAAAAATTAATAATAATAATAATAATAATAAGATTAATAAAATGAATAATAATAAGAAGAAAATTAATAATAATAATAAGGAATTTTATTATTATTATTATTATTATTATTATTACTAATTTGTAACAATTACTAGAAAATTAATAATAATAAGAATAATAAAATTAATAAGAAGAAAATTAAGAATAATAATAATAAGGAATTTAATTAATAAATAAATAATAATAATAATTTGTAACAATTAGTATAAAATTAATAATAATAATAATAAATTTAATAATAATATATATAATTAATAATAATAAGGAATTTGATAATAATAATAATAATAATTTTAATTTTAATAAGAATAATTAAGTAGAAAATTAATAATAGTAATAATAATGATAATGATAATAATAATAATACTAAATTTAATAAGAATAAGAATAAAGAATTTAATAATAATAATAATATAGAATAAGGGTATTTTGATTTTTTTGTTACTTATTCATTTCTCATTTTAAGTTTATATTTTCAAACTAATTTTATTATTTAGAAATTCTTTGGTAGTATACCAAGTAATATATATTTATTTTTATTTTTTATTTTTAAAAATAACTATTTTATTCTTTTTGTATTCCAACTTTTTAACCCAACAAACAGACATTTTAAAAGAATTAGAAATTCATTTTCGGAATAGGAGCGTAAAAGAATGCTTTGTATATCAGAACTTCCGTCACAGTGAGGGAAGATTTTATTTATGCTCCCTTGATGGTTTTTCTTACATACGAGAGCTAAGACTCTTATATAGGCAGAGTCTACGTACTAGAAGGGTGACCGAAAGAATCGGTCGTACATAAAGTGGGGGGACCAAGTGGTCCAAGATTCCCACTAAAAAGAAAAGAATAAAGAACAAAGATGGCCGACAAAATTAAAATAAAGCTAAAGGACCAAGTGGTCCACCTGGCTTGAACCTTCTTAATTTCCATCATGAGTGAAGCATGGTTTCCGGCCATTGTTTCGAGTATCTTGTTTTCGAATGAATTGACTGGTGGTAACGCTGATATTTGTGCAAATGGGACCATCTTTTTATTTGCTTCTATCTCCTGTCCCAATTCTTGGATCTTTTGTCTAAGAATAGCTTCTGTATTTCTTGATAAGTTCAAACAATCCTTTAGTTTCTTTGCATGGATCTGAAGTGCTTCTGATTCTTCTTCCTTGTGCTTTAATCTGGCTGTTAAATCTTCGATTTGTCTGGTTGCTGCAATTTGTTGTAATGGTTCTTCTGAAATTTGAAGTTTTGGGAAATGGGTCTGCATATGATCTGGGCCGAATGAGATTTTTTCTGTGAGCTGGGTTTTAATGGATTGGGCTATATAATTAGGTTCGGGTAAATATTTATCTGCTTCGGCCTTTGCCTCAGCCGGTGGTCGAAATGGTCTATTCTGCCATTTATTGAACTTTCTCCACAGAACTTCACTGAACCTCTTCATCTTGGACTCTTGTCTGTGTTCTCCCTGATCATCTCTCAGCACAGACTGGTGTATTTTTTGAATCTGGATTTTGGGTTTTTACTGGTTTCAATGTCTGCTTCAGCCCAATCTTTGTAGATGCCTGGTTTGGAGTGAGTAAAAACAATGTAATATTTTTCTTGTGGTGTAGCTGGTTTTCTGGCTAACTGCTGAAAAAGAAAAGAAACTGTGTTTAAGCATACGATCATGTGCTTCAGGTTTTGCTTATGGTAGGCAATCCAAATGTTATCTAATAAAATATCTAATAAAACCTTGTGTTCCTTTGAATGATAAACTGGTCTGAAACTTTAAAACCATAAACTTCGTCGATGGCAGTATATTCATACGTACCAATATGAATCTTTTCTCGAACCTTAATAGGTTGAGCATCTGGTGGTAAACTAGAGGTGCCCATGGGGACTGAGCTCTGACCTAAGTCAGATTCGCCTGTTAAATCTGGTGATGAACTTGTTTTTAGAACCTGAGGTTTTGTTTTCATATAATCTGGTCGTAAACTGGTTGATAAACTAGTTCTTGAACTGGATGAAACTGGTTTTTTCCCGAATCGGGATGTCATGGTAAATCTTCCTTTGTCCTGCATTTCAATGTCAGACCACAACATTAACTAATTAATCTGGAAAGAAATATGATTTACCTTATAATGGTCTGACATTAATTAATCTGGAAAGAAATATGATTTACCTTATAATGTTTCATCCTTCAAGCGTATCAACCTGGAGAGTGTACATGCAATCTTATTGTGTTTTCCCTGTATGTGCTCAAAAGACGGTTTAAATCCTCGAATTTGAATAAAATTCACAGCATTGTGCCATCTATTTATAGCTGATCTTTTCTTTTCATTTTTCATTTTTGTAAAATATCTTACAATTGCAAGACAATCTGTCCCAATCGTAAAATCTGGTTTTCGAATAATAAATAATTCTAAAGATTCCAAAGCATATCTTAAAGCTAAGATTTCGTAATCTGTGCATGCCTTTGGCTTTTTCCTTAAAGTTTCCACTAGCATATCTGGATATCTTTTCATCTATTTGTGAGTGGAATTTGGATGGTTTACTTTTGAGGATGGCTACCCATCCTGAGCCATCCTATGCTTATCCGTCAGTTTCAATGACTAGATAGTCACTAAAGGTAATTGTAACATGGGAAGATTCTGGACCATAGCTTTAATCCTGTGGACCAATTTTTATCTTCTTTTTTTTTTAGCGCGAAGGAAAGTAAATACAAGAGAATTAAATTAACATTTGAAGTGGGGTGGTTATGCTACTCTCCTGTTATCTTCGTCCTGTTACAAGCATAGAGCTTGCGGTGGAGAGTGGTGTAGTTGCAGTGCCCTACTGCTGTCAGCTCCCATGTTTGCAAAAAGGTCCGCACACTTATTACCTTCACGATGACGATGCCATAAATGACAGGACCAGCCACGATGCAAGAATTCCTTGCTATCTTCCACTAAGTGTCTCAACGGATCAAGGCGAGATGACGGTGCTGTGATGAGTGCTAATGCTGTAGTAGAATCAGTTTCCAAAATAATATGCCGAAAGTCATTGGATCAAGCAAGATCAAGCCCTTGTCGAATCGCTTCAAGCTCTGCTACTGCAGTATTACTAATGCCTAGGTTACCAGAGAAACCAATGAGCCATTGCCCCACATGATTACGAAGCAGACCTCCATAGCCAGCTTTCTCTGGATTGCCGTGAGAGGCACCATCAGTGTTCAACTTGACTTAGTGCTCAGTAGGCAGTTCTTAGGCAATGAAGCGGGTCTCCATGAACGTGGCTTTTCCAATATCCAGCTGCCAAATGCGACTCACATCCTCCACTTCTGCAAAAATAGTATTAAGAGGAAAACAAGGTTTAACAAAATCAGCATCAAATAGGCACTGGGATCGCCACCTCCATAAAAACCACAGAGTTGCTGCAATGACGATAAACCAAGGGTATTTATCTAGAAACCAGGTTTTACTGCTAATATTCATATCAATCCATCCCAGTAGCTCCATAGTCGACCATTCCTGCCGCGTAGTATGGAAGATGAGCTGAAGTCATAGGGCCTTAGCCAAAGGGCAATCACGCAAGATGTGGATGGAAGTTTCATCCTCCATGTGACAAGTCTGGCACACTACAGTAGTGGAGATACCTCTCAACAGCCGAAGATGTTGTGTATGAAGGCGATTCCTCCTAGCAAGCCAAAGAAAGGATCCCCATTTGGCTGGACCAAGGATAGTCCACAGACAAGAAAACCCTGCATCCTTGGTAGTTGGAAATTTCATCAAGGTGTTATATCCTATACTTGGGGTGTAAGTATCTGTGGAAGAGAGTTTCCAAATAATCGTATCTGGTTCTGGGGCACGCGATAGAGGAACACCAAAAATAACTTAAGCAATATCATTGGGAAGGAGGGCTGCAAGTAATTCTCTATTCCACCGGTTACCCTGGTCAATAAAGTTGCTCATCTGAGCAGATTGCAGGTGCCCACCAGAGTCCACCATCGCTTCCCGAATAGGGTTTTTCCCTAACCATGTGGCATCCCGAAAGTCAACAGCCATGCTGTCTCCAATTCTCCAACCAAGGCCCAGATCTAAAGCCTCTGCTCCTTGCTGGATACTCTTCCACGTATAAGAACATGTTGGTTTATAGATATCAAAATTGAACACCCCATGGTGTTTATATTTCTCAAGCAGTATGCAGGACCACAATTCAGTAGGCGGTACAGTAATTAAATGCCAGGGAATTTTGGCAAGCATGGAAAGATTCAATTCATGCATACTTTTTAGACCTAGGCTGCCTTGTCTTTTGGGAAAACATATAGTTTGCCAATTAACGAGGTGTAGTGTACGAACTCCTTTATGGCCACCCCATAAAAACCGTCGATTTAGACTATCAATTTTATCACATGTCACCCTAGGTAGTAAGGTAGTGTGCATGGCATGAATTGGAATGGCAAATGTGACACTTTGTATCAAGGTTACACGACCAACAAGGTTAAAATGCTTCACTTTCCGACCTGTGAGCCTTTGTTGGACCTTATCAATGATACCTTTGTAAGTATGTCTGGTAACTCTTCCATGCAAGAGAGGGACCCCCAAGTAACAGCCAAGATCATTCGTGCGTTGGATGCCCAGCACATTTCCAACACAATTGCAAAGAGAGCTATTCATGTGAGGTGAGGCGTAGAATCTGGACTTGCGGAGGTTAACAATTAATCCTGACACGCAACTAAATAGATGCAAACAATCTTTGATAACATGAGCCTGTTGGATAGTGGCTCTTCCAAAGAGGAATAATTCATCGGCAAAGAAAAGATGGGAGATCTTAATACCTCCCCTACGACACGGCAGAGCTTTCCACTTACTTGTGTCAATATGACGCTGAATGAGGTGGCCTAATCTTTCCATGCATAAGACGAATAGATAGGGTGAAAAGGGATCCCCTTGTCGCAACCTCCTATTCGGTTTTTATGTACTCAAAAGCTTCACCATTCCATAGGAATGTCAATTAGGTGGATTGAACACAATACATAATGAGTTTACACCAACAATCAGGACCCCAAAGCTATGTAGTGTATGTATGAGAAAATCCCACCAAACGCGATCATATGCTTTGTCAAGATCGATTTTAAGGGCTATACTCCCAATCTTGGTCCTCCGCAACCGAATACTATGTATGACCTCCTATGCAAGGAGGATATTATCGGTGGTCGTACGACTAGGGATAAAGGAGCTTTTGATTAGGCGAAACTAAGTTAGGCAAAAACGATCGAAGTCTATTGACCAACAGCTTAGTAAGAACTTTGTAAGCAACAGAACAAAGGGCAATTGGACGAAACTGGTGGATATATTCGGGAGTGTCTACCTTTGGGATCAGCACCACTAGAGTCTTGCACAAAACCACGGGAAAGGTGCCATTTTGAAGGCTGTCACAAACAAGTTGGTACAAGGAATTGCCCACCGTAGGCCAAAAATACTGGTAGAAAAGAGGCTAAAAGCAATCGGGACCTGGGGCTTTAAAGGGCTGCATCCCATAAACAGATGCCTTGGTTGCCTCCAATGTGACTCGAGCAACCAATGCCTGACATTGTTCCACCAGCAGAGACGGACATGGGGGCATGGCATCTGTATTAAACTTTCGGTTGTATGTTTTTCCAGTCTTTAATAGATGGGACCTATAAATTTACCCAAGTCTTTAATAAATGGTCTTGCATAATTGAGTAAGCCCGTAAATTGTTGTATTTTCTTTAAGTTAGAAAAAGATTCTGGAAAATCTTTAATCTTTTGGGCTATGTGTGGTTGAAGCTAGATTGTACCATTGCCTATTATGACACCTAAGAATTGTACCTGATTCTTAGCTAGTTCTATCTTTTTCTTAGATATAATGATTTTGTGGTCCTCAATAAGTCTAAAGATGTTTCTAACCCTGCGTTTGGTTACCGTCATCGGGGGTGAGGACGGATAACGAGGACATAAAAGTTCTATCCTCTGGCGTTTTTGCTTACTGTCCTCACTAATTTTTGTTCCATTATCAGAGGACAAAGACAGAAATTTTTGTTTCTCTAAAAAATGAGGAACAGAAACTTTTGTCCGAAGGACAAGAAATTGAAATGACAAAATTAACCCTCTCATTACAAACGATACCTTTGTAAATCTGTATCCTCACCCTCCTTCGTCCCTCTCTGGTTCGTCACCCCATTGAAACGTATGAAAAATATTCTCCTTGTTTTCTCTGCTTCATCTCTGCATTGAAAGGTAACGTATTTGTTTTTTCTAATGAGGAGAGGAGATTGGGGAAACTTTGCTTATTTTTCACTTTGTCTACCTCCAGATTCGCACTCTCCCTTCAACCAATCCAGCGTCTGACTGTCTCTCCTCTCTTCTCGGTAAGACTCTTTCATCCCATCGATTTTGTTTTTCGAAGGTATGAGTAATGGGTTTCCAATGGCTTGGAGTTTTGGTTATGGAGTTAATCTATGTGTGTTGTTTATGGGTGTTGATGAAGGGGTAAGCTAAAAATGGAAATTTGCTTACACCAATACAGCTATAAGTTAATGCATTCTCCATCAAATGCTAGAATAGAAATATAGGTTAACGTATTCTCCACTCTACACATTGTTTCAGCCATCCCTCATCTAGCTTCGTTGATCTGATACCTAATGTTTAGCGTTTTTATGACTTACGAAATCAGTCACACTTGATTAAGAAGTAGAATTAGGAAGGAAGGAAGAAGAATAACACAAGAAAATCCTCGCAACAAATCAGAGAGAAAAGATGATAGTGATAGAGAATAACAACTTTCATTTATATTGTTCACTACTCATGTATCTGTTACACAACAATTAAAGGCAGGGGAACCAATATAGAGTAGACACACATCCAATAGCTACTTTCGGAGAGGAAAAGTTTGCACAAACCTCTTGCAAAAATGTTTTATGCTCTCCAATTGCAGATGCTTTTTTTTGTAGTCCCTCCTTGCTGACTTCTATAATTTGCTATTTTACCCTCTGCATTAAGAATTTGTTTTTGTGGTTACTGTTGGATCTGATTGTG
>JANVCL010000213.1:16856855-16868394 GCA_026546855.1 Erythroxylum incrassatum | reverse complement strand
GAAATTTCTAAAATTCACCAAAAATTCCTAAGTGATAATAACACTCTCCAAATAAATTTTCAGCTCAAAATAATTGACCAAAATTGTCAAATCATAATTAATACATTCCAATTTAATCCACAATTTCCACTTATAAATCAAATTTACCCAGAAATGTCAATGAATGCATGTACAATAATATGAATGTGCAAAATAAATGTATATGTCACAATTAACTTATGCATGATGTGCTTTTTATCACAATTAACTTATGCATAATATGCTTTTTCCTAATTCCACATAAATTTATCATAATTTACTATTCTAACCTTAACATGGGTAACGGGATGTTACACATTATGAAACCTTCAACGAAACATACCCTTAGGGATTGGACATTTTAGTTTTATTTCACAATTAGAAGTTCATATTAGGAATTTTACTTAATAACCTAATTTAAAAATTAACATAATATAATAATTAAATTAACACAACAAGTTATTAATAATTTTAAGCTTTTATAAAAAAAATGGTTTTATGGCTTATATTATGCAATGTGATAGTAGGACTCATTAACAAATTTTAAAAAATAAAAAAAAATTACATCAACAATGAAATGACATTTAACTTATGAGAATTTAATCCATAAAATTTTCGTCCATTTAGAGTTTACTTTAAATATTTTAAAATTTTATGATCAAAATTGAGCATGTTGAAATGTTATGGTTTAAATAGAACTTCTAGCCAATATAACAGTTAGAGATCTAAAGTTGAAAGATCAATTATGTAATTGTTACAATGAAAATTTCTATATTTATATAAATAATGTTCTAAATGAAATTCTCATATTGGATTAGTCTAGTGAATTTGTTTTCAAATAAGCATCTACACGTTTATTCCAAATGGCTTAACTTATATTTTTCTGTTGTAATTTTAGTTTATGTTTTTTAAGTAAAAAAACTTATTTACTCGTTAATGTCAATGTAATTATATTTTTGTTATTGATAATACTTACATATTATATAAAACTTATAAATAGATTAATTTTATGAATTAATTAATTAATTCGATTTAATCTCTCATATAGTATTTGTTAATAAATTATTCATAAAATTATTATATTTTATTTCTAAATTAATATTTATTCATTAATATGTATTTAATCATTAAAGAAAATTTTATTTAAAACATATATTTTGAAAATATTTTAAAGTTAAATTACATTTATTACTAATTATTAAATTAAATCAAATTAAAATATTCATAAATATTATTAATAATTAATATGAAACAATTAAATAATATGTATTTTGTTGATGATAAATCAGATTATCTCAGAAAATAAAAACCAAATTTATAGTTTTCATATTTTATGAAAATTGGAAAAATTCAAATTAAAAAATTCAATAAAATAAGTAGAAATTTTAATAAATTTTAAAACCAAAACTCAAAACTCAAAACTATAGTTAAAACAAATAAGCTTAGTATATCCATAATTTAGTCTATGAGATCGACCAGTAACGT
This sequence comes from Erythroxylum incrassatum, assembly GCA_026546855.1. Taxonomy (NCBI): domain Eukaryota; kingdom Viridiplantae; phylum Streptophyta; class Magnoliopsida; order Malpighiales; family Erythroxylaceae; genus Erythroxylum; species Erythroxylum incrassatum. The sequence goes on along the minus strand of JANVCL010000213.1, from coordinate 16,866,891 downwards.
GAACTTTCAATAGAACAATTAATAAAGTAATATAAGGATAATACATAGACATAATATGAATTTCGAAACTATGATTTCGTCCTAAGTTCATTTATAATATACATTTATTTCATAGGCTTTATTTATATATTAATTAATTAATCAAATATGTTTAAAATTAAAAATAATAATATTATAAACACTACAATCAGTCAATTAACGGTAAGACATAAATGATAAATAAAATGCGCAAGAGTCTCACCTTTTAGAAGGAAAATATAGTTGGACCAATGGACCAAAATTTGAAGCATTCACTATTAATTATTCCCAGACAAGATTCTTTACAGGTTTTTCTTCCTTTTTTTTTTTTTGGCGTAGTTTTCCTTTCTCCTCAAACCAGGAAAAATGAAATGAGACATGGACTTACGGGAGTAGCATGCTTCTTCCGAATCGCTCCTCCTTTATCCTGAAACCTGTGCATTATTGGGTTCCTGATTTGGTGTACATATTAATTGTCAACGTCACCTCGTGCATGGAACAAAAGGTGTATGCTTGCGACGCTAGCTATTATCTGTCTACATCCATAATTGATGAATTAATGGTGCTAGTGGTGGTGGCTTTGGTGACCTTAAATTCAACTCATGAACTAGTTTCTCTCCAAGTATTTCAATGATTCCTTGTCCAAACATAGTTATTCTGTTGACTGGAGACTTGATGGGATCTACAGAAGATACAAATCCAACATAATTTCCCAGAGGCACATGCTGAAGTCCAATGGTCGTTCCTAGCATGCACGTAGTTCATTTAGATAACTCTGGTAGTGAAGGCGAACCATTTTTGCAAGTTGGTACTATAAAAATTAACCTAGTCTCCAACTCATAGGTTTTTTGTCCAATCCCAATCCCAATCCCGATCTCCCTTTTTATGAAAGATAACTGGTCCAACCACATAGTCATCACCTATTTCAAACAACTATTTTTCTCTCTAAATTTCGTTGCTTCTGAGTTCGAGAATCAATATATTTGTTACGAGTGTAGTCTTTATAAGAAATTATAAACCAAATAATTGAGGAAGCTCCATAAGTGTTTGTATGTATACATATTTGTTTTGTTCAATGAAACACTTTTTTATTGAAAAAAAAAAGGTTAAAACTCATAATTTAAGAGTCATAATTACTCATCCACACTAATAAAATGATAATTCATATTATTAGTTTGCGTTGATAATTTAAATAATAATATTCATAAAACTCACTAAAACAATAGTTATATATTCTACTTTTTTCCTATTATTTCTCCTTTAATAAGGTAAATTTCCTTGTATTTCTAACATATCCTTACCAATGTTTTAACTTATTAAAAATCAAATATAGCGAGCGGAAATACTAAATAGAACTATATTTACACGCACAAACTACAGATTTACTTAGTTAAACAAAAAATATTTATTTCTATAATCATAATAAAAAATATTTAAACCTTTATGTCACAGGTTATAAGAAGAATAAGTTTTTGTTCATAAGGAAATCGGGACAGAAGGTAGAAGTCTTATTATGGTATACAATTTTTAAAAGAAATTTACTCGTTTAAATTTTGTGTTGCACAATATTCTGGATAGGTATTATTTCAGTCCAATGGGTTAAACAAGGAATCCTAATACATAATTATACGTGAAAGTACGGTTGACAGCCTCAGGCTATGGAGCCAATAATAAATAGTGTACGTAAAGGGATTTCAGAGACGCAAACATAAATATACACTGCGGAAGACGACAATCAGCCCGCAACAGGTTCTCGCTGGCCGGTGCTGGTATTAATGTATAATTCCTTAAGACTTTATATAGAGAGTTACGGATATATTTGGATATCCAATCGTTCTATTATGCAGAACTATGCCAGACGGATCGAGCTTGAAATGAAAGATAATCGAAACCAATAATGAGATGATCAATCGGCAGCCCCATGAGATTGTTAAAATTTTATGGGTAATTATTAAAACTTTAGGGTTAATTACATTAGATTTTGTTGGAAAATCGAGCAGGATCCGATACCACATACAGGAGAATAATTACTTTTCTGTTTGATTTTTTGTTTTAAAAGTCAAGATCACTTTAAACTCTATAAAAAGATTAATACATAAATCATAATAAACTATGACTCATAATTTGTACTTTATTGTAAAACTTGATCCTTTTTTATTGTTTCTCTCAAAACTTTTCTAAAATCAACTCATCTTATTCATCGTAGTCGCATAAATGTCCAACTTCTAATGGTAGTCATAGAACATATAGAGAGAACTCTAAAATTATTATAAAGAGGGTTAGACAAATAGTGCTAATTCTCTTGGAGTCTAAGTTTATTTATAATAAGTTTTTTAATATTTTAGTAATTTAATTGAAATTAAATTCTAATTTCAATTAAACTTTTTAGAATGACAGTTAATTCTAGTTAAATACAAATTATGTCCTATAAGATCCAATATCTGATATTGATCCTTATTTACTAAATATCTTATGTTTAATTATAAAATTTCTTAAACTTTAAATCAAGTCCAACTTGATTAAAATATCTTTTTTTTAATCCATTCTTTATATGTGACCCATTAAGTTCCCAATTATATTGGTAATGGATATAAACTATAAACCTAAAATATATTTAGGATGAGATAAATTAAACCCTTTTAATTTATCTTTAATTCTTTAATTAAACAATTTATATTCATAGATTAAGATTGACGTCTAACAATATATCATGACTATTCAAATATTTAAGAATGTCAAAGTAGTTTTGACTAACCTTTTTGTACATGACTTTTTCATATAATTCAACTCTTTCACCATACAATATTCCCATTAGACATAAAGTATGAAATTAATGTTTACTACATTTTGAGTCCAATCATATTAGTTCTCTTTCATTAGCTATTGATTCAATTAATGAAATTTATAAACTATTTACAAAACGCCATTCTACCTCAACCAAGGATTTTCTAAATCAATACTAATCAAGAATATAAGAACATTCTTCCTAACTACTTTACAGTGATGAATTCTACTTTGATAACTCAACTACATCCGTATAGTTCATGCTACCTCCAATAACTACTAAATGATCTTCACCATGAATTGCTGCTTAGTCATGCCAATACTAATTATGCCTAAGTAAGACTCAATATTTTTCTTGCAAGGTTTGTTATTTCAGGTCAACAGGCTCTTGGTCTCTAAAGCAGAAGTGGAAAGAGATGCAGGATCATTACTGTTTAAAATTGTAAATCGAGTTGTTAGTTTTCAGCCACGATCAAGAGAGGATTCCACAACCCCTTCGATAAAGCAGAGTGGCATTAGCTTAAGGAAATCTCACTGTGCCAAACCAACAAGCATGGAAAGAATGGTGGGAATAGACAAGAACAAATCCCAGAAGCAGATCAAGGAACTCTACCGAGGGATGGAAGGAAAGAATTATTAAATCTCCTATAAATGTAGATACGAAAGAGATGGCAAGTTAGTAGTTTTCTAGGAATTCCAAAGATCACCAATCTTATTTCTTCTGTGCTGATTGCTGAATAGATGTGCTACCTTTTGCTTGCTTTTGCAACTGGAGCTATTGCTGGTAATTGTTTTTGTCTAGTTAGCAAGAGCTATTAGGTGTTTGGTAGAAAGAATGTATAATATTTGATGGTTGTGTTTTGAAGCATGAAAGTAAGTTGTAAGTATACAGTAGGTTCCATTCGCTCTCCCTTAGGTAGTTTGGAGATTCACGTATAAGAATCTCATGTTATGTACATAACTATTATTTTGTATAAATTAATTCTAATTTACTAAAAAAAAGACTCAATATCTCATATTGATCCTTATTTATAGTTAAAATCAACTTGAGTAAAATACCTTTTGCCTCTGTAACTCGTTCTTTGTATGTGACTCATTATGTTCCCAATTATGTTGGTAATGAATATAAATTATAACTTTAAAATATGCTTAGTATCAGATAAATTAAACTATTTTAATTTATCTTTAATTCTTTAATTAAACAATTTATATCCATAATCAAGATTGGCGTCTAATAATGCATTATGACCACCCAAATATTTAAGAATGCCAAAACAACTTTAACTAACCTTTTCGTATAATTTAATCCTTTCATCATACAAAGTTCTAACTAGATATAGAACATGGAAATAATGTATACTCTATTTGAGTCCAATCATGTTAGTTCACAAACATTAGTAATTATTCGATTGATGACATTTGAAAACTATTTTCAAAGTGCCACTCCACTTTGGCCAATGATTTCTTGAATCAATACTAATTAAAAACAATGAAATATCTAATTACTATAGGGTGATGAATCCTAGATAGATTACTTAAATACCTCCATAGAGTTCATGCTATATCTAATAACTTCTGACTGAGCTATCTTTAACTAGAAAAAGTTTATAAGTAGTATCAAAATACAACAATCCCTACATGAGATAATTTTAGAGATATCAAGTTAAAGGATCACGTATACAATCATCACAATGAGAATATACATAGACATACAAGTAATGTTCTAAATAGAATTCTTATATTAGGTCAGTTTAATGAACTTGTTTTCAAACAAGCACCCATACATTTGTAAAAATATCTCCATATTTTGGACAATGAGATCGACTACTTCATTAATAAAAAAAGATATAATGCATGCTAGTCTTTTTATGCTCTATTAATGTCTAGTCCTAATAAAACAATGACTAGGAACAATTCAGGATAATATATAAATACAATATGAATATCATAATTATGGTCTCATTATAATTTCATTTGCAATGTATATTTACCTAAGACTTTATAATATAAATCTAATTATGTATAAGATAAAGAATGTCTTTAAATAATTATATCACTAGAATACAATAAATAAATTGATTGTACTACATAAATCAATAATCTCCCATTTGCACTAAACTAATCATTTAGGTATCTTGTATTATATCACCATATGAAGATCATGCTACTACTGGGACAATAGTTTAGTGATAGGATTCTACAAAATTCTCTATAGGGAGCACTTGCTTAAATCTTGCAAGTTTCATCTTAATTATCATCATAATTAAGAGAAAATTCCTAAATATATATTTAGATCTTTGATAAGACCTTAACTCATTTTACACACCTAAAGGCTCTAATGTTTCACAATATATTACTATTTGAACAATGTAAGGAACTATACTAAGTTTATTAAAAAACTTAATCCAATTAATCAATTCTACTAATTGAAAATTTTTTAAAAAAATTATTACCAATTAATGCTTCATTGGAATCATTTTAGCCTCAAAATAGTAGTGTTTCAAACAAAATATATCTTAGCAAGGATTTACTTCTAAAGTTAATATCCACATAATCTTGAACTTAAGTATCAACTTATATATTGAATAATGGATATCTTTAATACTTATTTAAGTATCGAATATCTCAAATACTAAATACTTTTAATACATTATCTATATACCTAGACTTAAAATAAGGAAACAACTTCTATATCTATCTCTACAAATCTAATTCCCATAATTAAGTTGTTATCTTTTCATAGTCAATAATAGTTGTTCTTGAACAATTATATCTTTATATTATTGAATTGTTCTCTTTGAGCAATATATCTTTACAAACTCCCATTATCCTTCTTATAGTTATGATAAATTCACAATCATCTCTAAAATAAACTCTTTATCTTGAAAGCAAATCTTTCAATATCTTGTAGCCTTTTAACTATATATTAAATGTCACAAAAAAGGCACAAGTTCCAATTGGATTTATTGTTATGAGATCTGAACCTTTCAAATTTTATCTTATTCCCATTACTTATCTTAAGAATCATTCTCTTATAAGTATATGTTAAAACAAATAATTTTTTCAATATATCTGTAAGATTATATCGAACTTATTGTATATTTCGTAACCTTCTATTATCCAATTTATTTCTAAATTTATTGGATCATATATGCTTCAAATAAGCATCACATCCCAAAATCATTAACTTTGACTTTTTCAAAGACCTACCATTTTATATCTAATATGAGATCTTTCTAACTGATTTAATTAAAACTATTGACGTTAACTTATAGTACTAGTCATAGTTATAAAGAAATAAATATTGCACCATACAATATCTCATATTATATATATCTCCTTATTTTTTATTATTTTAATAATATTATTATTTATTTGTTTTTCCAAGTGTGTTATTGGAAAGAAATCTCTTTATGAGTTAGAGGTAAGACTGCATATTACTAACCTCCTTAGATTCTGCATATTAAGAAGATTTTTTACTGGGTTGTTGTTGTTATAGTAGTTGTTGAGGTTTTTACTTGAGAATCTCATTCCCTATAAATAACCTAAAAATATAATTCTCATCCCATCGATCTCATCAAGTGATTCAATATTTTAATGTTTAATTTTAACTTATATTTAAATAATTTGAAATTTAAAAAAAAATTAAATCAATAATCCGTTTAATACATATGACTATATTAAATAAATTCATTATTACACTTAAGGAAATAAAAATATCATCCTTTTGTGAATTGTTATTGTATCTTATACATCATTTGTATAAAATTTAACAATTCAATACCATCATAAGTTGGATTTGGTTAGTTTCAATCCAATAAGTTTTATAACCAAAAGGATACATGTATTCTCAAATGTAACATATGATTACCATTTGTTGATTTAACCAACATGACATAAATTGGTTATCTAACTTTGTATTCTCATCACTTATGTCAAGCATAACATTCCCTTGATCTAACGCATAGAATCTATTTGCATAAACTTGGATCAACTAACTTTACTTAATGAATCTATTTCTTATCATATGTTGAATATTATAGTAATGTTGAATCCAAATTTAGTATTAAATACTTATAAGCATAAACACGAAATAGATATGATCTTTATCATGTCACGTATAGGCAAGAAAAGACATTCAATCATTTTTCTTCTAATGACAATTATTACCATATCTAAGCCAATTCCTTGAGTTATAATCTATATTTATGCTTTTAGTAATTTAAATTAAGTAAAACAATTCTATTAAGGTATTATACCTTTTAGCTCTACTTTAGACAACCTCTTGTATTGTGCTTTCATGGTATTGACATACTATTCTCAAACATAATCTATGTCTAAGAAATTTAGTTGAGTAACTTGGTATCAATTATACTAAACAAGGTAAATTTCGCTCAGGAAAAAATATAATTGTAAGAAAAGAAATTAATTAATTATATGTCATGACTACCAAATGAGATCATGACTTCAAGTGTATATTTGTTTACTCTTGCTATTTTTATATGAAATAATAATCCTTATTACTATTAGAAAAGATTATTCTAATCTCTCTAGTGGGATATGATCTCATTTGAATTTAGTTAATCTTGATTTTGCTCAATAAACCAACTAAAAGTAAACTAGGTAGATAACAACTATATCAATTACATTTCATATGACTCTTAAATCTGTAAAGTGACAACTTTTGACAAAATATTTCTTATATGTTATTCCTAACTCTGCTTATAAATTCATATGATTATGAGTTTACTCATCCAAATCACACAAATTTAGTTAAGTATGACCTATTGTTATAAGACTAAACATATTTGAATTAGAGCAGTTTTGAGTTTGCTCAATAAGCTTATCAATAGCTAGCACTCTGGTTTATTCTTATAACAATGAAAGGTAAAAATCATGTTTAAAACATATACTTAATATTTTAACAAGGGATTCAATTTTATTCGTCTCATTAAACATATAATTATATGTAAAATATCATACATATAAAACATGCAATTTAACATTTATAATTTATTAAATATATATTAAAACATGCAATTTCTCATGCCAACATAATCAAATTATATGCATGAATATCTTAGGAATGAAAGCTTCTGAAAACTATCAATCTATAGGTAATACTTTTGGTTCTTCTAGCAAATGTTGAAACTGGGATAGGTAGTAAACACTTGGAATAAGCATGTGTTAGGGAACGGAGAGAATATCTGAGAGTGGTTTGATAATTGGACAGAACATAGTCCACTTATTCAAATGACTGAATCATCCCAACTTACTGATAGGCTTCCACTCAACTCAAGAGCATCTTCTTTGATGAACCAAGTACAATGGGCAAGCAATTTCATAAGGTTCAATTTACTAGTGGGATATCTCCCCCAGATCACTCATAGTCATAGGTAGGACTCTGTATCTTGGCTACTTGATGTTTCTAGATCGTTTATTAATAAGTTTTGTTATAAGATTTTGTAGGAAGAAGGCCAGAATGTACCTTGGTTCAATATTTTTAGAAACACTCTCTAAATGAAAAGACCTTAATATTCACATGGCTGGTTATCAAGAATAGGATTCGTACTAAGAATAGACGGTTTGGATCTTACAATACAGATACTCAAAAGCGGTATGGAGCATAATTCTACATCTGCTATTTGATTTTTGTCCTACTCAAAAGTGGTATGAAGTAGAATTCTACATTTGTTATTTAATTGTTGCCCTATTTATGATTGACCATCCACTCTAAATTAGACCATTCATACTGCTAACCAAAAGAAGCAAGGTGCAACTATGTACAAAACTTCCTTTACAACAACTATTTAATCCCTATGGAAGGGAAGAAACAAGAGGATCTATAGAAATGAGAAAGTAAACAAGTACTACTTAGCTACAGACATAATCAATTGGATCAGAGCCATTATAACAGCTAAATTCAATCAGTATGCTCTAGCTACAAGAATGAAAATTAGATGGAATTTGTAATGACTATTTTTTATTTTTCATACGCTTTTGTAATTGTTTTATTTTGTGAACTCGTTGTAATGTTAATATAACTTTGGTATAGCTAATACAAACCTTTATTCAATTTTCAAAAGAAAAAATATGCATGAAATATGAAGCTTCATTTGACTATGGTTATTGATCTTCATAATCTAAAATAATAGTTTCAACTCTTTTGATAATTAAATTAAATTAAGTTTAATTTGATTTGGAAATAATTTTCAATAAAACAGTTTTCAATAAATTTTGCCTCTTATTATAATTTAGAAAATCTTATTTTTTCAAAATTCAATAAGTAAGAAAATTTAATCCAATTAAAAAATTATTTCCAATCTAATTAGAATAATTTTTCTTAATTAGAAAACTATTTTCTAATATTAAAAGAAAACCACATTCAAAATTAAATAAAGAACCTTTAAATTTAATTAAGAAAGTAATTTATATTATTTTCTTAGATATTAATTTTTTTAACTAATTATAAAATATTTTAGAAAGTTAGAAAACTAATTTTCAAGATATTAAATAAAACTAATTTTTCTTAATTAATAAATGAAATTTTTTTCAAAGTTAATCAAGAAAAATATTTTCCTAAAAATCAAGAAACTTATTATTCATAAACAAAGAAACAATTTCTAAATAAATAGAAAATTAATTCTCTAAATAAAAATAATAATTTTAATTTATTTCAATCAAATTGAAATAAATAAAATTTAATTAGAAAAATCTTTCTTAAATTACTTAAGAAAGTAATTTTTAAAATTTTAATGAGTATAATTAATCACTACAAAAAAGTATAGAATCTGCGGCGTTTGATTGGGGAAACGTGGCAGATTTGTCAAACCTTTCTTGATGTTTTTTAAACGTCAGGAAAAGTGAGAGTTTTTGGCGGCGTTGTATTCAGACGACGCGGAATTGGAGAAGTAATTGAGACGTTTTATTATTAAAACGTGGCCAAATAAATATCCTGATGTTGTTATGAAGTAAACGTCGCAGAAGTGTTGGTAAAGAAATTAAAACTCAGTCATTTAACGTTTGGGTTTCAAAGTTTTCTTCAATCTCGTGCGTCTCACATACGTTCTCCTACTACTCTCTGCGCTCTCTCGTCTACAGACCACTTGAAATCTCCCTCTCAATGTCGCCGCCCCACCCGTCGTCAACAACTTCAATTCTCTTTGCCTTTTCCTTCAACGTTTGGGAATATATCTAGCTCTTTCCCTTTTCCTTCAACAGCGTGCTTCAATTC
>JANVCL010000213.1:16840841-16852158 GCA_026546855.1 Erythroxylum incrassatum | reverse complement strand
CCGATCTCATTCTATGAGACAAGTAGTTTCTCAATAAGGGCATTAGCTTAAAACTCACACATTTTCATATACTCAGCTAAGATTTCAGTAACTAGGTTTTCATACCTATATAATTGGTCCATAATGGGCTTATCACCATCAACGATAAATTTTAACCACATAACAACAACATATTTCTTAGTACCAGCATCATCCGTCCTATATTTCACTTCTGAAGCATCCCAAATTTCCTTCAAAGTTTTGTGCTTATGGTAGATATCAAACGATGGGTTCATCATATGTTTGAGCAACACTCCCCTAACGGTATGATTATCCTTAGTTATCTTAGGATCAACATTGTCACTAGGAATTTTTTGAAACAGTACATAATCGATTTCGTATTGTTGAAAGTGAAAAAGAATTTTCTCAAACCATCGTTTAAAGTTTCTCCCATCTAGAGGCTCTAATCTAGTTAGGTCAGGTATAATCCTCTAGGCTAAATGATAGGGGTAGAACCTATGTAGGGAACAGTAAATGCATAACCTATATAGGTCTTATTCATAGATGACATGTTAAATTAAAAAGTAAAGATGTCTCAAGCAAAATAATCAATATTCTAACTTGTTCTGAAATAAACACACAATAATATGAACACAACAATTTCCAAGAAACAGTAGTAGAACAACACAAATTTTCCGACTTAGATTGTTAGCGAAAATAGCAATAATAATTAAATTTGGAATACCTTATTTAAATGCAAGGTGTCTTGAAAAATCACTGCCCTAAGTCAAAAATCCCCCTCTTCAGTACAATAGGACAACGAGATCCGACCCTAGGGTTAACTGCTTCTCCACCAGCTTCGTTGTATTCCAAAAGGTGGAGTAGGAACTTTCTAAGAATTAAGAAAAAGAACTAAAAAGAGAGAAAATTTGAAGAAGATGGGTGTGTGTTATAATTTATGTTCGTATACAAGAGATAGCCTAGAAAAGGGTGGCTATAAGATAATTTTGTAGAGAGAAAAACATGAAAAAGAGAGAGAGTGTAGTGTTGTGTGTCTATCTCTTATCAAAAAACCAACACATAGTGGATATATATATTGAAAAATAATAACGTTGGGGGTAATAAAAATGGCAATAAAGAAACATGAATGCAAGGACGCTATTAACGTTATGGTAATAAAAGATAATGAAAACAATGGATGTTGCATGAAAACATTAGAAACTGAAAAACAAGAAACATATGCATTTAATCAAGTTTTGGAACAACCAAAAACACCAACACATATAACATATTAAGAGAACTCTGAAACTATTATGTAGAGAGTTAGGCAAGAAGTGTTAGATCGCTTAGAGCCGAAGCCTATTTATAATAAACTTAGGACATTTTAGTAATTTAATTAAAATTAAATTCTAATTTCCATTAAACTGTAATTATAAATATAATTTACTGTAATTAAATATCAATTATGCCTAAATAAAATCCAATATTTCATATTGATTATTATTTATCAATTATCTCATATTTAACCATAAAGTTTCTCAAATTTTTTTATCAAGTCCAACTTGATCTAAGTGCCTTTTCTCTCTTTAACCTGTTTTTTTTATGTGTGACATATTAGGTTCCCAAATATCTTGCAATGGATATAATTGTAATACTAATTCATATTTAGGATTAAATAAATTAAATTCTTTTAGTTTATTTTTAATTCTCCTATTAAATAATTTATATTCGTAGATCAACATTAGCATCTAGCAACGTATCATGACTACCCAAATATATAGGAATGTCAAATCGGCTTTGACTAACTTTTTGTGCATGATTTTTTCATATAATTCAATTTTTCAACATATAATATTCCGATTAAATACAAAGAATGAAAATAATATCTATTCTATTTAAGTCCAATCACATTGGTTCACCACTACTTGATTCAATTAATGACACTTGAAAAATATTTTCAAAATATCATTCCACCTTGGCCAATAATTTCTTAAATTAACACTAATAGTGAACAACAAAATATTTTTCCTAATCTCTTTGGGGTGATGAATCCTATATTGATCATTTAACAACCTCTATATAGTTTATGTTATATCTAATGACTACCAACTAAGCTACCCTCGACTAGAATAGGTGATACATAATATCAAAATATAATAATCCTTATATGAGATAACCTTGGAAATCTTAAGCCAAAAGATCACCTATACAGTCATCATATTGAGAATTTCATGCAAGTTCTGTTCCAAACGGAATTATCATATAAGGTCAGCTCAGAAAATTTGTTCTTTAACAAGCACCCATATGTTTGTTTTAGTATTTTCATATTTTTGTCTATGAAATTGACTACTTCCTTCGTAAGGAAGGAATATAATGTATGCTAGTCTTTTTACGTTATATTGATGTTTAGTCTTATTAGACAATTGTTAGGAACAATTTGAGGATAAATACATATATATATATAAGATTCATATTACATTTATGTATTATCCTTAAATTGTTCCTATATATGCAATTATGCATGCAGAACTATGCCAGACAAAGCTTGAAATGTAAGTTGAATTGAAACCAATAATTAGATGATCATTCAATAATCTGGTTATATATATATATATATATATATATAAATCAGTTATGCAATTATGCATGCAGAACTATGCTAGATGGAGCTTGAAATGTAAGTTAAATTGAAACCAATAATTAGATTATCAATCAACAATCTAGTTCTTTGTCTATATTTTGGCAGTCCAATATGATCATTAAAATTTTAGGGATAATTATTAAAATTTTAGGGTTAATTACACTAGATTTGTCTTATTATTTGAACTTTTTAATTTTAAAAATTATCATATATTTTTCAAGGTTTAATTTTTTTCACTCTTAATCCCTCACATCAAGAGTTCTTATATAAATTAAACTTTTCTTAAAGTCAGGAACATATCAAACATGTTTTAACATTTTTATCATGCTTTCATTTACATTAAACTACTATCTTTGCTAACATGCCTTTCATCATCATTTAATTTGACAGTACTATTACATTCTTTAAAAGAATATAATCAGTTATTGCTAAAAGTAATATGATAAGATGTGCCATTGTCTACCACGCACCAATTTGGACTTCAGAAGAGCTAGAATGAAGAGGATGCAAGAGAAAATATGTTTTGATTATGAATAATTTTGACTGACTCTTTTGAACTATTCATCTATTTCTTTCTTCTTTTTTCCCTAGTCCCATTGTGGATAGTTTCAATTAAAGTGATCTTTTACTTTATAGTTAAATTATCTAACATTTTTAGGATTTGATTTAGAACCTAAGTTACTCCTATATCAAGTATTAATTTCCTTATTCCTACCTCCGTTAACAACCAAATATGAATAATATCCTATATTCATATTTATTAAAGACATTTTTCTTCAATTATTTATATTGCATAGTATCCTTCATATTATTAATTGAAATTTTCTCCTTACTATATATCATAATAATAACAAAATTTTCATATTAATTAAATAATATAAGGATTATGTCTTAATTTTCATCCTTAATTTTCCAAAACCTAAATCTAGGATGACTTGACTAAAATTTTCAATATAATCTTTCATTGTTGTATTCTTTGTCGTCTTTAAGGTATACAAATGTTGGTTTTAATATAAATGATTCATAAATTATTTCTTCTAATACTTACTTCCAAGTCATTTTTATAACGAAGTAGTTGTTGTTTTATCAACCACCCTTTTAGGACCTCTTCTCTTAAAATCAATAATATTGCATTCTATATCTTTGATAGATTTCTTCCTTCTCCAATGCTCCTAAATTTTTAGATAGTTTTTCTTCTCTTTCCAACACTGCTTCATATCATTACTAAATGAGAACAGCCTCATTTTTACCTTTCATAGAGTAAAATCATTCAATCAATTGAATTTCTTAATAATGAACTTTACACAGTTCAACCAATATATGACCTACGTCTATAGGCAAGCAGCAGATATTTTTTATATTATAAGAAGTCGATACAAGGAGAATAGTATGATAATAACTTTTACATTATATAGTCCTATCAAAGTACTTATAAACTAGAGTTATAAAAATAGCAAAATTCTATGTTAATAAAAGTCTAGGATAATAAAATTCTATTTATGAAATCCTTTGATTTTTTATTACGAGTTTGAAACCAGTGTCACCTATACCACCGGTGTGAGTTTGCATCTAACTCTTCATTGTTTTCAACTAGTACAAGACACTATAATTTTACGTTCTTGTTTGACTATGACTAACTTTTATGATTTTACTATTTACCTAATATATCTATGTAACAATAAGGAATTATTTTCCATTTCTTAAGATTCAAATATAACTTGACAAAAGAAAAATTATTTCTTTCAAGGTTTGATGTTTCCAACTACATATTATAGTCCATTAATCTTAGATGATTGCATTGTGCAACAATACTAAATAATGTAAGTATCTGTAATTTAGTATCCCAACAAACTTATTGTTAGCTAGCTAATTATGAAATTAATTAAGAGCCAGAAATGAAATATCTTGGATAAGGTCTAGACAATCCCGTTTGAAATGAGAAAAATTTGTTCGGTTTTATTTCGATATATCATTTAGAGATCTCAATACTTTTATTATAAATATAAGCTGCAAAACCAATGAAAACTGGGTTCAGATCATCTATTCCCATTACCCTCTGCCTACCCTGTTCCATGAGCATCCATCCATCTAATTTTTTGTGCCTTATTTATTAGATGGATGGATGCTCATAAAATAGAGTAGGCATAGAGTATATGTTCATATGGAAACCATCTAGCATTTAACTAATAAAAGGACATTAAGGGATGCAAGCTGAGGAACTCTAAGTGGTGAGTTTGTATATGAATTTAACTATATGTCTCAGGAGAGTCTAATCATGATGCTTGATCCCATGATAAAAAATGCATATTATATATTTGTGTATAATAAATATTAGCCACAAAGGGGAAAAACTAATAAGTAACTAACTAGGATATAGGCATACAATGTCCTCTTGCTTTTTTTTAGCTAATGGAGACTATTCTTTGTAACTTACAAGTACTTGAAATTTTGCAACTTATTACAAGCACCTAGATTCCAATTTGCCCACTGCTTCTGCCTAGTATCTTTTTACTCTCCTTAATGCTTGAAGTGCCCTAACTCATGTCGTTGTTTATTTTTTTTTGGTATAAACAATCACAACTAGAGTTAATGATATGGCATTAAATGCTTGAGTTAATGGATTCTTAGACCTTTTTTTCCATGGCTTTTAGGAAAACTCAACAGTCAATAGGTATGGTTGGCAACGTGGGTAACTTTAAATGTGCACTTATGGGTACTAGACAAGGGAAACTGCCTTTCCAAATTTTCAAGCCACGACCTAAAAGTTGCCTCTTGGATAACCAAAAGGTCATTCAAACTCCTTTGCTTTAGTTCCCTGTCTTATAGTAAGAGGCTAAGTGGTAAAACTTGATAAAACAAAAACACGTAAAAGTGGGGTGAATTATATGTGACTTGAAAATTTTTTCAAGTTGCTATCAATTTGTTTAAACAATAGTAGTCTGTTAAAATTTAAAAAGAAAGGAGTTGTTAAGTTTTAAAGCGATAGGAGCCTGCTAAAATTTTAAACAAAAGGGGCCTTTTGCAAATTGAAAACAACAGTAACTAAAACACAAAAATTTAAGAGTTAAGGAAAGAGAAAGAATGACAGCCAATTTATACTGGTTCGACTTATAATGAAGCCTAGGTCTAGTCCTAAAGTATCCAACTTGAGTGCACTAATAAATCTCCAAATAGTAATTTAAGGAGCCCCTCCAAGCTTACAAGTACATATTTTCCAAGTTTCTTCAACATTTGACACTAGTAGTATTTAACAAGCCTTTACAAACTCTCAACAAATGAAAGTAGGATTTGCTTAATATGAGCTTCAGTGAATATTGATCTCTCTCTCTCGATAAAGTGTTTTCACTTTCTAAAGCTCAGGTATAGGTGTAAATTTTTTAGAATAAGTACTTATGCTATTGATGTATTTCTAAAATCAGATGTGTATCATTAAATGTGGTAGCTCTACTTTAAGTAGAAATTTCTTTCAACTAGTCATTGCTTCAACTTTATCATCGACTAACTAACTGAATCAACTTTGATTTTGTTAAAACATCTTTCTTACTATCTTTGGTAGAATCTTCAAGTATCTGGTTGTTTAAATAACCTTTTGACTATGTCTTCAAAGCCACTATCAATTTGATTAAATAGAAGGGTCCTTTGTCCATACAAAATGATAAGAACTTATCCATTCCAAATTTGTCTAAACTGTTTCTTACTATAAGAATGAGTTTGTTAGATTGATCCCTATAAAATATGAAAACATTTTTTTTATTTAAAGAGATAACAAAGTTATATAACCTTTTGTATATCGTTATCTTTCATGATAAATAAGATAATCCAATAAATTTGAATATTAAAATCAAACTAAATATTATTGATTATTATCATCAAAATTATTAATTTAAAGCCTTGAGCTAACAATCTCCCACTTTTTAATGATGATAAGAAATATTTTAAAAAAATTTAAATAACTAAATTTTTTTCAAGAAATACCTATAATCATAGTCATGATTAGAAGGAGCCTTTCTTATTACCTCTAAGTAAAGAGCCTATCGTTTGTTGAAAGATAACTTAGAGTATATCACAGATTTCAAAATATATAATTTCAACATATTTCAGCATATCAATAAATTCATCAATAGATTCAACATTTCAAAATTATTAAAACAAAAGTATAACATATATATCTCCTTCTACTCTCCCCCTTTGTCATTATCAAAAAGAAGGGGACGAAACTAAACAATCAAGAATAATAACTATAAAGTAAGAAGAGTCAGAATAGCACAAATATGCAAGTGTAAAATCATGAACATGCATAAACCAAAAATAGTCATAACACCACAAAAAAATCATTAGCAGAAAACTTAAAGAACAATATGTGTTTTTATCAAAAATATTCTTTAAGTGACTCAATAACGGTTCTTAGTATAAGTTGCATATCATTAACTTGATTTTGTATTCTGCTAATCTAGCCACTCACTTGATCCTATTGTAATTGAATTTCCCTAATTTGTTGTTGGATAACTAGACTAATGGCATCTTAAGGACTGAAAAGAGCTTATTGCTCTAGAGCAGGACCTAAGACATTTGCTACCCTTTGAAATTTCTTCTCCACCTACACATTGTCTTCCAACTTCTACACCAGGTTCTGCCATCTTGGGTGCTTTTAGCATTAAGATAGATGGATTGAACAACTTCTACCAAATCCAGATTAGCCACATCCCACTTATGATATGGAAAGTTAGTGCATACAATCGGGGCTATGTCCAGTAAATTCCCTAATATTTCTTTCGTTAACAAAATCTCGCATTCTCGCACCCAAAGACAACTTCCAATCACATAGTTTTGGCTCCTAGAATATAGCATCCTTGGGACTTTCTATTTGATTATATCAAAAGGCTAAATTCATTGGGATTTCCCTATAGGGCTAAGTCATTTCAGTGCAAGCGATTGTCCATAGAACAAATTATGATACCGCCTGAAAGATTTATGTCAATCCACGAAATGGGATGGTATAGGAAATCATATACGTATAAAATGATCGTCCCAGCTCTCACATACAGTCTCATACAAGTTTAAGAAATTGTGCTGGCCAAAAGATAAGAAATAAGGAAATTATCATCAAATAGGAGAGGATGCAAAATTCACCCAGCTACCACTTTTCTATTCTTGTAATGTATTTTGTATTATGCTTTAACTTCCATAGATTGAAACATTTTGATAGTGACTGGAGGCTCTTCTTTCTTTTATATAGAGACACTCCTTTTCTTTGATCGTTTTGCCTTACGAATAACTTCAAAAGTGGTTAGGAATAGCTTCAAAAGTGGTTCCTCCCTTATCATAGGATCCTTTTCAAAGGTTTCAGAAAAAGGTACCTTGCCCTTTTTTATTTATTGTCTTTTTCTTTTAAGACACCTTTTTTTTCCTTGATTCTTCTTCAAGGATATTTTGTTTCTCAACCATAGGTGTTTCCTCAACCTGCATTATTGATAAGCTACCTCTGGTTCGTGGTCTTCTGACCAGGTGAACCGGGTCTTCTTCAAAACCATCATCAACGATGATCTAACATATTCTTCAGATACATTTGGACCTGTAGGACTAGAATGAGGAGTAGAGGATGGTTGAGGTGTAAAGATTTCAAAAGAGGTCGTAGGCATGTGCTTCAGTGGTGGTGACGATGAAGGCGAAGGTGTAAATAACGGAGATGAGGGTTTTATGATAGAAGAAGGAGAGACGAATCTTATCTTTCTCGGTAACTCCCCCTTACTAGCGACTGTCCTTATAAGAGAATTTTTTTTCTTCTTCTTCAGCTTCATCTTCTTTTTTTTATTTTTCCTTTTCTTCTTTATTCTTCTCTTTCTTCTTCTTCTTCTTCTTCTTCTTCTTCTTCTTCTTCTTCTTTTTCTAAAGATCTAGGTTTGTATCATTAGGACTTTCTTCATCAGATTTAGAATCATATCGCCTTTTAGTCTTTGATTCATGGTGTTATGTGGATGAATCTGAAGTTGATTCTTCCAAAGGCGATGATGAAGGAATATTCTTCTTCTTCCTCTCATATGTATGTAAAGGTGTCTTTGTAGATATTTCTAGAAATTGGGGTTTTTCTTTGGGAAGAGGCAATAATGGGTTCAAAATAGGTTTGTGGTATTTCTAGTGTAGGTGACCTTGAAGGTTTAAAAACAAAAGCTTTAGAGGCTTGTTCATGGCGTCGAGTTTTTTCATGGCTAATAGTGGGTGTCAAAGACTTCTTTTGACCTTAAGATTTTGTTCGTGACATTTTAAAAAATCAAGGATGTTGGTAATTGCAAAAGAGATTTGATAACGAAGGAGTTTGATTACAGTGAGATAGAATGAGCTTCAAACGATGACAAAGATAGGAAGTAGGAAGAAACCATTTCAAAATATGCTGAACCGTTTATAAGAGTGGATTTCCTATGTAGATGAAAGAATGCAAATGTTCCTAGCATTATGATCATTTTCATATCTTCTATCAGTCTAAAACTACTGCAGACGTGATTTTAAAAACTGAAATGGCATCGTTATAGTGAATACAGTCTTTGAATAAAGTTACTCTTCCCCTTTAAATTGAGAGGAGCCTTCTAAGTAAACAAATTCAAAAGAGACTTTTAAGTAAACACATTTGAAGGAGCCTTCTAAAATCTGTAAAGTTAATCTGCACATACTAAGCAATTTTCTTTAAAAAAACAAAATCTATCTTCTAAGAGTAGTTTAGTAAAGATGTCAGCTACTTGATTTTTAATATTAACATGTAATAATTCAATAGTTCCTTCTAAGACATGATCTCTAAGAAAATGATGTTTAACTTCCATATACTTACTCCTAGAATGATGCACAGGATTTTTAGATAAATTAATTGCACTTGTGTTGTCACATAATATAGAAATATGACTAAAGTTTAGAGAAAATCCTAGAATTGATGTTTCATACATAAAATCTGAGCACAACAACTAGTGGCTGCTATATATTCTGCTTTAGTTATGGAAAGTGATGTGCTATTTTGTTTCTTACAGGACCAAGAGACTAAACATTCACCAAGAAATTGATAATAGCCACCTGTGTTTTTCTTTTGTACTTTATCACCTGCATAACCTGCATCATAGTATTCAATCATGTTAAATAAATATGTTTTTGGATACCATAGTCCAAAATCCATAGTTCTGAGAAGATAACAAAAAGTCCTCTTGATTGTTTGAAGGTGAATTTCTTTAAGATTTGACTAAAAACGTGCACAAAGGCACACATTAAGCATAATATATGGTCTTAAACTTGTGAGATATAAAAGTGAACTAATCATTCCTCTTATTTTGTCTCAATAGTAGCTTTTCCATCTTCATCTTTATCAAGCTTGGTTCTAGTATATATTGGATTTCCCATAGGTTTAACATTTTCAAAATGTTATCTCTTGATAAGTTACTTTATGTACTTATCTTGACTAAAGAAGATTCCTTTTTCTGTTTGCTTAATTTGTAACCCAAGGAAGAAAGATAATTCTCCCATCATACTCATTTCAAACTCCCCCTGTATTAGTTGAGAATTCTTCACAGAAAGATGGGTTAGTAGTGCCAAATATTATATTATCAACATATATTTGAATTATAAGTAAATCATTTTCCTTTTTCTTAATAAATAAGGTTTTATCTACCTTTCCTCTTTCAAAGTTATTCTCAAGAAAGAATTTACTTAACCTTTCATACCATACTCGAGGAGCCTGTTTTAGACCATATAAAGCTTTTTTTAATTTCATCACATAATTTGGATGGTCTACATCCTCAAAACCTGGGGGTTGCTTAACAAACAATTATTCGTTAAGATAATCATTTAGAAGAGCACTTTTGACATCTATTTGGAATAATTTAAGATTTATATAGCATGTAAAAGCAAGTAAAGTTCTGATAGACTCCAGTCTAGCAACAAGAGCATAAGCCTCATCATAATCAATACCTTCTTGTTAGTTATAGCCTTGAGTTATAAGTCCAACTTTATTTCTTACCACCTTACCATTTTCAACAAGTTTGTTTCAAAATACCCAAAGAGTTCCAATGAATGACTTGTTTTGTGGATAAGGTACTAGATTCCAAATGTGGTTCCTTTCAAACTGGTTTAGTTCATCTTTTATAGTCGAAATCCAATTTTCAGTAGCAAGCTCTTCAACAATTTTTGGTTCTAGTTTTGAAACAAAAGCAACATAATTGTTTTAAAAGGATGTTATTGTTCTTATGCCTTTTAAAAGGTCTCCCAAAATATATTGAAATGTATTAAGACCTCTCCATTCTTTGGGTGTTTTTCTACTATGAGTATCTAGTGTCCTTTGAATTATAGCAACCTGTTAAGTTGTATTTACATAAGGAGCCTTCTCTGTCCTTGCTTTAGAAAGACCTTCTTAATCTTGTGAATCTAAAGGTGCTACTGGTATAGTTTGAGTTTGTTTCGTATTTTTAGGGACCAAAGGATGCTCTTTGTCATCTTGTTGGGTCCGTGGGTTGTAATTACAGGGCTTGGATCCCCCCACCCACGCAACCACAACCTTAATTAGTATTGTCCTCTTTGGTCTTTGGAGGATTCGAACCCAAGACCTCAAGGTTTTGTTGCATTCTAGCCTTATGTCTCTAATTTAATTCAAATCAAGAATCATCTCATTTGGATAACTAGAGATCAACTTATGGCTGAAACACCACAACATGCTCAATGAACTTA
>JANVCL010000213.1:16829329-16839548 GCA_026546855.1 Erythroxylum incrassatum | reverse complement strand
GTGCTTAATTGATTATACATTTACTCCAGTAAACATAGTGATTTATGATATGAAATTGCTTAAGATACTCACTTTAGTTCATATGCAGTTTTAGGCACAATTCGGAAGCGATGGAGCTAAAGTGAGTCAGAATCACTATATTTGGGGTCGTTTTTTGAAGATCCACATTTAGTTGTGTTGATGGAGCAAGATGAAGAAGATTAGAGCAACAGAAGACAAGATAAAGCATAAAAGAATGGAGGGATGGAGCATTACTCATGGCTACTGGAAAAACTGCACAGCCATGAGTGTGCATGGTTTTCCATATGAAGGGCTAGAATTTAATGGATAAAGAAGACAGGTGTGATGTAAAGAGGGGCTAAAAAGGGGTTAGAATAAGGACAACCAAAAGTGGAGAAAACCAGTTGTCATTCCACTAACTTTTAAGGCATAAAGAATACATGTGTTTTAGGTGGCTTGCTGGAGCATTACTTATGGTGTTACTTCATTGTTCTGGAAAGACACCTATCCCATATACTCGGCTATAGCTGGACAAGAATGAGTGAAGAACTTAAATTGGAAGATGTTTGGTGAAACAAAGGTCACAATTGCATTTGGTGAACAATGGCTGAAGCAAATACATGAGTATATCAACTAGGATTAAAGGAGAGTGTGTGGAGGCTGAAGCAAAAAATTTTAATTTTGTGGCTAGAAAGTATGCACAGTTGTAAATAGGTATGTCACACCTGTGACACACCAAGTAACAGGTGTGGCACAAAGACAGCTCACCAAAACCCAAATTTTTAGTATAAAATCTTTGTTTCGTGGATGACAAATTTATGAAAAGTTTTGGTATGCTTCAACTATGAATCTTCAGGAGCTTCAGAGGTGATATCGACGTTGACAACCTGATTAAGCATTCCTTCCTAGTATTTATTGTTTCTTTCTCTCTTTAGAAATAGATTATGTTATCTGATATGCATGGATTTGGGTATTATGGAAAGATGATTTTAATGCATTGATTGGATCTTTTTATTCGAAACTCATTACTAGAATATTCAATGTAATTTGTAATTATTATGTTGAAATTCATTTGTAACGACTAATGGTTCATGGTCGTTAGGGATAACATAACCTACGTTAAATGACGCATCCTATGTGGTTGTTACTTAGATTAATCGATTTTCATATTTCGTAATGCGACTGCCCAACTGAATTTAGAGATCGTATCCTAGGTTATTCGGTAGTTCAATTTAATTAACAATCGTATCTTGATAAAACATAACCTCAGGGAAAATTTGAGTTAATAGATTAACCTACGATTAATATTTTATAGGATAGTTTTGAGAAAAACAAATCAATAAAAGATGTTTAATTAGGGTGTAGGTAGAGATTGAAATAAAGAACCGAATTCCCAACGAATTCACCGCTTTCATCATTTTTACATGATTTCTTCAATTTGCTTTTCGTAGTTAGTTTAGTTTTATTTTCTTATTTTAAAACCAAACCAAAACCCCCCAAAACCTAAACACTGATTGATTTTATTTCAAAAGCTAACATAACACTTTCTCTAGGATCGACCTAGACTCGCCATTACTGTAGTCTAGTTTATTTTGACTAGTGTTATGACGCGCTGTCAATTTTGGCGTAGTTGTTGGGGAGTGCAGGGTTTTAGTTTTAGTTATTGATTTTAATTAGTGTTTTGCACACATTTTTTTTATTTAGTTTCTTTTTCAGTTATTTCTCGATCTTTTCACCTTTTGATTAGTGTTTGTTGTGTTAAAAAAAGAAAAAATATTTTGACGTGGATGGAAGTAATTTCTTTTACAACTCTTATTCTCGATCCTAAAACCAAGTTGGACTTATCAAACTAACTTTGGTTATGGATGGGATAATCAACAAAGATACTTCGATGATAGTTTGGAGGATGTACAACAACTCCCGTATTGACCAGAATTTTCTTATCATGATTCAGGTACATTTTCGAAAGAATTGATTAATATTATGAATGCTAATACTTTGCAATTACAATAGGGTATGTAGTAATTTCAACAGAATATCCTACAATTCCAACAAGATGGATGCCAATTTTGGCAAGATATAAGGTCTAGAGTCCAAGATGTGGAGAGCCAATAAGATCCAGGTATATCTTTAGACGACTTTATCAAGATCTCTACTACTGATGATCTTCAACTTTAATAGAGTATGCAGCGGCTTCAACAGAGTATGTAGCAGCAGCTTCAACAGGGTATACAATAACTCCAACAGGAAACAAGTTCTAGATTCCATAACCTAGCAAGCCAAATGGGTGAGATGGTTGCAAAGATCGATTGCCTAGAAGCACAAATGGAAGAAAAGCAGTCATATCAACCCGATGAGTTCCCCATGGATATTAGTGCAAAAACCTTACAGAGTGGTGAGGAGCTTGAGATTTTTGAGAGCAATACTCAAAGGATTGCTTGTGTCGAAGAAGTGGAGAAAGAGTTCGAAGAAAAATATGATACATCATTTAGCTTGGAGGTAAATACTGAGTTCATAATTATTGATGAGAATGGGTCTTTACTTTTACCTAGCAGGTTAGAGGAATTAAAAAAGGTTGAAAAAGGTGAAGAGACATTTGAGATCTTTCTATAGTGCATGGACTCAGTAGAGTTTGAAAGTTAGAGGATAGGAACCAAGCTGTATATGAATGATCATTAACTAAGGCCCTATCTTGAACTACCTCAAGTGGAAGTGGCTCAAATTGTGATACTTGAAGATCATAATTTTGTCACGTGAGGAGAAGAAGGAGTTGAGCTAGTGACATTAAACAAAGAAGATTCTTGGGAGGCAACATAAGGGAAGTAAATTTCTTTTTCTTTACTTTTTTCACACTAGTCAGATATGCATATGTGTTTCTATTTTGGTTTCTTGTTTGCTTGTTTTAAGTTTTCAATCTATTGATTCTAGGACTATATAGTCATGATTAGAGAATGAACTAACTATGGATTTTCATAGCAACTTTAGCATGTATTTTTTCTCTTGTGATTGGTCAATATGCATTATCTTTAAAAGAGTAGTGACTAGTAGTAAACAAAGACAGTGAGATTCTGAGCCTTAATAGATTGACACATTCATATCAGTCTCATTGTCTTTTGATAATGTATGACCTTGATGACATGTACATCCTAACTTTGCTTTGATTTTGTATTCAAGACCATATTCTTGTCATGTGCATTAACATGGAGATGATTAGGCATTTTTTTTCTAAGCTACATTAGCCAAATAACCTACTAATTATATGATTTTCCTTTTGATAAGCCCCTTTAAGCTTTATTAGCCTTTTCTTGTATATAAATCACATTACTTAATTTTAAACTTAACCAAATGTCTTACTCAAGCCATAAAGCTAGTGAAGCATTTATTAGTTGTTGAGTTTATGGATGTACAAAATTCTAAGTGTGGGGGTATGTATATGTGTGAGTTGGTTATAATGTTGGGATGTTATTTTATGCCTTATCATTGAAAAAAAATAAACAAAAAAGAAAACAGAAAAGAAAAAGAAAAGGCAAAAAAAATTTAAATAAATGTATAAAGGAGGAAGTGCATATATGTTGAAAAGTTGTTTATGATTAATACATCCTCCTAAAGTTGTATTAAATGGGTTATTTGAGTATGTTAGATATGAGTTCTTGAAGGGTTCACTCTTTGTGGTTTCATTGTATTGTCGTCAATGTATGAGTGATCTCTTCAGATTGGTATATGCTTCATGTGGTTTGTGTGTGTGAGAGTTGAATTGAGCTGTGAAATATAATTGTTGCATTCATCATAACTGAGGGTATCTAATTTTGCATGAATGTTAACATATGCACTTGATATCTCATTGAGTGTTACTTTTGTTTCATTGGCTTTGATGGCTTTCATTCTACTTTATATAAATAGATCTTACCTTATCTTTGCCCACATTACAACCTTGGAAAGTCCTTTAATCTATGATTTTGCATGTGAACATTAGTTGTAGAGAAATAAACTGATATGTAAAGTTGTAGAATGTCATGATCATGAATAATGTTGAGTGTACCCATGAACATATCTTGTTTAAACACATTTTTCATTTCTAGGATTGGATTACTCAGTTTTAAAGGTATTGAATGTTGATTAATCATGAGTAAAAGCTTGGAATGTTAAGTTCTTGCTATATTTTTTAAAGTCAATCATCTTTGCTTATGATTATGTATTATTGGAAAATATGGGAATTGGGTAAATATTTTGGGTCTATGAGCTTAATTTTGATGTCCTAAGGACGACTAAAAGCTAAGTGTGGTGGAAATTGATATATTTTTAATTGATTATACATCAACTCCATTACACGTAGTGATTAATGATATTAAATTGCTTAAGATACTCACTTTAGTCATATGCAATTTTAGGCATAATTCATAGAGCTAAAGTGACTCGAAATCAATGTATTGGGGGTCATTTTTTGAAGATCCACATTCACTTGTCTTCAGGGAGCAAGAAGAAGAAGATTAGAGCAAGAGAAAACAAGATAAAGAATAAAAGAATAAAAGGCTAGAGCATTACTCATGTGTACTGGAAGAACTGCATAGTCGTGAGTGTGTATGATTTGCATGCGAAGGGCTAGCGTTTAATGGATAAAAAAGATAGATGTGACATAAAGAGCGGCTGGGAAAGTGGAATAAGGAGAAACCAAAATTGGAGAGAACCAGCTGCCATTCCACTAACGTTTAAAGCATAAAGAATACATGTGTGTTAGGTGGCTTGCTGGAGCATTACTCACGGTGTTGCACATTTTTCCTCTTCATTGTTTTGGAAATACACATGTCCCATATACTCGATTGTAGCTGGGAAAGAATAAGAGAAGAATCAAAATTAGATGATGGCTACTGAAACAAAGGTGACAGCTACACTTGGTGAACAATGGTTGAAGTAAACACGTGAGTACGTCAATTAGGGAATAAAGGAGAGTGTATGGTGGCTTAAGCAAAAACATTACTTTTGTGGCTGGAAAGCTTCTTATAGTCATGAGAGGCCTATGTATAACTATGCATGGTGTGTCACGGGTGTGACACAATGATAGCTCACCCGAACCCTAATTTTTAGTATAAAATCTTCATTTTTGTGACAGTAAAGTTTATGAAAGATTTTTGTGTGTTTCGGATGGGAACTTCAGAAGCTTCAAGAGAGCATGAAGAGTGAGGCAAGCTCTCCACCTTGAGAAGACTCATGAAGGGGTAGCTTTCCGACGCTAGTTCGAAGGCAACATTGATGCTCCAACTAGGTTAAACATTCCTTCTTTGTGTTTGATGTTTCTTTCTCTCTTTAGAAATTGATTATGTTATCCGATGTTTATAGATTTGGGTATTATGAAAAGATGATTTTAACGCATTCATAGGATCATTTTATTACAAACCCATTGCTAGAATATTTAAAGTAATTTCTAATTGTTATGTTGAAATTCATTTGTAGCGACTAATAGTTTGTAATCATTAGGGATAACATAACCTAGGTTAAATGATGCATCGTATGTAGTTGTTGTTTAGATTAATCAGTTTTTCTAATTCGTAATGAGACTACCTAATTGAATCTAGAGATTGTATCCTTGGTTATTTGATATTTAGTTTAATTAACGATTGTATCTTGATTAAACATAAACTAAGGGAAAACTCGGGTTAATAGATTGACCTATGATTAATAGTTTCTAGGAGAGGTTTGAGAACAACAAATCATTGAAATATGTTTAATCAGGATGTAGGCAGAGATTGAACCGAAGAACTAGATTCCCAACGAATTCACCGCTTTCATCATTTTTACATGTTTTCTTCAATTTGCTTTTCTTAGTTAGTTTAGTTTTATTTTCTTATTCTAAAACCAAACCAAACCCCACTCCCCCAAACCTAAATACCAATTGATTTCATTTTAAAATCTAACTAAACACTTTTTGCGGGATTGACCTAGACTCACCACTACTATAGTAGTAGTATAGTTTATTTTGACTAATGATATGATGCGTTGTCACTCAATTTAGGTACCAAATTTTTCTCGGTCCTTTCAGGTTAGTAGTCTAACCTTTTGGTCTCCAAACATATATCTCAGATAATTTATTCATTCTACGAATGTTACAAGAGTGAATAATATGTCCATGTTTTCCATAGTAAAAGCATAAAATAGATGAATTAAAGTTAATATCATTTTTGGCATGTAACAAGTTCTTACTTTTTTTATTAAGGCAGATGTTGATTTTAAGAAAGAAGTTATTGTACAACTTAATATTATTATTTCATCATATCTTATTCCTACCTTATGAAAGGCACCTTTACCATTACCAAGTAATGCGTCAAGATTATTCTTTCCACCAACAAAATTAACATGATTCTTTTCTAAAGATATGATTTTTCCAGCAGATTTTTCTTTTTCAAGTTCCAGTTCAACAACCTTTCCTTCGAGTTGTTTTAATTTTTCAGAATCATTCTCATACAATGCATTTTCTAACTGAGTCATTTTTTCTTTCAAAATTTTTTTTCAAATACCTTTTGCTTATAATCATTTTCAAGAGATATATTCTTAGACAACAGGTTCTTGTTCACTGATTCTAATGATTTTATTTTATTTTTCAAAGATGCCACATTATTTTTAGACTTCTCATCTTCTTTCAAATACTGCACAGTTATCTTCTTATACTGGGCATACAGTTTATAATATGAATCTTATAATTCATAAAATTCAATATCAGAGACAAAACAATGTACCTTAGCTTCTCCTGAATCATCCATAAGACAAACATTGCTTACTTCTTCAGATTCTTCTTCATCGAAATTTTAAAAATCTTTCATTAGACCAAGCTGTAGTTACAACTTGCTTTTTGGGTCTTCTATTTTCAGTTTTGTGTTTTTGAAGATGAAGGGGACAATATGATCTGGTATATCTAGGCTTCTTGTAGTAATAACATATAATTTAAGTATCTTGTGTATTGATAGTGCTGCCAGTGCCTTTTGACATGAACCTTTTGTTTCCAATTTTCTTATTTCCTTCTTTTTTTCTTTATTAGCTTCTTTTTGTAAAAGCGTGCATATTTTCAGACCATAAAATTGAATTCAACATCTCTATAATATCTGCAACTTAGTGTCTCTTTCGTCACCATTGGAAGGAGCTGATTCATTAGCAACTTTCAGAGCCTTTCCTTTTTTGTAGGAGGATCTGTTATCTCATTTGAGCTCTGTCTCATGGATCATCAAATTTCCTCTTAGTTAATAAAGTGAAATAATGTCCAAATCCTTTTCAGTTTCTAGGATTGTCACTTTGGGTCTCCATTCCTTTGGTAGTGACGTTAACATCTTTGTTAAGAGTTCATGATTGGGATATATCTTTCCCAAGTTCTTCAAGGCTGTGATGATGATGTTGAATCGTCCAATGAATTTTTCTATAGTTTCACCCTGTTTCATGCCAATTGTTTCATATTGATGCACTAAAAGACTGATCCTATGTTTCTTTACCACATTTGTTGCTTCAAAGGTAACCTGATGTTTGTCCTACATTTCCTTTATTTTAGAACAGTATGATAACTTTTAATATTCTTCTAGAGAGAGTGCACAAATCAGATGATGTCTTGCTTTAACTATGACACCCTAATACCCCCTGGGAGGATATTACGAGTACCATACAAACAGAACATACATAGAACTGAAACAGATCCAAACGTATAAAACATTTCATAAATGTATTTCGAGAATCTAAAGCAAACATACATTACATATATTATAATACATGAACTTAGTACAAATTTGTTCCAAAAACCAAAACCAGCCTGAAACATAGTTATAGCAAAAACTTACAACAATTCAAAATCATACACGTTATGTACAAGTCAAAATAAACTGAAAATACATTTTGACAAAACAAGACTCAGACTCTATTGGCCATTACGGTTGACTTGTCCCAATCTTTATAATCCTCGCTCTAAACCTACACGGGGCAAATCTACCGTGCTAAGCATATAGCTGAGTAAGTAATAACTAATCTATACAAGAAGTGACAACTCATCATATGGAATCATGTAACAACATAATCATGCATTAAAAGATTGCCTAACATTAAATTAGACATAATGCATTTCATAACATATTTTTATAATTATCATAATTGAATATCACGAGAGGGTATAAACCCTTCATAATCAGAACACAATTTTTGTTTATGTAAGAATCAAACATATATCATATTACAAAATCAGATGACTACAAATCTATTTACAAAAGCAGGAAATGGGACTTATATAAGAGAAACCTAAGTCTCGAAATTGAAGTGTCCAGGAGAGACCGAAGTCTCGAGATCGAAGTGTTCAGGACAGACCGAAGTGTCACAGGAGCAGCTGCAGTAGGCATGCTTATTTACCCACAACTAGGACTTAACAGTTTTAAAACAAAACAAAGTTATTTTAGATATTTCATGTGCAAAGCAGGTAGTCAATCATATTCACAAACAAGTAGCACTTCCAATTATATAATCATGCATCGAACGCCTCGGACAATCATTGTTCGAAATTCAGAACACAATCAGCATAAAGCAAATTCGACAAGCAGAACAAAGTAAGGTGTGACCTTCTTTACTTACAAAAGCTCCTTATTGCTTATTGCCTCGAAGTCCCGGCAATATCTGGAAGTGGTCGCTCTATGCGTTCCTCTATAACATTTAATACATATACAAATCACTATTATGCATGATTAAGAATTCATTTATGTGTACTGAATATGTATAATGCATGTTCATGACAAATTCTCAGGTATATTTTCTTACTAATCTGATGTAAACATCAATTGTACTTCAAAAGTTCCAAAATTCATACATTCAATTACTATTCCAGCTTTTACTAGAAGCACCTCATTCGGGTCAACTTTGTATAACCAATAAGATCAAGAAAATGATGTATTACTGTAACACTCTCTTCTAGACAATTGATCCTCTATGTCTTAAGTTTCTATTGATGCCAAGATCATACAATTTTGTTCATTATTTAATGAATTATGCTCTAAATACCACTGACTGTTTATATTTGAAAATTTGGCTAATGCATGATCATGCCTCCAAGTTGTACACCTTATAACTCTCAATTCCAATATTCAAAAATTACAAAATTTATAGCAATTTAAAGCTAAGAAAATAAGCTAAAACTTTGGTGAAGACACCATAGCCTCATTCGGCTTAAATCAATATAGTTTATTCAATTAAAAAATGGATATGATTTCTGTCCCTTGTAGAGCTACAACCTAAGACAAGACTCCATTCCATGCCATTTTTGAAAGTCTTAGAAATAGAATCAAAATTTAACTTCTTCAAGAAAGTTGTAGACCTATGTCTCAGGTTTAATTTGAATTAAGAATCAAATCATTTGAAAATCTACAGATCAAAATATAAGCAAAATACCAAAGCATGTTTAATAAAAACAATAACCTTTTAATAGCCTCTCGGCTTTCATTTGAAACTCACTTCCATTTTTACACCAAATTCATTTCAATTTTTCTTTTAGATCACTTTAGCACAAACACATCACAATTCTATACTCATTCACAAACCTTTTTTTTTCATAAAATCATCAAACTCTAATCAATTTTATTAAACCCCTTCATCTTCATAAAATCAATTATAAACCTATCAATTTTCCATATTTTTCTTAAGCGAATTTTAGGTCTGATTTGTATGACAATTTTCACCTCGACAATGGGGTTTTAGGCAACATCTTCTAGTAATCAAATGTTCCTCAATGTCTTGAAAGTATAATGACAAAAATATCATGCATTTTAGTTTAGTATCCTGCAAGTTATAAGAAAAATTTCACTGACTGTTTTCATACCTCAATAGAACACCAATTTTAACTTCAAGCCAAATTTCTAGACTCTTAAGGACATATTTCGAATTTGATTCTTTCATGAAAAATGTAGTTCTATGTCTCTAGTTTTCTCTAAATCAAACTCCATCCAATTTGGATACTCACAAATCAAGTTATGCCCTAAATACAGATGTATGTTAAGTGAAATACTACATATATCATATTCCAATGACTATAATCCTTCATCTTGTTAATCGTATCACCGAATTTGCTTCTTCTTTTACCACCCACACATGCATCAACACCATTTACGCATGCAGCAATCCACAATCATGAAATGTACACCTTTTACGAATGCATCCAGTTACAAACATTAAAACCTCAACGGAAATCATTTACACTATCATAAAATAGAAA
>JANVCL010000213.1:16670861-16708973 GCA_026546855.1 Erythroxylum incrassatum | reverse complement strand
ATTTGATTTAATATTTCCTTGTAGGGAATTATAATATTCGCATGATGTGGGAAATTAAGAGGAAAGCAACAACAAATTTAGGCAACAGTGGGCTAAAGGTTTGGAAACATTGAAGCACACACAAGTCGACTTACACACCACGACAAGTTGACTTACATTTTCAGACCTATCAGCTTAATAACCACACAAGTCGACTTATCGAAGAACGGAGATGAAGTTTTATGAAAAACGTTGTTACAAGTTGACTTACAATACAAAAGTTGACTTACAATGCACAAGTCGACTTATCGAAGAGCGGAGATGAAGTTTTACGAAAAACATTGCTGTAAGTCGACTTACACACCAAGACAAGTCGACTTACAAGTATAGCTGAACATGTTTTTGACAAAGTCAAGTGAGGGCCAATGGAAGTTTCAGAAATTGAGGGCCCACTTCATACAAAAACCTAGGAGGCTCTAATAGAAGGGGGTAGCCGCAATTAGGGGAGAGGAGGAATCAACAACCGTACTTTAGTGAAGAAAAAAGGGAGAGACAACAGCAGCTTTCGGGGATCTCATTCAATAATTCTGTCTTCTAGTTTTTCTTCTCTTCCTTGTTATTTAGACTATGTTAATCGAGAATCTTGTTTTATTTAATTCCGTTATGAGTAGCTAAACTATTTTAGTGGGTGAATTCCAATTGTTATGCTTTGACTCGTGAGACCTTATTGTTTTGATTATTTGGTGTATAATATTTGTATTGTTTCCGTTTTACTGTCATAGTTTATTAATTGATTCTATAATTAGGGCCCAATTGTAGAGTTAGTTAATCTGCATATCGTCAACTCATTTACTTGGTGGTGTTAACTGGGTGATTAGTGTTTATGGCAATTGACACTAGGACATAATACTTGTCTGATTTCGTGTTAATAAACTTGCGATCTAACTAGATGAAGCATGAGTCAGTGCGTAATCAGTTATGGTTAGTGTTTCTTTAGAGTTTAATGTTGTTAATTAATTGAACTTTGGAGAGAGTCTCGAAGGGGTTATTAGTTAATTAGGGAGCCAGGGGTAGTTGGTAACCATAGCTAACCTATTATTAAAGCAAAGAAAATATTTGAGTCAATGATCGTGGTCTATGCATAATAATTAGGAATTTCTTAACTAAATTGTCATTTTTGAGTTAATCAATTTTATCTGTGTTCTTTGCTAGTTGAATCATAGTTATTATTTTATTAATTGAGTTAATAATTTATTAGTGATTAGTTTAATTAGTAGTTTTAGTAGAAAACTCCAAAACCCCCTTTTAATTATTTACATTCACTCTTTGGCATTTGAATAGAATCAATTTAATTCATTCTCTGTGGATCGACCCCATTTACCACTATGCGCAATTTATATTCGTTTGGTGTTTGGGAATTATTTTTGGTGGATTCGACACCCATCAAATTTATAAATTATTTTATATTTTAAAAGTTTATTAAAATGTAAACTAAAGAGGAGTTGTTAAGGATACTCACATTAAAAAAATCTAAAACTAATATAAATTGCTTAACAAAAAATCATTTCCAAAAGGACAAAGCTTCTGATAATAGCTTCTCATATGACCAAGAGTTAGTTGGTCATCAATTACGTACTGTTGCATAAATGGATGAGGTTGGTCTCGGTGGTCCAAGGACTTTGTTGTGGCGAATTTCTCCCCCTCCACTCTTAGAAAACGTGCACTAAGTCAAAAAAATCTACACTTCAAGTGTATAACTTTCACTATATTTATGTTCTTTTAATTTCCGAAATTTCACTCACCTTATTTAATTAGATGCTCGAGACGTATAATACATTATAACGATGTTTATATTAACAAAACAGGTCTACCCAACTTGTGAATGATATTCCAACATTAAATTTCCAAATCTTCACCTAAATTATAGTGGACCAAGGAAACAAATTTATTATATGGGCTTATATGAAAGTCCGATTCTTGTTCGTGCACCCCAGCTATGTCCCTAAATAGGTTTATGTGTTGAATCGGAAAGTGGGCTTAGTGACACTTAGGATGGACCAAATCTTAAGGAGGATTAAACATGGCAATTGAAGTTTATGGTGTTTATTATAAAAGCAACTTGTGCTGGTTTTGGATCTTCTAGTACTAATGTATAAGGCTTTGTTGATTAGATTACTACTAAAGGCTTTCGATTAACTAATCTAAGAGTCCTTCGAAGCTTATCCGACTCAGAAATTTTCATGTTTAACACCTTTTATAATAGCGTATTAGGTCTAATTAATCCAGTTCAATTCTCTTATTGAATACTTGAAGCTAGTAGACCTGAAAGTTTAATTTAAGTGTTGGCTAATTGAACTAATTAAATACCAATAAACTAAAACATAAGTGGTCAAAGAACTACACGGCCTCTGTTTCCACTACAAGTTTTTTAATAGTTATTACCATTAATCTGATCACAACCCAATGCTTCTTTCATGTATAAATTTTTGACCTCGCCACTCTTTATTTTTTTTAACACGTTCAAAGATGATGAATAATTACCTTGATCAATCGACAGCAAGGCACACATCAATTAAATGTAGATTTGAGGTTTTCGACTTGCCTTTTTCTCGTTTATTTAGAAACACAATTGACTATTCTTACTTTCCAGTTGCTTTTTGTTTTAGATGATTGACCACCTATCTAATAAAAAAAGGTCTTATTTACTGTGTTAAATGAGAATGGATTCACTGGGGTTTGCTTATGAAATAGGGCATTGCAGGGCACATATTTTACCATTTGATTAAAATTGTATCTTGCTCAGTATATACATAGGTCATTGCAGTGCATTTGTTGCAGAATAGCTAATTGTATAGATAATGAATTAATTTATTCAAAGCTTCTACGCGCTTACATATGTAATTAGAACTCGGTTTCGTAATTTCTATATATAATCAAGGTGCCTTTAAGGAATTTACATTCTTCAATTTTCTCTGTTTAACAACGATCTCAAATAGGATTTATAGTTTAAAATTTTCTTATACACAAGATCCTTATAAAAAGATAAATGTAAAGCATACTTGTCTTTTTATATAACCAGTACTTGAAAATTTGTTTCATCCAGAGTCAGTCTTTAAACATCCTCAGCCAATTACTCCTATTCTTGTTGGTCTTATTTCAAACCTCATTCTTTCTGTGATGCTCAAACCATACGAGGAATTTTTTGCTCCTCTGGAAATATGCACTGATGGTAATAATAGGATTATCTGTAACCAAGAAGAGTCCTTCTCAATTTAATGATATAAACATCATGTACCTTAGTAATGTACCTCCTGTGACCAGAGATAACACGAGTGGTTAAATAAAAAATTGAAAACTAATTTCTTGCCACATAATATTGTCTTTAATAAAATATATCATTTCTTGCTATGAAATGCGATAAAAAGTTATAAATATTGAATGAATCTCAGATAATGGATATGTTACGTGCAAAATTATTGAAGGAGTTCAATATATTGTTGTTTGTAGAATAAATTGTGACATCATTTAAGGAACTTTTGTTAATTTTTATTGAAATATTAATTGGTTGTATATTAATAAACAATATATATATATATATATATATTATGCATTGCAAAATCAAGATATTGGAATTTGCTTTGATTATCGATTGTTAACCATTCCTTTCACTACCTAACGATGAAGTGGATCAATACCTCTCAACATTTTTAACGGATTCAACTACTCAATTTTTGCACCCGAACAAGAACTTCTCGTAGAA
This sequence comes from Erythroxylum incrassatum, assembly GCA_026546855.1. Lineage (NCBI taxonomy): Eukaryota > Viridiplantae > Streptophyta > Magnoliopsida > Malpighiales > Erythroxylaceae > Erythroxylum > Erythroxylum incrassatum. The sequence goes on along the minus strand of JANVCL010000213.1, from coordinate 16,705,234 downwards.
TACACCAATTGCTTCTAACTCATTTGCCGAAAAAGAGTACTAGGAATCAAAGACATCACAAAATCAACCATAACCACATACAATGCATGACGCAAAAATCTTGGATTATTCCTTAGTCAGATCATGGATCCTACGAACCCTAATTAGGAAGATAGTACAGCTTCCGTATACCCATAATCAAACAACAAAACGACTTGCTTACGTGACATACAAACTCGTGAAGCATCATCCACGTAAATTATGTGGTCAAGCGGCATGCACCTCATTAAGGTTAGCCCGGATTTAATACTGACCTAGTCTATTTGAGGTGAGGTTCTTAATTGACTTGCGTGCGTTTGCACATATACATGTACATACATGGTTTCAGCTCAACCGGGAACCTTTCTTTCTTTCTTCCCATTGATCCATCACCACTCAATTATCTTGGCGACACTTTCTCATTCATTGAATTATACCCCGCATCTCATAGAAAGAAATTCAATTTAGCTTAGAAGGTAGAACTAAAGCTCATAAGACGTGTTCTGATCTGTCCATTACAACATGGTTAGCATGTTCATGATTTTCGATTTTATTTTCTTATACTGTTATTGGTGAATATAAATTAATTTTTTTTATTTGTTGTTGGCAGTTTCATAAATTCTAGAAGTCCCCCAAACCTCTCAATCCCTTCGGCCAACGCTTTTGCTTGTCTCCGAATTGTCAGTTCAAAAAATGAAAGGATTGTAAACAATAGTTCAAAGAATATACACTTGTGAATGTTTAGTGTATATGAGATTTTAGACACAGACAAAGTGCCTAATCAAATTTTTATAGAGAAGGATAAGCATGAACAGAAACAACATATGTTCTTGCTTATAGTGGAAGGCCAACAGAGCGTTTACTTTATTTGTTACGGGTTGGAAATATCCTCTATGTGTTTTACATGACCTAAAATTGAAAAGGATCACCATTAACTTTTGCTAGCCACCTGAAGAGTGGGTTGTGAGAGCTTTTCTTTCCCCCGCTATTGAGAGCTTTTGAAGTTGGTCCCTGATATGTCGCTTTCATTGCAAAAGCTTCACGCAAGAGATTAATCAGTGTACGAAGTGCCATTGCTAAATAAGAATAAAAAGTTAAAAATGTACTAGATAGCTTATCCATGTGTCAATGCAATACATTTCATTTGGATATACATTAATGTGTGTATTAGTTTCCTGTTTAAGGAGTCCCTTCATTTAATTAGGCATGTAACTTACCATGTGATCGTCCACAAGAACATGTGGTTCTTAATACTCTGTAATTGAGGAAAAGAAGAGAAAATGTAGTAATTAGGTGATCTAAAGATAGCTAATCTGGGAGCAAAATATGGTGTTAGATTGATTAATCTTGACTTTCTTCTATCCACTTGCATTGCAAAGTAAACCTTTACGACAAAGAACGTCTACGCAAACAAAACCCACTTTAACATGCAACATGGGATTAATCCCAGCACACCTCATTGCCACATAAGACACCTCAATCAAGAAAGGAGAGGATAAATACATAATGATGGACTACTTGGAATAGCGACGTTCAAGTACATATTCATTGAAGGAGGCCAAGAGACTGACTACTCCAACATCATCAACAGAGCTTTGATGATTACACCCGAACAAAAAGCAAAATGTAATTTTTTTCCTTTTTCTTTTTTATCAAAAGAGCAATTTAATGTAATATGATAATTTATAAATAAGAAGTTTATTGTGTACCATAAAAACAGTCTTCGACTTTTTAATGCTTTTAACGCTGGAAGCACGTAAGTATCGATATTGCATTCTTAAATTTGTTTACTTATTTTCTTTAACAATAAGAAGAAGGAAACGCTAAATGTACCATGGATCTAGAAGAAACAAGTAGAGTTGACCATTGAAGTTACAAGTATGGGATTGGAAATGCCTACATGGGATAAGTCGAAAGCCCCACATGTTGACCCATCCACACGACTTTTTGAACTCATGGCATGGCATGGTTCTCCCGGTCCCACAACTGCCAATTTTTTCACCTTGGATATTTATGTGTGTGACAGAAATAAAGTAGTTTGTTTAAATTGTGGAATCCAGATGTATATCTTAAGGTACGTGCGAGCGTATAACTCAATAAAACTTAGTACGTTTTTATTATAATTAAACACAAAATTGCTTAATTTATTCTTATGAAAAAACATACTCATTTTATTGAACAAGCATGCACTCTTTCTATTAATATTATTGTTTTATCATTTTTAATATTACTGATTAGATTTTTTATAAATAATAATTGAAATATTAAAATTTCAAAGAATCAAAACGCATGAAAAAATGTGTCTTCTATCCTCTTATACTGATTTTCTCTTTAGGGCTGTTTCAAGGGTTGCGGCTATTCAGTGCATCGGTCCAGGAAGGCCAACCAGAGGTAATCCAGGGACTCCTTTTTGTATAATAATAAATCAAAGAAGGTTAAGGCACGTGGCAGCCACTTAACACTTCATTGAGTTGGGGACCATGTCGCTAGTTTCTCACGCAGGCACGCGGCCTATAAAGATTCCTCGCCGCCGTACATTTCTCTCCCTCTCTCTCTCTCTCTCCACTTTCTGTTAATAATAATAGCGAAAATAACAAGAACAACAAATCTATCTCAAACTAAAACCCAATGCTACTTTTCTTGTTTCTTTGGTTAAGTGGGAAATAGGCCATCCGATCGCTTTTGATAAACCGAAGGTTAGCGTGTAGTTACTCCAAGCCTTGTAGCTTAATTTGTGAGACGAAGAAAATGTGTTAAAAGTAAAAACTTTATAGAATTTACTTTTAAGAAGCACAAAAAAAGAGGAGAATAGGGATTATCAATTATGATTAATATAAATTAAGATATTCTACTAATTAATTCCATATATACAGTCCAAATTAATCTCGCAAAATTTCAGAAATAAAAAAATAAAGTATTAAGTGAAATTCCTTGTAAATGTGCCATGCGTTTAACAAAAGGAAGTGAGAAGGAGCATGGAATCAATTTATGATTTTTGTATAATTAATTAATTGGTGCAATACGGATTATGTCTGGTTTAGTGGGTTCTAGGCATGCACTTTGCCCGTACGACCAAAATCAAAGACAAGAGTTGGATCGATATTGGAATTTGTACTGCGAGGGGCCTACCGCCCCCTTGATCATCACTAAATATGTATTAATTATACTTGCTTGTTAATGGACCACTTAAATAAATCCCTCCTTTTACATGAATGCGGTTGTGCCACGTCTCCAAGTTATTGTTAAGTCCACCTTTATCTTGTTTAACCCTTTTTTTTTCCTTGTAATCTAGAAACTTATGGGACTTCTGGTTTTGGTTCAGCCCCCATGGACAAAGCCTTCAAAAGCTTTCTATGATTAATCTAATAATGTAACGCTTGTGTTTATTTCTAAAATAAGCTAGGACATATCAAGTAAAGGTGGTGGAACCAATTATGCTCATATGCTTATTAACGTATTATAAAACAACCTACAAAAGCCATATGCTTCTAAAGTACAATCAATTGTAATTATATTATAGAACAAGCTATAGAGTTTTATACCAAAGAATGAGATTAAGAGAACATCAACTTACAAATTCACCCCCATAAAAAATTAGCTAAAAACGGAACAAAGAAGAGTAATCTATAACAAAAGAACCTCATCGAATTAAGTAAATACTCCACAAGTAATTAACTAAACCTTCGTTACCACTGCATTCAATTATGTATTTCAGCATGATTGTTATTCTGTATAAAAGTTTTATATAATCTTTTCCCCTCTACTTAACTGTTCTTCGCTACAATCAAATTCCAATCTGACTCCATTACTTTCCTATAATTTTCTTCACATGTTCTTGTTGTTACAGAACTGCTGCTGTAAGAGCCATATGTCCTCAACGTTCCACAAATTGTCGGATGTGTCACCGCTGTGCAACCACGGATTGTTCTGCTCCATAGAATGAAAATCTAATCCTTGATTGAAATAGCCTGATGGGCTAGTGATGGACTCGGACAAACCAATTTGGCCAGCTTGGAAGTAATTATCTGGATTAGGGTTGTGATTAACCGGGATGTAGTATTCGTTAGTCAAGTCGGAAACAGGAGAAACTTGAGTCCCGAACGAGTCTGATGCGCTTGAATTCTCAGGCGTATAACTAGTGGTCACATGTGCAACTCCATAGTCATTGCCAGTCATTCCAGCTTGAGCCATGACCAAATGTTCGCTGCCCATGTCGATATTGTTGATGAGGTGGTGATTGGCCGTGAAGCTGCTGTTGGGCACCGTGCTGACGTTGGTGCTAGTCACTGCGTTAGTGGCGGCATTTGCAGCCTGAATTCTTTCAATCAATCTTGGCATCCATAGGTATCTCATGGTGTCCTTGAACTGTTTGCTATTCACGTCACACTTGAGCTGTTTTGCATGCTTTTGGACACGGGTTCTCCAGTAGTTTTTGATTTCATTGTCTGTTCTTCCCGGTAAGTGCTGAGCAATTTTGGACCACCTGCAATAGAATTTACCGTGAAGATATTGTAATTTGATGCTAGCTAGCTAGTTTTAGGATTGACTAACAATAACCAAAAGACGTAAAGATATTGTAAAGCTAGCTGTTGGTTCCTAGGGGAATAATAATACGTACAAGTTAAGATCTACTAAGTACCTGTTGCCCCATCTGGAATGAAGTTCAAGAATCATGAGTTGTTCTTGGAGGGTTATGTTCCCACGTCGGACATCTGGTCGTAGATAGTTAAGCCATCTTAATCTGCAGCTCTTTCCAGTTCGTTTCAGACCTGTCGGTTTCATTCAAGTATTGGTAAAGTTAATTAACTAGATTTTCATAAAAGGAAAACATTCCCGCTGATAACTTTTGCAGTCCAGAAAAGTTTTTGCAAGTAAATACTTAATGATTGAGTTTGTGAGCTTTTAAGTTTTCTTTGAAACGAAAAAATAACACCATGTTACTGCAATTATCACAAATCCTTACATATCTGCAGTTAAATGAACTAGATAAGACTTCCAAAACGTCCCCTTCAGAACTGCTCGACAAGAACAAAGGTAGAAGAAAAATATGATACGAAATTGAAACTGTGCAGTTCTGTCTACGAGGTATCTCAAGCTCAGGTGTCATATTCGTTAGTACAGAAAAGAGGGGGGTGGGGAGGGAATCGACCAAACAGACAAATTGAGGTTAGGAGAAGACATGTCAATCCAAGTTGTTTGGCTCTTAGCGATAAACTAGGATATGCAAGAAATTGAAGAGAAGAAAAAGAATGAGAAGATTTGATAACTTCGCACCTGCACTACGGGCAAGAGAGTTCCAGCGACCCTCACCATGAGTGGCAATGTAATTGATGAGTTTTAAGTCCTCTTCAACAGTCCATGGACCCCTCCTAAGGTCACCAACAACAATGATCTCATCTTCATAATCACAAGTTTGTGTGGTGGATGCTGAGGAAGAGCTGTTCTTGCTTTTCCTGCCCTTAACATCCATCATGGGATTGATCAGTTTTTTGCCTTTAATGGAGAGACTGATTGATTGTAAGAGAAAAGGGTCTGAGATAGAGAGACTTTTCGGTCTAGAAGAGAAAAAGAGATAGATTAATACATGAAGATAGAGAAGGTGGGTTTTTATAGATACATAGGCTTGGAAATGGAGAGGAGGAAAAAATAATAAAAGGTGGCATGAGAGAGAGAGAGAGGGGTAGCTAGCCGCAATAGGAGCTTAATTGGTTGGGGTATTTTCGTTTAAGTATTGGTTTAATCCAATACTAACAGTTGAGTTTAGTACTCACCCAAACAGAAAAGAAAGAAGGCATCAGAGAGCCAAGAGACGTTGGGCGTTGACATATTGACTTTCATTTTCTGTGTGTGACTAGTTGCTGGGTACAGGGCAAGATTTTCGTTTCTCTTCTGCTTTTTTAAATCTCTGGATAGTCAATTCCATGGAACTGCATGGTTTTGTTCTTGCAAGTTGTTAAATTTTGGGTTTGCTTCCACCGAGAATTTGTTTTCTTCGAAAGGCTCTTTATCTCATTATGGTGGTTCAAATGCATATAGCATTTTTTATTGTATGAAAAAATGTTTTAAATTACAGACGATCATTAAAATAATAATATTATTATTATATATGGTTGGAGTGCATTATATAGTAATAATATCCTCTTATATATATTAGTTAATTTCAATAAATGGGTCGTTCTTTGTATTTAAATTATTTAAGTGTTTAAATTTTATTGGTCACTTAAAGAACATAATTCTTAGTTAAATAATTACATGAAAGGAGCGAAAATTAAAGAAAAATAATTAAAATGTATTGTTTGAGTTTTAACGGCTATTTATGATTCATTTTTTATTCTATTTAAAAACTGTATGAAAGAAGAATTAAGAGAAAAAACAAGATTCACTTTTATTAGAGGCTCATCTTGACTAGAATTTCAAAAGAATTTATTATGGATTAAGGTATGCTATCAACATATTATTACATATTTAAAAATTTACATGATAAGGTATAATATATTTAAACTTTACTCTCACAACTTTGATTTAAAGAATTAATAATATTTCACTTGATAGAATGATTAAAGAATATTTATGGTAACTTATTATCTTGATTATGTATATACTGGCTAGACCGCTAGACTAACAGTTGAGAGTTACATTGGGGTCCTTTTTCTTATATTTTACATAAATTTAAAAGGATTTATCTATGATTAAATATACATTATAAAACAAAAATACGATGATTTCATAATTAATACAGACTATCGTTTGATTTGTCAGTGATTCTGCAAATTCAATCATATAATAAATTACTAAAGGCACAAATATCAATAAAATATCTATGGAACACGCTTGATTTTTAGTTACTTTATTAACTACTCCCTCTGATTCATAATAAGTGTCGTTTTAGATGCATTTAAATTATCCAAAATAAGTGTCATTCTTGACTTTATATGCATGTTTATAATTTTACTTCCAAAATTAACCTTTAATTTCTCTCTTATCTTAATTACATAAATCACAATTTCAAGGCAATATGCAATTTCTCTCACATGTTAATTATTGCAAATTACCTTATTAATGCACTTCATGGGAGTATTAACAAGGGTATATCTATAATTTCATTAGCTTTCTTAATAAGCGTGCGCTTTTCTAAAACGACACTTATTATGAATCGGATGGAGTATATTCCAACTAGACATTATCTAGTAATAATAATAAAAGCAAAAGCATGAAAATGAGAAGACTAATTATTGCATCCATATCTCAAGGAAACTATTCGTAGTCAAGAAACTCGCGATGTTGACATGTATAAGGACCTAAAGAAAATATGCCCAAAATAATATCGGTGTAATATTATTAACATATTAATATATATTTTTTAAGCCATAAACTATATTCTTTTGCAAGTTGAATAAATAAATTTTGTTTTCTTATTATGCAAGTATTTTAGATCAACAACCAAGTAATGTAGAATATATTGAATGATTTCAAATATATTCTTTATAAAGTATACTTACTCAAGATGATGCAATGTTTAAAGAACAAGGAGTTCACTTGATTAATCTTGGGGGTCATCAAGGATCCAGCAAAAAGTCTAGAAAGGACACAAGAAAGGGAAAGGATGTGCCATATAAGGTTAATGTTTCGTTAGCATCAATCTATAAAAAGGAATTGATTAATGAAAGATGTCATTTCTATAAGAAAAATGAACACAATCATAAAAATTGCATGAAACGTAAGCTAAGGTTCCGAAGGAAAGGTAAGCTTAATGCTTTAATATGTTTCCAATCAAATTGAGAAGTTCCTTATAATACATTTTGGATTGATTATAGACATGCCTTTTGTGTTACTAATACCATATAGAGAATTTTTTTTAATTTAAACCATAAATTCAATTAAAAAGTTTGTCTCTATGAAAAACTAAGTCAAAGCCTAAGTTGAAGCTATATGTACCTATTGTTTGATTTTAAATACTGAACATCATTTATATATTTTTCAAACTCTTTATGTTCCAACCTTTTCTTAAAATTTAGTTTATTTATTAAAACTTGATAATGTTAGATATTCTTTAAATTTGGTAATGGATGTTTTAGTTTATTAAAACTTAATTGCCCTTAATTCTGATGTTCTTTGTGATGGTTTTGTACAAATTAAAGCTTAATATTCTTTTTATGAAACTTTATTGACCTTGCAAACAAGGTTTTATAAATGAAACTTTGGTTTACTTGTGACATAAACATTTGGGTCACATGTCTAAAGAAAGAATAGTCATATTAGTAAATAGTGAAAACTTTCTAAATTTAGATTCTACTGATCTTAGCATTTGTGTGGATCATATTAAATAAAAATATACAAAACACATAGTTAAGAAAGAAGCAACACAATGCACATAACTTCTTGAAATTATAGACACCGATATATGTCTGCCTTTTTGATGTTCTATCATTTAATAGAGAGACAATTCTTATCAACTTATGGATGATTTTTCATGTTATGGATAAATCTAAATTTTTTGCATGAAAATTCTTAGAGTTAAATTCACTGGACCCCCTTATGGGTTGATATATGATCAATGTATCTATTATTTTATAGGAACTATCAATAACCCTCTATAGTTTTAGTTTTATGAGAAATGTCTCCCTACTATCAATTTCCATTCAAAACCCTAACTATAAACTCCGAAATGGCATTGTTTTCATCATGTGACACTACACAACATCATTTTGGAGTTCATAGCTCGATTCTTTAATGGAAGTTAATGAGAAAGGGGATGTGTTATAAAACCAAAACTACAAGGAGGTTATTGATAGTTTTCTAAAGTTAAGGGAACATTGATAATATGTTATATTAATTTAACCCAAATACTTAATTAGTAGATTAATTAAAGGAATTTCTCAACAAGGTATAATGGTAATTAAATAAAAGGTGAAAATTATTAGATTCGATAAGGGTAGTGAAAATTATAGGAGAGATAATGAAATTAGACAATATGCTAGTCCATTTGATAAATTACTTTAAAAATGTTACTTATATGCTCAATACATAATGTTAGGTGTGCCATAACAAAAAGATGTAGCTGGGAGGCTTAACTTATGCCCTAATAGATATGATTAAGAGTATAATGAGTCCTTATGCTTAACCTTTATCATTGTAGATGTATGCTTTGAAAATTTGCCTTATATTTATCAAATAGGGTTCCGAAGAATGTAGTTCTTAAGATACCTTTAGAATTATAGACAAAAAGAAAACCTAGTTTAAGGCACCTATAAGTTTAGGATTATTTGACAGAAGTAAGAATTTATAATTCATATAAAAAGAAATTGGATTCAAGAACAACTAGTGGATTATTTTTTCATTATTTAGAAAAATATAAAGGGTATAAATTTTATTTTCCTAACAATAGTACAATAATTGTTGAAATTAAAAATATTAAATTTATTAAAAAATGGCAAAACTAGTAAGAGTTCAATGTCACATAAAGTGAAAATTCAAAAGGTTAGGGTATAAGTTCCCTTGCCTATAACTTCTTCTTAAGTGTTTATTTCTAAAGTTCCTGAAAATTTTTATAACTTATTAAAAAAACAAATATATGACCGAACTCCAAATAATAAAGTGACTGTTAATAAAATTATTATATATTAACAACATAAAGTAGCACTACAAAAATATTAAAGATAATGGAGGTCAACTATTTCTGGTCGTATGTTTTATTTACAAAAGGTAGATGGTGATTTAAGAATTGATAAAGATCTAATTTTGTTTTCACAAAGCAGTGAAAATGAAAATTCTTATAAGTGGTTAGACATAATGAAAGAAGAATTGAAATCTATGGATGGCAATGAAGTATGGGATCCTATTAAATTACTAGAAGATTATAAGAGAATTAGGTATAAATGAACTAATGAAATTTGATATCAATATGGAAGGGAAAAGGACTGTTCAAACACAACAATTTGATTCACAAATACAAATCATACAATAAGAAAGATATGTGTTGTCACATTCCAAAAAAGAAAGGGTTGAGAGTGATAATATCCTACGGTTTGATCACTACTAGTAAGTGAGATGAGATCCTCAGTTTTAGATAACCTAAAAAAAGAGTCATCTTAAAAAGTTTTGAATAAATTCTTTCTAATGTTTTAAAATTAAAAATAATATTGATATATCAACTATAACCATATATGTATAAATACTCTAAAAATAGAATTTAAAAATAAATATTAACTTAAAATGAAAGACTCGAACTAATTAAAACATATGCTTGATGTTTGTCCTAAGACACACTGGTGTTGATTTTATTATAGAACTCCCAATACATGAAATATGATGAGTATGGTATTAGTTACAAACTAATCTTAAACATTGACTTACTTCTATTCTTCAATCTGTAACCTAGCAAAAGACCAATGCCAGTTTAGTTTTATGTTCAACATTACTTATATTCTATAATCTTCTTCCAAAATTTTGTTCCTTTATTTAAATGAACATCATAGGGTTGACTTCAATTCCTTAAGGTAACAAAGCTTCACTCCTTATATAAAGTCCCACTTTTAGACGATTAAAAGCTTCTATAGCCTTCTTAGGCCCACTCCTCATTAATGGTTCTCTAATATCCTTTAATGAAACTCTAACTTCTTTTGACACTTTACTTAGACTTTTGTAATATCACTCTCATGTAGAAGCTCTTGTAGCTTGATTTGATATTTAATTTTCATTATTTTTCCTCTTCTAAAATGATTTATCCTTATATATAGTTTCTTAGAACTCACTTTGGTGATAATGAAGCAAAGGTGATTGGTTCGTCATTCTCGGTCAAAGAGCATTTGTTTTATTCCTATCAAACATAGCTCTCCTATCAAAATTTCAAAGACGCCATAAAATACTGTATCCCACTTAAATAAGAATCATATCATACAATATTTTATCCTTGAACCTCTCAATTGAGAAAGAAATCAACACTTATTTTGTTACCCTAACCGTACTTCTCATTCAACCATTATAGATTATAGGTTTTAGGGTGTTTTGTAATTTCTACTACCAAGTTCTCCATTAGCTCCACACTAGCTACATTTGTACAACTTCCTCCATCTGTGATCATATTACATACTCAATCTTGAATGGAATACCTAGTATGGAAAAGATTATCCCTCTACTCATTCATATCATCTTCTCATATATACATGCTCGAAACCCTCTAGCAACCACCATCCTTTCATCCACAAGTCTCACAATACACTCATGGTCACCAGTATCTGCCAAATTAGGCATATCATATTCCACCTCCTCTTCACTTATGGATACATACTCGCCATCCTCCTTTATTAACATCACTCACCTGTTTGGATATTATAAAGTTATGTAGCTCTCTCTAAGAACTTGATAACTTGATTCCTAGTTGATAACAAGGAATCAACCTTAACTTTCTCCCCACTTGGTTCATGTAAATTTTAGTATAGTTGCCTTATATTTAGGCTTTAGAGCCATGTCCTCTTACTTCATGAATGTCTTCATTGTAATGAACTTGCATTATAAACACCAAGATGATTAATAAGCCTTCTTTTAAGTTATCAGTGGTGTAGATTTATGACATTGATAATTTATGGTTTTATACCATAAATAAATTAATTCATTATCCCTTCTCGATCTTCCTGTATGTTCTCCTTAACCACGATAACTTCCATCTCTTTATAGTACTCTTCCATACTCTTGTAATCTCAAGTTAACATTTATAGCCTTAAATATAGATCCTATAGTAGGAACTTCGCACAAAACGTTCCCTCATCTCCACCTGCTTCTCTTCCATGTTCTAATAGATGGTTCTTAATTCCTCCTCCTTGTTGATCCCGCTAATTTACATTGTACTCGTTAAACTTTGCATCAACCAGTTTAACCTTTTCTTTTTTGAGAAGTTATAATAATCAAAAACTAGTTTCATATACTTATCCTATTCCAAGTAGACATTTAGATTTATCTTCCTTACAAAAGGCAATATAGTTATTTTGATGCTATCTAAGTTGTCACCTATCCTCTCTTTAGACCCTCTTGTATAGCCCATAATAAATCTACCCCTTCCTTGTCTCCTTATTCTTCATCTTCTTCCTCCTTTGCCATCCTTTAGGACAAGCTCTCCCAAATAATTGGCACCACCCTCCATCTCATCATTCACCTCATATGCATCCATCTTAGTAATTATAGGTGGATTATATTCTAGGCTAGCTATAATAGCTTCTTTTTTCTCTGACTTATCCTTAATTTCACTGGATTATCAAATAAGTTACTCAAATTGTTCGTAGATAATGTTCATGAAAGATTCCTAATCTACTCTCACTCTTTCTTTCTTATTTTATTTTCTTTAGATAATTTTCTACTTTGGGTTTGAACCATGTTGTACTTCATAATGTTTTAAGGTTTAACTCAGCTTATAACGTAAACTCTTGATTAAAATTTCTTTACAAACTAGGTAATCTACATCAAGAAAGCTAGTTCAAATCTTTCCTTTGTCAAATACTCCCAAAGAAGCAAATTTGGGCAACAGGCAAGCAAAGAAACAAAACTAAAGGTCAATTAATGAAATCTTAAAAATAGGAAATTAAGTTCAAGGAAAACCAATTAGAACCAATAGGAAAGAAAAAGAATATGATAAATTTGAATTGATAATAAGATAAGCATTTTAACTAATAAGAAGAATGTATTTAGCATATTGAATACCTTAACCTTGTTAGAGAGGAAACGAAATCTTGATTTATAAGGGGTATTAAAAATAGCCACCACCTTTGTGGAACTTTAAGTAACACCTTTTTGGGGATTTTATTTACAATATATAAATTATTAATAATAATATTTTTACATTAATTTACTTGTATCGTTTTTTATTAATGTGAAAAACTTAGAACCAAAGAATAAATCACCTAAGAACAATTTTTCTCAACGAATATTAAGAATGAAAAAATAAAAAAGTTTATATAGAAAGAAGACATATAAATTATTGGAAATATAAACAATTGATATAAAGAATAAACTTAATTAAAAAACTATACTTTGATATCAAATTATGATAGTACCCTTACTAATATAGCTAATGAGATTCAATACAATAAGATTGAGGACTGTTTTAATGTAATAGGTTAATCCATTACATTGAGGACTGTTTTAATGTATAAGAAAGATATGAATCGTTATATTCCAAAAAAGAAGAGTTTATAAGTGATAAGCTCCTACAATTTGATTGCCATTAACAAGCTAGATTAGATCCTAATTTTTTAGGAACCTAAAACAAAAGTTACTTTAAAAAGGTTAAAAGATACGCTCTCCAAGGTTTTTCTTATTCAACAATAATAATGATCAATCAATTATAATCACAAGAAAGCCTCTTATAGGCATAAAAGTTATAAAAGGAAATAAGAACTTCAAATAATAAAAGTCTAACTCTTAAAATTTGTATTTGGTACCTATCTTAGGACACATTGGCTCCAGTTTAGTTCTAAAACTCCTAATGCATGAAATAAGAATGAACATGTTGTCAGTTATAAACTGAATTTTGATGCTAGTTTGTTTCCATGTTTTCAATCTATAACCCAAAGAAACATTAATGTCTATTTACTTATATGTCTGGCTCTAGTTATGTTCTTTAACCTCCTTTTTAAAGTTTTCTTTTTCACTTGGATCAACAATATAGGCTTGAATTTAGTCCTTTAAGGTAGCAAAGCTTCACTCCTTCTATAAAGGCCCACCTTTAGACCATTGAGAGCTTCTTTGGCCTTCTTGTCTACATTCCTTGTCTATGGATCTCCAATATCCTTCAATCGATCTCTAGTTTCATTTATCATTTTATTTGAACTTTTTACAAGTTTTTCAAATCCCTCTTGATGCCTTCTTTATATAGAATTTCATATAGCTCAAGTTGGTACTTAATTTCCATTAGGGCCTTTATAATAACACGTGACTCTAATGGAAATATTGAATGATATAAATTTAGATTTATCACCAAAAGCTACACTCCAAGGAATGGCTTTGATTATAATGAGACCTTGTCTCTTGTTCCAAAAAAGGATTCATTTAGAATTATTATAAAGATAATAACATATTGTGATTTAGAACTTTATCAAATGAATGTGAAAGCTATCTTTCTGAATGAGAATTTAAAGGAAGAAATCTATATGGACTAACCCAAAGGCTTTCTACATGAAGGAAAGAAAAAATATAGTGCTTAAAATTAAGAAGTCAACATATGGATTTACAAGCCTTCTAATGATGGTATCTCAAATGTAATGATACCCTCATTTCTTTTAGATTTAAAGAAAACATCATTGATTGATATATATATCTAAAGATTAGCTGGAGCAAATTTAAATTTCTAGTCTTATATGTTAATGATATCTTGTTTTCTATTAATAATCTTATTTTATTACATAAGACCAAGATGTTTCTCTAAAAAAATTAAAATAAAAGATATGGGTGAGGCATTTAATGTCACCGAACTAAAAGATTTCATGATAGCTTACAAGGAATATTGAGATTGTATCGAAAAGTATATATCAATAAAATTTTAAAAAGATTCATGATAAAAATGTCTTAAATAATGCTAAAAGAATGAATTGGAACTTCTAGAAATGGAAAAGATTCCTTATGCATATATTTTTCAGGATTTTCTTGTATGCTTAGACCTGCATTAGATATGCACAAGTATCTTAATTTTTCAAGAATTGCAATTATCAATAGTATTGCCAAACTATTGTAAATTTATTATGATAATGCTACAACAATCTTCTTTTAAAAAAGCAACAGGTATTTAAAAGGTGTTAAACATATAAAATACTTTTTCATTAAAGAATTTCATAAACAAAGAGTGCCAATTGAACACATTAGCACCAATCTTATGATCACAGATAAATTAATAAAAATATTAGCATAAAATATAGTTAATTAATATGTCAAAAAGGGCATTATTGTGTATCATGATTGAACAAAATTTTATTATTGATGTATTTTATGTCTTTAACACTTCGAACTAATTTATATATTTAAATATCTTGTAATTTATTCTTAGTATATACTCATGAATGGTTATATGAAATTTAACATGATTTGTGTTTTAGTTATTGCTATTGGACTATTAAGACATAACTCATTATAGATCATATTAACAGTGGAACTAGTTTTGTGATACAAAGAAGGTAGTATGTAACATTAAAAAATATACAACATTTATGATCCTCTCTAATTATTCTATGATTAATGTTGTGACTAAAGAAAAAGGGGTAAAGTTTTTATTATATGCATATTATGTTGCATTATTGAACGATGATTATGTTATATGTGCTAAGTGGTAAATTGTCAGATAATTTTATTAAGTGACCTATAATTTATAATTTAATTATTTAAATTTTTAAATCATATTGATCACTTAAAGGAGATAATTATGAACTTTATTTTAATTCTTACATTGATAGAGCATGAAATAAAAGAAAAACATTTAAGATGTATCATTTGAATTTTAACAGTTCTTCTTTCTCTCTCTACTTATTTAAGATTCAGCTTTATTTCATCTGAAAAATATATAAAGGAAAAACTATGACAAAGAATTTATCTATGGCATGGATCAATGTGCGCTTTCTATATTTACAAATATTATTACATTCTAAAATATAAAAAATAAAATATTTAAAAATTTATATGATAAAGTATTATATATTTAAAATTTACATATTACTTATAATTATAAATAAAATGGTAAGATATGTTTTCTTAAGTATTATATATTTAAAATTTACATATTACTTATAATTATAAATAAAATGGTAAGATATGTTTTCTTCATAACTTATTCACTTTAATGAAGTTAATTAAGGGATGAATAAAAATTTTAAAGCAGTTAAAATTTTGATAATGTTTAATTATTCTATCTTATGCCTTGTAATATTATTTATTGTGAAGCACGGTCCTCTAAATTTTTTTAATTCTAATAACTATTTTGTTAGTCTTGTAGTTACAATATTAAAATTCACATTTATTTTTGTTAAAAAAATTATAATCTCTCACGTAGAATACATAAAAATTCATGTCACACGCTTAATCTTACACCTATAAATATATATAATTTAAGCAAAAGAGTTCCTATAAGAGAAAAGAAATGGAGGGGTCCAGATAGAACTCTTAACAAATTTCTTGGTGAATCTAGTTGGAGTTGAATGTATTCATTTTTATCGTATTACGCTATTGAATCTTTTGTTTGGTTGCATTTAGTATTATTATAAGGTGGCACATTTATTATCATTCCATTTAATACTGTAATGACTACTCCCTTCGATTCATAATAAGTGTCGTTTTAGAGAAATTTTAATTATTCAAAATAAGTATCGTTTGTGACTTTTTATGCATATTTATAATTTTACTTCTAAAATTACCTTTTAATTTATCTCACATCTTAATTACACAGATTATATTTTCAAGGTACTTTAACATGTAATTAATAAGGCTATATCAGATATTTCATTAACTTTCTTAATAAACGTATATTTCTCTAAAACGACACTTATTATGAATCGGATGGAGCATTACTTAAAATAACAAGGGAATGCAATCCTCATTACATTACATCCTTCGTTCTATATATATCATCTCAAACTAATTAGTTATTATAGTTATAGATAGTTGAGTACTTAAAAAGGTTATTAGATACATGGAGAGCACCGTGCAAATCAAAGTGTCCCGTGATGCGTCTGATGTATCTAATAATCTACCACAAACTTCATAAGAGTATTTTTGTACGACTTAATTATAATATTAAAATATTATAATATGTAGTTATATTAATTTCTTTGTCAATCAGTATATACATATATATTAGTATTGCTAGTATGATGCGAATGGAGATGAATTGGGCAACAAAAACTAAGAAGCACAGTTCGAAATACTTGATAAGAGTAAAGGTAATAAAGCGTGAACTTGTCAAGTAAAGTTAATGGCTTGATTAAGTAAACAAGTACAGATGAGGGACCAAACATTATCATCATTAAACTTATATTTAATACGCTTCTAAGCCCTATGCACGGCACCTACCTGCTTAATTATACAAGTGGCTAGAGAGAGAAACTTATATTATCTTCATCATTCATAATAGAGCTTAGATGTTATTATACATTAGGCTTAGACTTCTTCATATCCACTATAAACTTATACTATATTTGTATAAACTTATACGTACAAATTAAGCTAGCCTATTATCAAAATAAACTTGGTATTTAGGTATTATATAATAATAAGTTTGGTTGGTTAGATTATGTTTTCAAGGCAAGTTATTCGAGTCATTATTTATATTATAGGTCCCGATCTTATTACTTAGATGCTTTAATTGCATTTAACGGAGAGGACAAAACTGCAACAACTTGTATGCTATACGTAGGGTCTATATTAAAAGGAGGACCAAGCACGCGCTTCTGGTCCACACGGAAGACGCCGTTAACATTTAAGTCAATGCTATATAATTTTGCAACTCTTAAATAGACGAACATATTCACTATTTATTCCTCGTGCATTCAAGCACTATCGGAATTTTTTTAAAAAGAAAACCTTTTCTTCTGGTTCTACTGATCTCCACGAAAAGAAAACAAACATAGTATGTATGCTAACGTAAACAGATATGTGAATAATGATAATGGTAATATCAATAATTAAAAAATTGAATTGGTTTGATTAATTTATAAAAGATTTAAACTGAACAATTTTTTAATTTAGTTTTTAACTTTTCAGCTCAGTTTATTTTAATAATTTTTATTGGTAAAAGTCAATCAATTTATTAAGTAATTTTTTAGTTTTTATAAACTAATTAATTTTTATAAACCAAAGTAAAACAATTAATTTTCATTTAAAAGTTTCTTTTTTCAATTAATCTTCAAATTATTCAATGAATACGAATAATCTTTTTCAATAATATTTCAAATTATTTAATTTTATTTAATCTTTAATTAGTTTTATGATGGTCTGGTTGAACTTTTAAAACCTCTTATCTTACTAATTTAATTTTAGGTTCAAAATTTAAAACATTGGACAATATACCTATGAAAAATGGTAATATTCACGCTTCATTAAGACAATTGGATTATAAAAAGGAAGAATGAGAAAAAAAAGTAGTCGTAACCGATGGCAGCATAAGTTTGTACAACAACAATCTGCCATAGGAACTTGTGGAGCAAAATTAATTCCTAAATTTTTATGAGACATTGAAGAATTTTGCTAAAAAAGTATCTATATTCTCATTAACTCTAATCACTAATATGCATCCTTTACAACCATAATTTACACAATCAAATCCTAAAATAAAGAAACTACCCAAACAGAAATATACAACAAATATTTACCCCTAAAAGATAGGAAATAGAATATATAACTCCTAAATATAGACACAATCCTACTACCTCTTCAAGTTAGAGCAACAAGATGGTGAATGCCCAACTTAGAAAGTTGATTATCAAATTATCATTTACCTAGTGCCTATGTAAAAATATTAGCAAGTTGCAAGGAAATGTAGACATATATGGGTTTGATATTTCCTTTGTTGATGTCATCCTACATAAAGTGACAATCAAGCTTAATGTGTTTTGTGTGTTCATGAAAAATTGGGTTATTGGCAATATGAAGGGCTGATTTGCTATCACCATATAGCCACATTGGACAAGAATGATCAACTACAAAAGAAGGCAACAACCCTTTTAACCATTTTAATTCACAAGTAGTAGTGGCTATGTAGTAATACTCGACTTCAGTAAAAGAACAAAAGATAGTAGATTGCTAAGCTGTCAAAGACCATTTAGTGAGGGAACAACTAGCTTAGTCTACATCACAATAGCCATATAAATGCATATCACAATTGGCACATAACAAAATCCTTTGACCTAGATTACCTTTCATACTGAATGACACACAAAATCACATCCCAATGCTCAATTTTCAGATTTTGCATTAATTGTGCCAAAATGTGAGGACAATAAGATAATTCATGATAAGTAATAGTCAAATAAATGAGACTCCCCACAAGTCATCAATAATTAGTCGAGTCTTTTAGTTTTACTCCATTAACAAGTGTCAACTGATGATTTTGTTCAATGAGAATAGCCACTAGTTTTGCACCAAATAACCCACAATCAAATATGAGATCCAAAGCATACTCTCGTTACGAACAAAAAATGCCAGTGGGATTTTATACCACTTTAATGCCCAAAAAATATTTCAATTTTCCAAGATCTTTCATTGAAAATAGCGACTGAGATAATCCCTAAACTCCTGTATAACACTCCCATTATTTCCAGAAATGAAAATATCATTAACATAAATTAAGACATTTAGTTCTTCTCCGTGGACTCTAAATGTGAAAAGTGAATAATCTGAATATGATTGTTGAAAATCATAAGCATTCAAAGCTTTAAACAATCTAGCAAACTAGCACTTGAGAACCTATTTCAAGTTATATAAAGATTTGCGAAGCCTACACACCTTAGTAGATGACTAATCCTCAAAGCCAAGTGGTAATCTTATGTATACCTCATCCTTGAAATCACCATGTGAGAAAGCATTATGAGCATCCATCTGATGTAGTTCAAGATTCTTTATCGCTACAATAGCGAGGAAGGTCTGAATAGTCACCATCTTTGCTATGGGAGAAAAAGTCTTATTATAGTCGTTTCCTTCAACTTATCTATTCCTATGAATTACTAACCTTGCTTTATGTTGTTCAATGGTACCATCCGAATTATATTTAATTTTGTATATCCATTTACACCCAAGTGGTTTCTTTCCTATCGACAAATCTTCTATCATCTATATTCCATTGTCTTCCAGAACTCGAATGTCTTCCTTCATTACATATCTCCATTTCTCATCTTTTACAACCTCAGAAAATGAAGTTGGCTCATAACTTGCATTAATAGCTAACAAAAATCCACAATGTTCCACATAAAAGTTGTCACAATTAATGAAGTGTTCAATAGAATAATGTGTACCTGAGGATTTTGATTGGAGGGTCAAACTAACTGAAGGACTTATTTAGGCAATATGGAGAACATAGTCCTTGAAGTGTGAAGGAGGCTTCCTATTTCGACATCTACAACTAAGGAACTCATTCATCATATCGCCACCATCAATGTCCTGCTATTGGACAACATTCTACTCTCTGCCCTCAGTATTCTTGACCTACTGTTACACCTTATTCGATTCTTCAGGATCACTGTTATTTCCAATTAGAGTGTTTTGAAAATTCAAGTCATTCTCACCAGTACTCAGTCCATTATCTACATTGTTTCCCCTATCATTTTCATTAACTAAATCAAATGACTACTTCGGTTCTTCAATTTTTCTTTCATGTATCACACTTTCATTAGCAAAAGGAAAAATATTCTCCTCAAATTTTACATCCCTTGTAATAAAATACTCTTTATTTCAATATCATACAATTTCTACTCCTTTTTCCTATAAGGGTATCCACCAAAAATGCAATTCTGACTTTAGTTAGCAAATTTATCACCTCCTTTAGTATCATTGTAGGCATAACATAGATACCTAAATGTTTGAATATGAGTATAAAAGGGCTTAACACCAAACAACATTTTTAAAGTAGTTTTCCTATCAAGTAATGTTGAAGGTGTTTGGTTAATTAAATATCTTGTAGTGAGTATACATTCTTCCCAAAATTTCACAGGTAAATTTGCTTGAAATGTTAGTGCTCTCACCATATTTAAAATATGACAATGTTTTTTTTCTCTACCCTTCTATTTTACTGAGGGGTTCGACTAATTAAAGTTTGATGGAAAACACCATTTTCTTGAAAATAAACTTTCAGACCTTAAAAATCTATACCGTTGTCACTCCTTACCACCTTGATTTGTTTATTAAATTGTCTTTGGATCATAGAAAAGTAAAATTTAACAATTTGGAAGCTTCATCTTTTATTTTCAATAAGTATAACCACACATCATGCGAATAATCATCTACTACAGTTAAAAAATAAAGAGCACCATAAGAAGCAAGTATTTTATATGGTCCTCAGAAGTCATAATGGATTAAATCAAAAAAATTATTTGCATTATTTTCACTTAACATAAATATCTCTTTTGTTTGCTTAGCCCTACAACAAAGATTACAAGACTCAAGTCCACTAACTTTATCTTTACTACTAATTTCAGAAAGTATAATAGCTACTTTAGAGGCTGAATGTCCCAATCTTCTATACCATAACATACAAAAGCCAATGCCACTCCCTTTGTTCACACGAATTGGTATGGAGAAGATAAAGCCCCTCAGTTTATTCACCCACTCCAATTAGCATCCTTGAAACGTGGTCCTGTATTATACACACTTTGTTAGTAAGTTGGCAATGTAATCATAATTGTGAAATTGAAATCAACTTGCCTTTCAATTTGTAAACAAACAGAACATGATTAAGTGTGAGTTTGTTCCCAAAAGTGACTGTTCCTTCTTTCATCGCATAAGTCTCAACACTATTATGCAAACTAATAGGTCTTAACACAATTGAGTGTTCCAACTATGTCCTCTTGCACCACCATTTTGTATGCCCTAATTAAGCTTGGTAGGGGATCAAAACTTATAATATTAAATCAAATAGTTCTGAATTGCGGATCATCGAGATCCATCAGGAATTGATGGACCTTCTTATCTTCGCTCTTCTTGTCCAACATTCCCAAAATCCTGCACGTATAGTCATTACAAGTGCATATTGGTATTTGATCATAATCATTTAATTCATCTCACAACCTCTTAAGTCGTCCTTAGTAGTCCATTACAGTTTCTTCGTTTTGTTTATAATTTGCCAAATTTGATTTTAGTTGTTAGATGTGAGGCTTATTTGTAACAAAGGACCTTTGCTTGATATCATCCCACAACTCTTTTGCATTCTCCATGTAAGTTATGGTCAATCGAAGGCTCAGTTTAATTGCATTGAAAATTCATTAAATAATCATGGAGTTGACTCTCCACCAGTCTTCAATTTTAGGGTCATCTTCGACGAGTTATTTGATCATTCCATTAATGAACCTAATCTTTCTTCTTGCCTTTGAAGAGCCTCAAATTGCAGCTGCCCATTCTTCATAATTCTTACCTCCTAATTGCACTCGAGTGGTGAGATTTCCTAGGTTGTCACTTAAATACAAATCACAAGGCGAGATCTGTTTCTTTGATTGTGAACCACCTTTGGTTCGTTCATCATTCTTATCGTCTACCATAACATTAACCGAGGATTCTCAGGGTTAAGTT
This sequence comes from Erythroxylum incrassatum, assembly GCA_026546855.1. Taxonomy (NCBI): domain Eukaryota; kingdom Viridiplantae; phylum Streptophyta; class Magnoliopsida; order Malpighiales; family Erythroxylaceae; genus Erythroxylum; species Erythroxylum incrassatum. The sequence goes on along the minus strand of JANVCL010000213.1, from coordinate 16,682,974 downwards.
ATTGGCTTTGATACCATGAAGAATTTTGGTGGAAAAGCATTTGTATTCTCATTAACTCTAGTCACTTATATACATCCTTTACAACTAGACTTTACATAATCAAATCCTAAATATAGACACAATCCTAATAAACATTCCCGTTTTCTGATGTTAGAAAATTAAAGAAATATAAAACTAAATAATGCAGAAAGTATACAACACTATTGATGCCGACAATGTTTAATAAGTCATGCCTACAAAACTGGCTAAAAATTGAAAGAAAAATTACTGATTGGTGTTATATAATATATAATTCTCAAGTGGAAATCTTGAAACTTTGAGGTCTCTATTATGGGCCATCTTATGATTATGTATGTGAAAGTTTTTCCGCATGTGTGCTATGGACACTTTCCTATCTTCCAATGAGCTCACTTTTCGTGGGACAAAAAAAGATAAAGATGTATAGATCAATGAAAAGCGAAAGAAAATAATTAGTATCGAGCAAGAAAATGACAACGTTATTATATACTCATAGTTAATTAACTTGTCGTGGCATGCACTTAAGAAAAAAAAAGACCATACATTCGCTTTATGATAAGGGTGATTAGATAAGCCATTAAGATATAGTAGTAGCTTTACATATCTATAATGTCACGTGCTATGGCATAAAGGAATGCTTGTTGCTCATATATTTTAAGGGAAATCGTCTAGCATCCATTACCTTGTTTGCCTCTTGTAGTAGGGGACATCTTTAAGCTCTAAGATCATTCGTTGTTCTATATATATATTTTGTGTCGGGGTTGATTCTTTTTGGTTTCTTTTTCTTTTGTTTTGTGATTTGTACATATGGGAGGTAGCCTATTGAGCTTCAATATCACCAGATTAGTTGCTAGAATGTCAAAAAGCAGTGAAGGAAATGGAAACCACATATGACATGCCTAAATTATACACTTAAAAGGAACGGAAGAGGACCCATACGATCTTTTTATACTTCAGTTCATTGGCGATAATTTAACTCTCCAATCCACATCTATGATTTAACTTTGTTGGAGAGTGTGAACAAAACCACTATAGACCTTCATGCAGGCTAAGATGCTGCATTTGTTCAAGGAAATATTTAATTCAAACCTTATGGAACTCATGATAGTCATGAATATTATGTGTTGGAAAAAAATGCCATTTATGTGTTAGAGACCTATGTTTATTATTATAAGTCCCTTATTGAGGTTGCTTTTTGGGACAAAGTGTGTCTTTATTGTAAGAAACCCACCCATAAATCGACGCTTATGCAGTTCCTCGGTATTTTCAGTGTTGATAAAGCCATTTCATCTATTAACTAATTTTGTGCATAAAGTCAATGTTGCATATCGCTGTTGATTCAAGAAGTTGAGGGGTAAGTGACTGATCTTAATTAAAAGAGGCAAAGTTCATTGATGCTGGGGTTGGTAGGATAGACACCTTACTCCTCATTAAAGATTCTTGGCCACTTCTAGCTTCATCTGCATTTGAGTAAATTTTTTTCTCCTTTCTTGATTTTGAAGGTCGAAATCCGAACCATTTTGAGATTTTTTTTCCGCATTTCTATTACTTTTTGAAAAAGGCCATATAATTTCGTTAAGATTCCATATTGACAATTAGTTAAACTCCGATTTATGGCTAATCTCATTACTTTCAACACAAAAACCGTTGTTTTAGCCACTTTTTGCGGAAGAGAAGGATGAGTTTGGACTCAAGTGCATAAAAATTTCACTACTTCTAAGACCTGGTTTCTTGTAGCCTACAATCTTTGCAATGCAAAGTTCTTGCATTTTATATTCATAATTGGCCATTAAAATAAAACAAATAGAATTTTAAAGACTCGAACTACATGGTGGAAACAATAAGCTCGAACTTTATTCTTCAAAGAACCAGCTGATCTTAACTTTCAATATGCAATTAACTCTGACCATATTTAGTAATGAAATAGTAAAAATCAAACATAAACGAAAAGTTGAGAATCTGACGATGAACCTGTACAGTAGTGGTCGACACTTCCACCCTAATCTAATAAGTCGAGGGTTCAATTTTTATTTAAGTAGGACGAATTACTTTATATTTTTTTATGTAACAAAACATATATAATGAAGCTACAAGGTATCTTCTGAAAAGGTTGAGTTCTATATGGATTTTTTAAAGTACATGGAATTTCTTATACTCCTCAATGTTGTCACCTCTGCCTTTAGGTGATCTGTTGATGACCAACTGGAGTTTGTATGCTGGTTTCACTGCATTTACGTGACAATTCTTTTGATTGCCACTAATCTAATCGAAGTAAAGTTAAATTAATGTGATTTTCCGAGTATGATTTTCTTTTACCTTAGGCCTCTCAATATTGCTGAAGCGTTGGAAAATGGATTACCGCTTGTAAATATGATTTAGGGAAGTTCTTCAATATACTGTAACATACCCATGAGATCTGGCTTTTTATCAGATAGACTGTAGGTACTTTTGACATCCTTACACCTTTCAAGTGGCTAATAGTTGAAACACTTGGGGTTTGGAGGTTCATTGTCGTTTGAGTTACAGTCAGACAAGTAAAAGAAAAGTCCAACTATCCCAACTCATCAAGCATAAAGAAAGTTTGTGGCTAGATATACTAACATGGTAATTTGAAACACAAAAACCAAGAAAAGAAATATTCTCAAATTAATAACATTCGTTCTTCATGAGAGTGATTGTTTCCGGCAGACTCCTTTTTCGTCAAAAGTTAAGCGGGTTTTAAGGATAAATGGGGTTGACAATTCCACTTAGAAGGTGCTCGAACACCGTATACCTGAGCAAGTTCTCTTCTTCGCTCTCTCTCTCTCTCTATATATATAATATTTTCAATTTTTCATCGAAATAGGTTATAAATTATGTAACACAAGCGCCAGTTCCTTGTTTATTAGTTCAACTATTCATATTCACGTGCTATATTATACTCCTATTTTACAATTTCTTAAACTAATCTCTACCCACTTATGGAATTGAACCCTTTCTCGTTTTCAGACTATTACATTGGCACTTCTGACTATTCTGTTATCACCTATAACTATCCTGTGAAATAAGGACATATATATTTAAATTCTCTCCTTTACAGGTTGAAGCGTCTTTGACCAAAACTTGTGTAATAACACTTTTTTTCTCACCATTTTTTGACCTCCTTTTGCGGCATGGCGTATAAAAATTAAATTTGTCGTTTACAATATGTATATGTTAGGTACAAATACTATTGTCAATGTTTGACTAGCGTACGTATAATTCTTTTTAGAAAGCATAGCATGAACTTCTCTAGAAAAGGATATATATGACCAGGAGTGCTACGTGGACTTTTGCAATCCACTCTACTTCATCCATTTCAGATGAATTTAGAAAAGAGAACAAATAGGATTAAATGATTCTTTAAACAAGTTGTTTTCGAAATTTATCACTATTTTGGCATTACTCTATATTCTCAAATAAACGAATGCCTCTGTCAATGTAGCTAAGCATAAAATAAATAAAAAATGGTCCAAAACCTTTTGAGTGCTCGGGATATTAGAACTTTTACCAGCTTATGGTTCTATAAAGTATCTCGTTTTGACAACTCTTATCTATGAGTATGAATAATGTCATGTTCAACTACTTTCTTTCACGTTCATCACTTGAATGATTTTTAAAAAAGCTTTTAGTAGAGCTCAATATTGATTTTATGGAGGCCTGATCGGTACTCTATTAAAACTGTCATTTTCTCTTTATCCATCACTTAACTTCCAAGTAAAGCATATGCCTTCAATTATATTAAGACTACATACACACACACACACATATATATAGGTGGCAACATGGGTTCTGTGTGATGTTACTTTAAACTCCTATATATAGTTTATGTTTAGAATTAATTACGGCTATTTCAAACAAAGACTGTTCAACGACAAATCTGGTACGATAAACCTGTGATGTGAACAGAAACTTGTTTTTGTCAGGGATTCACACAAATATCATGCAAAAATTACCGTAATTAAGGAACTTTAAAGCATCTGGGACTGCCACTAAACTAAACCCAGCATATAATACAAAGAGGTTTGGACAAGTGATTGAGAAGAAAGCCGCCACAGAAACTAAGAAAAGGACCACCACGAATGTCTCATCTCTAACGCGCATGCTTAGTTTAAAGCAGAGTTTTAAGACTAAAATATAAGTTTTTGCTCCATTAGTCTTTTCCATTTTGGTTAAGTATACGTAACTACGTTAGTCTCTAAGTCTTCAAATGATGGTTCTATCCAAATTTGATAGATTCCTTTCCAGATTAACAACATTTTCTTCAGGGTATGGGCGTGTGCTTGCACCACTAAGAAAAGCGTTCGTAATAAATTTGCTTAGTCTACTACTTACTTTTTGCTCGAATTGATTGTTCAATGTAAGATTATGTATCTAGATCCTTCAGTTTTACCAGCTTTCTTGATAATTCACATTGTCGGAGGAGATCTAATGCGATGGCAGAAACACGTGTTGTTAGCCGGAGATGTACGAGTCATTACAGTGGGGACCGATTTCACACTTGGGAGATGTTAATGAAGCCATCCCATTTGGTTAAGTTGGTGGCTGTTTATTCGGGGGAAAAGATACCATTGTATTGGGACATCGCTTTTGTTATTTATCATCTGAGGTTGATGTTTCAGGAGATGGTGTTCAAAAATCCAACGGCGCCCAGTAAGTCACTGGTCAAGTTTTTGCAGGATTTCATCGCAGCAAGTAGGCAGGTGGCTACTAATGGCAATATCTTGCAACTGGTTAAACATATGCTTATGTGGCTTAATCAGGTTTTCACGTATCCTATACACACACACACATTAGCAATCTAACATGCAATTTGATCTAGAAAACTACATGCATCTCAATAGACTAAGATGATGCCAATAGTGACAATAACAAGGTGACGGCAACAATGAAAGAATTGTGGCAATTGTATATATGCCAAGGCATGCACGAAAAATTAAGTAAATGGATTAAGATGGCCACGCAAATGAAACATGATCAAAAATATCCATCTTTTTGTGTACTGATTAATTAATCAGGTATTGTTCGAGTTCTGATAATTAGTATACTTTTTAATTATTAAAATCAAAATAAGTATTAAATATGATCAAAACTAAAATATAAAAGATTACGTATATAAATTTCTCACTACTCTCGATTGAAATAGGAGATGTCTCATCTTAACCAGCTGTCATTTACATTAGTACGTACACATGACGAATTATTTGTTGATCTAACCAAATTTTCTTATATGAGAACTATGTCATTTTCAGTTAACTTTTTAAAAATAATTATAATTATAAATGTGGGACTAAGAAGTAAATAAATTGGAAACACCTTAATTTGTCCAGATTCAATGGCGCCTCTTACTTACGCTGAGGGGGATTTGTGTTTTTGGATAATTTCGGGTCTACTTTATCACTTTAGGGGTTCTAACTTCTAAGCACCCCTGTTGTGTTACTTCCGACTTATACTAAGTCAATTTTCCACATCATACTTAATTAAGTACTCTTATCCTTAAAACAGACCAATTATTTGAAGTATTGATTTTAAGAAAGTGATGGAAATAATTCTTGTTTTATTTTTATTGCTTAACTAACTTTTTGCCCGGCCCATTTATTATATCTTGGCCCTGTTTGATAATCAGCTGATTGCATTAGCTGTTAGCTGATTCTATTAATTGTTAGCTGATAGCTGATTCTATCAGCTGATTTGACCAGTGGATTGTATTAGCTGTTTGTCATTTGATGTTTGGTAAAATTAGCTGTTTATGTATAAAATGACTTATAAGGACATGAATTTAAAAAAATTATAAGGGTATGAATATTATGTATCTTAATATTTCGTTGAATATTCTTATAGGAATTTATATTCTAGATATTTAATTCTACAAAAATCAAGTTTATAACTATAATAAAAACTTAGAAAATATAATAATAATAATTCATATTAGTATTTTTATATAATATATATGAATTTTATTATTTAATAAATTAAAATGACTTATAAAGACATGACTTTAAAAATTTATAAGGTCACAATTAAAAATTTAATTTCACAAAAATTAAAAATAGAACAAAAATTAAATTTTACAAAAAATTTACAAATGTTTCATGCATAATTCATAAGCATAACATAGTGTGGTGCATGATACAATTAATTAATTTTAATTAGGCATAAATTAACTTGCAAAAATTAAAAACTTGCAAAAATTAATTAATGTATATGAAATTTAGAAAGCCCAAAGCCATGGACGTCTAATGGCTTTTCTCCCTTTAATGGTTTTTGTGGCGAAGCAGTAGAGTGGAATGTGAGGGGTTGGCTTGGTTTTTCACTTATTATAATCAACTGTTTACATGGAAACGCTGGTATGGAGGAGCTTTTCAACATTTAGCTGATTGGAATAAATAAGCTACTTATACATTTTGTTACCAAACAAAAATTTCAGGTGTTTGAAATAGTCAAACAGCTGAAATGCTTGAATCAGCTAAAAAATAGCAGATTCGTTAGTTACCAAACGCAGCCCTTATCGTCTTGCGTGTTATAAGTCGATGTCATTAAAAAATCAAATATCGCCCTTTTTTTATGATGACGTGTGGTTAAATATTTGTCATTCTAAATTGTCAGTAATTCACTTCTACAAGTGTTAATGCACACGCATCATTAAGAATTTTATCACATTAGATCTATGCATGGTTTTAAAAATCGGGCCGAGCCGATCGATTTGATTGGTGACTGATCGACTGTTCGGTCCGATTTAACTATAAAAATCGCTATGCAATTGAACCAGTCTGAACCGGTCAAAACCGATCAATTGACCGGTCGGACCGGTCCGATTACTGGTTCATTCCATTTTTTTTAAAAAAATATTATTTATAATTAAATATAATTATTGTATAATTATGACGTCATACCGATTCGATCGGTACTTAAATCGGTCAAACTGATCAAACTAGTGACCAGTAAAATTTCTGATTCGATGACCGGTTCAAATTTCAAAACACTGATTCTACGGAAAGGAACGAAGTTGGAATCCGACGAAGGATAGCGAGCTAGGCAATGATGCTAGAAAAAACTGAGAGCCAAGTGACCTGTGACATGATTCCTTTCATTCCCCACGTTTGGAGACATTTGGTTGGTTAAAGCACAACAAGTCAGAGGATTTAATATTTAAACAATTTCCCCTTGGTGCTTGTTTTATTTGCCACCTCTTATTTAATATTTTTCTTGAATTTGTTTAATTGGCCAAACAAGTAAAATTCAACATGTGAATGGTTTAAGTCATTGGTGCTCTGTATCCTATATTTTTTTAATAACTTTTGTAAATTTGATAGGCCATCATAAAGTGTTTTTTAAAGACGAAAAGGCATTAGACATTATAAAGCCATGGTCCAGACACTACCCTGACCTTTTGCCTAGTTCCTTGTCAACAAAGGACGCCGAGCCAATTTAACTATAATTTTCTTAACAAGAAGCTGTGGTAGCACTATTTTATTTAGTCAGGCTAGCTGAAACTGATTTCCATTTTCACACTTGTAATTTGAATACACAATGTTAAGGAGGGGGTTTAAGTTATTATAAGTTGGTTTCCAGATTCACTGGCTATAGTGCAACGCTTTAATTTAAGGTTTAAATAAGAAAATGAATGGGAAAACAAGCGCTGTCCAAAAATTATGTACCTGAGGGTCTACTCGACTAAAGAGTTACGACCAACGATGTATTAGTTATACTTATCTCAATATAAGGAAAGGGGGTAAAAAGAAAATACCACTAACCCACCTCAACTATGCCAGAGATTCACCCATCAACTAACCACTGTTAGGGAGTCAAGTCAAAGATGAAAAAATCGAGCTGGCAACGGTTAGAACAAATTAAACCAGAAATCTTCTAAGTGGGTAAGGCAGAAGTCAGCTCGTTAAGCAATTAAAACAGTTGAATAATCCATTTAATTATTATCTTTCTCAGTTAGCTAAGCTGCATCACAGTTAGCGTCTCTTAAATTTTGATTTGCAGTAACACCTAATTTCGTTTGACATTTGACAAACGTCGGCCTCATTTCCACTTGCAGAGAAACTATGCCTAGGTTCCATTGGAGGGATGGTACTATGTTGTCCTTGGTAAATATGGATAAGAATAATAAGAAACCATTCCTTAAAGCCATTGAGAAAGTCTCTGTTTAGTAGTCAAATACCAACCCTTTGGTACAAGCAAACTGGAAGCCTAAACTGTACGAGTCAGCGTCTTGATCATAGCTTGTGAGACTTACAATGTGGCTTTTTTGGATTGTTTTACTGGTTGGGTTACAAGGAAGGACTGCTTAGTGCTATGATTTGCCATCGGCCCACCCCAAGAGTTATGTAATGTACATGGCTTCCTGTGTTCAAGGCCTGAAAACAACCTCCTCCTCCCACATACCATCTCATAATGCCCCCGCAAATTGAGTTGTGTTGGCAAGTCCAAGTAATTGGCTTTATGGAACCTAATTGTAAGTCCAAAACTCTCAAAATGTATGTAAAATTCAATCAATTTACTAATTCATTTGTAGATATCTAGTGTGTAGCTAATTTCAGGAGTTTATACGGATTGCTGTTATTTGTGGAATACGGGGCGTTCTAAAAGGGAAAAAGGACAATCTCTTGTCATTGTTGCTTTGCAAAAGCTTTCTTTTTGTAAAATTTTTAATATTGTTTTACTTGGTTAATTCCTAAAGGTGGAAAATAGGATGAAATTGACCAATTACAGTTTCAACTAGAAAAAGATACTAATAGTGTTCGAGTTATAAGTTTATTTCAAATAAATTTATTGTTTGTGTATCTCAACTATTTTCGTATTTAGGCTTATCAAAGTTCATTTCTGAGATTCTGCAAAATATTGTTAAAACATTCTAAACAGAAGAATGTTTAGATTGCACGAAGTTCAAATATCTCACTTCTCAGTCTCCTAGCCTCTCGTTCCTTTTCGTTCCTCTTTACTTAAGAATATGTGGTCGGGGTTGTTAAGGTGCTTTTCTTCCCCACAAGTTTGAACTTTATCTTGAATGTGTGGGTATCTCTTGGTAGTAATAAGACATCCAAAAGAAACATGCGACATAACTTATGGTCGATATCATAGTGCAAGCTTGCCATAGAGAGTTCGAATTGATAGATTTGGCATTACGAAAGGACTTAGCAGACTTTGAATATGCAAGGACGAGGAGTTTAATCAATATAAGGGATAGATAATGGATTTTTAATTTGGTGGACGTGACGTAAAACAATCTTTTAGTCTATGACGCATATGATCGATCATTCAGGTGTAAGTTTTTTGTTCTTGATCATTCAAACATCAAAGACATAGATTATACATGAATTATGAATCATACGTAAATTATTCATACCCATTTAAATCTTGAATATAATAATAATCACATAAATAAAGCGAATAAATCACTTATTTTAAGTGGAATTCGTCGTGACGTAGAGAAAAAGTTTTTATCAATTACGAACTAGTTTCTTTTTCTTAATCTTTTTCTGTATGATAGCTTGATAGATAACTGATTCATAAACACATTCTTTCTGTATTTTTTTTACTTAATTAGGGTAGAGAGAGGACTATTTTATATATACTTTTTGTTGACATTAAATCTTATACGTCCATCAAGTATCAAATTAAGAGTTAAGATTTAATATATTATTAACTAAGAAAACCCTAAACTAAGTTTAATCTGGAGCACAACATCAGGTCATATTTCTTACATTCTCCCACTTAGTCATATGTTTCATCATTACATTTAATAATATAAGATAAGGCTAGCAAGAATTAAATCTTATAAACTGTTAACATCATAAGCACTTTAACACAACAAATCACATAAATAGGGTTATAGCGGTCATTCACAATATAGTCGTATACTCCCTCCCATATACCACTACATTAAGAACTTATTATGTTTAGGTCCATAAGTTGTATATAAACAACATACAGTTTACATATTTGTTATGAAAACAAATACAGTCTCTTATTCAAACAATCATGTATACATAAACATAATGAATAAGAAATATTAATTTAAGAAACATATTATTATTGAGCTTAGGAGTGCTAAAATATCATCATCAAACATTGTTATTAATCATCAATACAACCAAGATCCATCCTAAGCATATGTTCTTTGAATGACTTTGGTTCTAAACCCTTAGTTAGAGGATCTGCTACCATGAGATTCGTCCTAATATGTTCTATATATACTATTTGTTTCTGACTCTATTCTTTAACAACAAAATACTTTAATTCCATGTGTTTTGCGCCTCTGGAGTATTTGTTGTTTTTAGAGAAGAAAACTATTGCAGAATTATCACAATAAATTTTCAGCGACTTGCTTACTATGTTGACAATCCTAAGCCCTAAAATAAAGTTTTATAGCCATAATGCATAAATTATAACCTCATAATAAGCTACAAATTTCGCTTCCATAGTGGATGAAGCAATGGCAGACTGTTTGATACTTTTCTATGATATTGCTCCTTCAGCTAATAGGAACAGATAGCCTAATGTTAACTTTCTACTATCAACACACACAGTAATATCTGAATCTGAATATCCAGTCACTTCTAAATGATTAGACCTCTTATAAGTGAGCATGTAATCTTTTATTCCTTGAACATATCTCATCACTTTCTTTGCAGCCTTCCAATGATCAATACTAAGTTACTTTGATATCTACCTAGCATCCCTAGTACAAAACTGAAGTCGGGTCTAGTACCGGTTTGTAGGTACTTCAAACTGCCTACAATAGAAGCATATGGAATTGTTTTCATTTCCTTACGTTTCATATCACTATTTGGACATTACATAAGAATAAACTTATCTCCCTTTTGAATAGGGACTATACATCATCAATAGTAATTTCCTCAAAACTGAAAGAAGTAATTGTATTATTGAACTTAATATACCATTTCCTGGAAGCTTGATTAAGTCCATATATTGACATCTTCAATTTACACACCATACTTTCTTTACCTTCAATGGAAAACCTTCAGGTTGATCCATGCAAACTTCCTCCTTAAGATCCTCATTCAGAAGGGTTGTTTCCACATCCATCTGATGTAGCTCTAAATCAAATTGAGCCACTAACGCTAAAATTGTTTTCAATGAATCTTTCATTGAGACAACTAAAAAAGTCTTCTTATAATCAATGCCATCTTTCTGAGTGTAACCTTTGGCAACAAGTCTAGCTTTATATCTTTAAATATTGCCATTCGAGTCGCGTTTGATCTTAAAGACTCATTTACAACCAACTCTTTTAGAACCCTTTGGCAAGTCTACAAGATCCCAGACATTGTTTCAAGCTATTTATCAACTCTTCTTTCATAGCATCAATCCTTCTTTCAGACTTATCATTACTTATGGCTTTTGAAAACAAAACATGATCATTATCAATGCCACAATTATAATCTGAATCTTGCAAACAAACTACATAATCATCAGAAGTAGTCAACCTTCTAACTGGTTCATTTGTATGAGTTGGTGGTAAGTTAGGTTCTTCATGGGATGCTTCATCATTATTTGAATGTTGTTTTTGATTATTTTGATCTTCTAAAGTAGGAACAACATTTGTTGTCGGTATGGGTTTAAGAACATTTATGGTTAATGGAACATCAACCCTTATTTTGTTAATATCCACAACTTGATTTTCCGCACTACCACTAACCTCACCATTCTTTAAAAATTTGGCCTTGGCTGTTTCAACAATTTTAGAACTATGGTTCGGACAGTAAAACCTTTACCCTTTAGATTTCTCTAGGTAGCTAATAAAGTAACCACTAACTGTTCGAGAATCCAATTTTCTTTCATGTGGATTATAGATATGTGCTTCTACTAGACAACTCCAAACATGCAGGTGTCTTAATGTTGGACCCCAAACTTTTCTTGGAAGTCAAAACTGATGTATGTGAAATATTGGGAGTAAAAAGTTAGAAAGTGCATTGAAAAATGTGCATTGATTATACCTCGATGTTTTGGCCATAACTTGACCTCTATTTGTCCAAATGAGGTGATTTTTGATTTGGGGTAAACTAGAGAGATAAGGCTACAAGTTGTATGAAGGAATTAAGTTCTAA
>JANVCL010000213.1:16593187-16604620 GCA_026546855.1 Erythroxylum incrassatum | reverse complement strand
TCATGCCACCTATCTCCATTAATGCCATCATACTTAATTAATGCTAACTTAATTTTATCTATTAATGCTTTAATTTAATTTAATCATGCTTAATTATATAAAAAACAAATTCGGGGCTAACATTGTCAAAAGATGTTCGCTAGGAGTTTAAAAGATGCAACCTCCCTCTCATTTAAAGAGACATGTGGATTTGTGTAGTAGAAAAAAGATGGTATTAAGAGGTCAAATATCTGTTATCCCTAATCTTATGAGAGAGAAGAATGAAATGATTGTAAAATCTTATGTCAATAATAGATCAAGGTTTTTGATAGTTTCTATAGGAATTGGTAATGAACATTCTTTATCTATAGTTGATACCAAAAGATCTAGGATGTTTTGCAACTTACTACAATTAACCTTTAAGATTCCAAGTAAGAATGTGTTGAAGGACATTATGAACATAAACGAGGATAAGAAAAAAGAAATTTTAAGAAAATTATGTAGTATTGAATGACGGATTGTCATTACAACAGATTTGTGGACAATTGATAACCAAAAGAAGGGTTATATAATGGCGACAACACATTATGTTGGCAATGACTGGACTTTACACAGTAAACTTTTGAGATAATTTATATTCTTTAATATTGTTATAATTTACTTTTCCATTATGTTATGATTCATGTTGATGATATTTGTACATAATAGGTTCATTTATGTGCCAACATTACATATAGGTGAAAGGTTGGCAACTGTGTTGGGAGACTGATTGATAGATTTTAATATTGACATCAAGTTATCAACCATAACAGTCGACAATTATAGCATGAATGATGCTATGATTGAAAAGTTGAAGAATAAGATACGAGTTAAGAGCTTGTTTGTTGGTGGAGGGTTATTCCATATACATTGTTTAAGCATATTCTGAATTTGATTATGAATGATGGATTGGATATAATAAATGAAGCAATATATTCGATTCAAAATAGTTTAGTATATTGGAGTGCAACATCTAAAATAGCTGAGAAATTAATAAAAAAGCTGTATGATAATTATGCATTTGAGTACGAAGATTTTAGTTTTGGATTGTCCAATTAGTTGAAACTTAACCTTCAAGATGTTAGAGTTAGTAATCCAATATATTGATGTGTATACCAGACTAAGATAAAGAGATTCTCAGTATACTTACATGCTTACAGAAGACTAATAAGAGTTGGATAGGGAACTTTATGCAAAGTTGGAATTATTTTATAATGTGACTAAATTGTTCTCGAGAATCAAATATTCAACTTCACACTGTTGCTTTAGCATTACGTGAGAGATAAAGAAAGCTTTATCTAATTGGATATTTTTTCCAATAAGGTTATTTGGGTTATGATAGAGCAGATGATGAAGAAGCTAAATTCTTATTGGTGTATGGTTGGACATATTATTTGTCTTATTTATGTTGAACCTAAGATACAAGTTCGCGGAGTATAATTTTATATATAATATGACTTGTACAGTGATCGAGCCTAGGAGCAAGTAGATGTCATTAAACAATTATAGTATGATTTGTTTAATAATTACCAACTCAGAATGAATAAAATTCAGCATCAAGATCATAGTAGTTTTGATTGTTAAGCTCCAACTCTAGCTTCAGTTTTAGGTTCTCTTCTAATAACAACTTGTTACTTTCATTTACAAAATTTATGAAAGAAAAAAGGGCTAGAACTTTGCACAATATGATGAAATTAGATAAATATTTTACAGAAGATTGTATGGTTGAAGTTGAAAGTGTGCAATTTGATGTATTATTATGGAGGAAGAGTTTTGGAAATAATTTTCTGATCATGTAGGTAATTGCATGAGACCTACTAGCAATTCCATCATCCACTATTGCTTCAGAGTCTACTTTTAGTATTAGGGGTCAGGTTTTATTATTGACATCATCCTCATACTGTGGAAGCTCTTATATGTGCCCAAAGTTAGTTAGATGATGAATATATTAAAGGTAAATTATTTTCTTTCTGATATATCAAGTTCATCTATTTTTTATGTATTAATATTTGTATATTAATACAATCATATATACTAATGCGGAGGTGACTAGTCATACTTATTAATAAAGTGGACATTATTTTGATAAAATATTCAAAGTTGAAGACATTTAATTGTTTATTAATTATTATGATGTCCTTAATATTTCTTTAATTTTAATATTACATTACTAAATATACCATTTTTACATACAGAAGAAGTGATACAAACTATTGACGATCTTGACCACAAAGATTAGTTGTCTCATTCTAGTCCTTTCACTTTTTCGCAATTCTCGCCTTCTCCTTTATTACTATTTAAAGAACTAATTTTATAAAATTAATTGTCACTCCGTTGTTTTTTCTATTTTGGGCTATCTTCTTTTGTTGTTCGCTATAATATAGAGAAATTGCATTCATTAACTTTATCCAACTATATGCCCTTTCTCTAAGGCTCCATCCTTAGTCCCCCAATCTCCATAGAGCTGGAACAACTAGTTAAAATATCATTAGATCTCTAAGGTGGTGCTAGGGGGTTGGAGGCAAGAATGGTAATGTGCTTTAGTAATATCCTTCCAAGTTATTCGATGGGAGACTCCTAGTTGGTCCTGATTTATTGGTCCTTAAGGAAGGTGCAAAGAGTTGAGAAAACCACTTCACTGGGTTTCTTCCCAGGGAAAAGACCCCCTTTTCCTATCATCAAAGCATGGTCATCAAGAAATTGGAGAAATAATGACTTGAGGGGAGTTTTACTATTTGAGAACACCCTGATTCTCTCCAAGTTTGACTTTATTGCATATGCTAAATATGTTCTTGGTACTAACCCTTGGCATGTGCAAAATAACCACCTTCTTTCTCTAGTTCTGGTCCCTTGGAATCTCTCTTGATAATATTAAGCACATGAATGTTCTTATATGGATTAACCTTCTTGGTGTTCCATTAAAATATGGAAGGTTAGTCATATCTTTTGACTTTAATTTTGTTAAGGCTCAGATGTTGTAAGCATAAACTAATTGATATATCTTGAGCATTTCTTTCTTTAAAAGAAAACTAAAATCTTCACTTTTGTTTATGGTTACAACTTTAACTTTCAATGGAGA
Source organism: Erythroxylum incrassatum (assembly GCA_026546855.1). Classification (NCBI taxonomy): domain Eukaryota; kingdom Viridiplantae; phylum Streptophyta; class Magnoliopsida; order Malpighiales; family Erythroxylaceae; genus Erythroxylum; species Erythroxylum incrassatum. Next base: position 16,601,523 of record JANVCL010000213.1, on the reverse strand, counting down.
TATCTTTGGATGAAACTACAAGAACTTCATAGCCATATTGACAAGCCATGGTTGATACTTGAAGACTTTAACAGTGCTCTTTATGTTTTTGAATCTAAAGGGAATGTCAATACGAGAAACTTCACTATAGAATTCCAAAAGTTTGTGAAACAAATAGGTGTTATTGATCTGACCTTTGCGTGATCTTACTTCACTTAGAGCAATAAATAAAGAAACTCTTAGCATAGGAAAAAGTTGGATATAGCTATAGTAAAAAAGGAATGGCTCAATCAATTCCCTAAAAGCAAGGTAAGGGCCTTGAATCCCCTATTTTTATATCATACTCCTCTATTGGTCTAATATCTTTTTGAAATTAAAAGGAAAAAAATTCTATTTGCTTTAATAATTACTTGGTGAACTCTAAAGGTTAAACAAATACTTTACTAAGAGTACTTTCATAAAGATTTAGGGGGTGCTAGTTCTATGTTTGTGTTAAGAAGTTAAGACACATCAAAGATGAGATGGCATTACTTGAAAAGACAAGTGGATGAAATCAATATAATGGGGTTGGTTTAGAAGATTAAAAAAGAGATGAATAGAATTCAACTAAATTTAGAGAAGCATCGAGCATGATGGGGCTTATTGAATAAAGAGAAAATAACACTTCTTAGGTATGCTAAGGCTCTCTCAAATCACTACTTATTGCTCCATCAAAGGAGCGAGGTAAGAACTATAAATTCTTTTTTAGCTATATACTGGAGAGGAGGAATACCAATAGAATTTTGCCCCTCGCAAACCAGGACGGGAAAATAGCTTCACCCTATGATTATATTAAGAAGGAAGCTCTCTCATACCTAACAGAATTCCACGTTCCCCTTCACTTAGCTCCTCTTTAGTGCCTCTTTTTAAACCATTTGTCTCAAACCAATTCTTTAGTGGAGAAACTAGCTACCTTAATAAAGCCATTATGCAAAAAAGAGATAAAAGGAGTAGTATTTAAGATGAATCTTATGAAATCCCTAAGACTTTATGGCTTTAATAGTTTTCCATAAGAAGTCTTAACCACTTATAAAGAATACTATTTTTGAAGCTATCCAAGAATTTTTTGAGAGAGATAAAATTCTCAAAAAGATTAACTAGACTTCCCTTTTCTTTTTTTATAAAGAAAATGAAAAAGATTTCATTAACATGGCAAAGTTATCCTAACAATACAACAAATTCACCAAAATGATGTTGTTAACTAAAAAAAAGTAGTTAGATTACATTATATAGGCTATATATTCCATTTGTTCCTAATTCCAATAGATAGGTTATACTGAGTTGATTTTGCAATTGTTATGACTCAAATCTAATTAATTATTTCCTCATCTAATTAATGTTTGTTTACTTCCTCCCTTTGTAAATCCGCTTGTTTCTTTCTTTCTATAGATAATAGACTATTGTTGTGAATATTTTCTTATAAAATGCTCCATCTTGCATCTATTGCTTAGCAATAAATATAATCCACTTAAGAGTTACTATCCAATCATATGAAAAATAATAATTAGCCATCATAAGCCAGATTTTTCTCCATACAACTTTGATATTTGGATTAAAAGAACAAATGATCCTTGTCTTCTTCTGCTTCTTTAAATAAAAAAGATATAGGTTCAAATGATCCAAACCACCTACTCTTAGTTTTGATTCTATTCTTGATGACTAGCCAAGTGATTACCAACGCTTTAAACTAAGGTGCATTCTCTCCTTCATCTTTTAGTGCTCTATAGCATGGCTGACTTCTCTTCTCTTGATTTTGAAATTCCTTAATCTTGGGTCCTTGAATAAGTTTAGACTCATATCATGTTGCAACTTTTTATACAAAATCATCTCAAAACTTCTTGCTAACAGGTCAAGGAAGGTACACCAAAACATCATTAGTGAATTGCAAGGGAATTTTGTAGATGGGAGGCTGATAAGGGATAACATATTAATGGATTATGAGTTATTTAAGGAATATTCAAGAAATAAGGGGCCTAAAAATTATGCAATAAAGATTGAATTCTTTAAAGCCTTTGACACAAATAATTAGGATTTCATCCTAATTTTTTAGAAAATTTTGAATTCTCATAAAAATTTAGAAATTGGATAAACTTTTGCATCACAGTAACTTTTTTTGTGTCATAATCAATGGAGAACCAACTCGCCTATTCCAAGGGGTAAAGGGACTGATGTAAGGTGAGCCCTTTATCACCTTACCTCTTTAATCTTTATATCAAGGAATTATATGAACATCTTAAAAAGAATCTTGTTAAGATGTGAAATAATTCATAATTGCAAATCATAATTGACGTCTAGCAACATTTCATGATTTCTCGAATATTAAGAATGTTAAAGTGATTGACTTAACATGTCCATGTATGGCTATAATGTATAATTTAATCCTTTCATAATTTAATATTCTAATTAGACAGAGTATGGATACAGTGTCTACTCTTATCATCCAATCATGTTCATTCTTGCTAATTATTAATTGATTTATAATTGAAATTTGAAAACTCCTTTTCAAATATCAATTCACTTTAGCCAGAAAATTCTATAAATCATTACCAATCAAGAACAGTAGAATTTTCTCTCTAATTACTTTAGAGTGACGAATCCTATATTGACTTACTTAACTGTTTACATATGATTCATACTGTATTCAATTACTATCGACTGAATTATCCTAGGACGATTCATAAGTAGCATCAAAACATAGTAATTCCCACACTAGATACCTTGGTAATCTCAAGTCTAAGGATCAATTATACAACCATCATTATGAGATAATCCAAAGACACATAAGTAATATTCCATCTCAAATTCTCATAATGGGGTCATTTCAGTGAATTATTTTCTAATAATCACCCACACATTAGTTTAAATATCTCTATACTTTAATTTTTGTGATCAATTAACTTAATGTATGCTAGTTTTACCGTTTTAACAATATTCAAACTTGATAAAACTATAACTAGGAACATTTAGGAATAACACATAAGTGTAAATTAAATCTCATAATTATGATCTCATCATAATTTCAATTACACAGTAATTATTCCAAGGATTTTATCTTTAGTATTAAAACAGAAAATATTAATTAAATTAATACATAAAGATAAATAAACTCTTTTCATTAATTCAAAATAATATCATGCATTAATTTGCATCTAATTGATTAGCTGCAAGGGCATAGACTAACAAATTCTTAGATTGTAAAAAGCATGGAATGGTTTTTATGTGCGTATGTATATTTACAATTATCTTATAGGAGGAAGTTACTAATGGCACAGAGAGTTTGAGTTGGTTTATCATCACTCAATTATACGAAGTACTTCTAAATCTTTTTGGAATACTTCCTCTGCAAGTTATATACGTCAACAACAATATATTGCACGTTAAATATTCCAACGCACAACACAACTAAATCCTAAAATCATTGTTTTGTTTAGCAACAAACAAATTAATTGTAATGTTAGTCACTCTCTTTAAGTCAACTAAAGAAATGTGTAAATGAAAGAACCAATACTGCATTAAAACTGGGATGTACTTTTTTTTAGAAATTGAAAAATTCTCATTAATGAATGGTATAATACATAGGGTGAAAATACAAGAGAGCCACAAGCTCCCAATACATAGAAGGACAAAATGACAACGTGCTCACAGTAGACTAAGAGAAACAAAACGACAAAGCAAACAAACTGTCAAACCCAAAGGAGTAAAACGACCCCTTGCTTTACGGTGACTCCCAAAACATTTCCAATTAGGGTTGGCGAAGAGGTGAGGGGAATGACCGGCGAAGGAGCTGCCAATGCAGGCTTGCCTGCTCCAGTCGACATGCAATAGCAAACATGAGAGGTACTAAAACTTTGATCAGCAATTGGAGTTTGAAACTTTCTGGAATATAACTCTTTTTCTTCGAAATATAGCGGAGAGGCAGCTCTCATTAGGACTTAAGGGAACAGTGAGCCCAGCTTGGAAAACCAACTAGGTAGGATCCTGACGACTACATTTCCTCTCCTTCCTACCCCTTCTGCTAATGTTCTCATCAAAGAACTGAATGCTGAACTTAACAGATCTGTGTTGTCGAAAAGGAAGGAAGCGAGCTGAGTTGACTACGATGATGGAGGTAACAGGTCACCACAGATGGTAGCATATCCAGGCACTTCTTCTTCCTCTTAAGTACTAGGATATGGGTTCTGTAAGCTATAGTCTCCAAATACTGGTCAACCTTCCACTGTAGTGTCGGATGAACTGATGGATGATCAGTTGCGCCCTGATGCTTATAGTGGTGAGTTCAATGATAGAAGAGAGAGAGTTCGATTGATCTCTAAATCTTCGACCATTTCTTTCCTTCCAAATTACCTGGGCACATGTAGCAACCGATAATAACAGGATGTCCTTCTCATGTTTAGACATCTGCAATTGAGGGATATCTAGTAGGATAGATGTAATACTACTATTAGAGTAGTCGGGAAAACTTAGATTTGAGATCTTAGCCCACACTTCCTTTGAGAACCTACAGTTAAAGAATAAATGATCTCTAGATTCATCCTCCTGCTTGCATAGAATACATGTTTTAGGAAAGTTTAGGAAATTCAACCTATCCAGAGTACTTTGTTTGTTCTGCATAATGAGCTAGAGCAGGAAGCTCGCATTGGGTCTAAGAACCTTGTTCCATATCAGGATATCCCATCCAACAAGATCAACAGGCCTCTCTCTCATTCTTCAAACATCTTTTGTAGTGATTTTTGAAATAGGAATTCCTTTCCACAAGTAACTATCCCTCTCCCCACTGACTTCTAAATTGAGCCAGAGATAGCAAGCTTACTTCAATTGGGAGGAGGGTCCAATTCCTATTACTGATAATTGCTTGAAGCTTTGCATCCTTAGGAAATTGAATGAGTAAAGATCTGGTCAAGTGATTGTGAATTAGTGCATCATTCCCTGTCCAATTGTCATACCATAGAGATATTCCATCTCCTGTCCCAATCCTACATTCAATATTTTGATAAATCATCTATTAATCTGAGAAATTGGTTAAAAAACCAAGTGTAACTAGTTTTGGGCTTAAGGGCCCACAAGCTGCCTCCTTTTATTATATAGGAATGGATCCAAATAGTCCACAAGGTCTATTTATCACTGAGAATTTTCTAAATCCGCTTGGAAATGAAAAGTTGGTTTTTGCTGAATAATGAATCCAGGCCTAACCCTCCTCCTTCTCTTAGTTTGCAAATTGTCTTCCAACTAACTTTTACTAGTCCTCTTTCACCATTTCTTTTGCCCCATAAGAATTGCTTCATCATTTTTTCAATAGTTTTGATCAACCCTTTTGAAAGAAAAATATAGGAGCACCAGTAGGAGTTCATGGACAAAATCACAGATTTCAGAAGTTGTATTTTCCCTTGGTAAGATAGGGCTCTATTTGCCCAAGCCCCCAATCTTTTCTGAATCTTATCAATCAAAAGAATGCATTCACAAAACATTAGTCACCTTGAAGAGATAGGGATTCTCAAGTATAGCAAGGGAGGATGTTTTGCTTCCATTCCAGTAAGTTGAGACAAAATATTTAAGAGTTGAGAAGCAATTTTGGAGAGGACGAGGAAGCTCTTACTTTGATTCACACATAGCCCCGACATCTCCTTAAAGAGATTGAGGGATTTCATCAACAAAGAGAATGATTGGACATTAGCCCTGCTTAGGAGAATAAGATCATCTGCAAAACATAAACTAGTTAGTAAAATTTTCTTACATTTCGAGTGGAATTTGAATTTTGGATCCGAAGTGGTGTTGTACTTTAGGAACTGAGTAAAAACCTTCATACAAATCAGAACCTCTTTGTATGGGAGTAGAGGATCCCCTTGCCTAAGCCCCTTCTTGCCTTTGAACATCTCTGTAGGGCATCCATTAATCAAAATTCCATAGGAAACAGTAGAAATACATTATTGAATCCATTATATGAACTTTAAGGGAAAGTTCATTACCTCCAATGTTTGTAGAAGGAAACACCCATTAATGCTATCAAAAGCTTTCTTTAAATCAATCTTAATAGTGCAATTTGAGGGACTTCTCTTCTGATTGTAACTTTTAAGAAGCTCCTGCACTAATAGGATATTGTTTCCTATATCTCTATTGGCCAGAAAAGCTCCTCGATTCTCACTGATGAGGAATTTAAGAACCTCTTTCATCCTATTAGCCAAAATTTTTGCAATGATCTTATAAAGGAAGTTTGTACATGAAATAGGCCTGTAGTCATTCCAAGTTTCTATATTGGAATTCTTAGGGATCAAACATAGATAAGTCTTGTTGATTTCCTTCAGTGAGACCCCATTCAGGAAAAATTCTTGGATTGCCTCCTTAACTGTCCTCCCTCCCCCCCCCAGACTAGACCATGCTTTCTGACAGAAAAATCCATTCAGACCATCTGGACCTGGAGCTTTAGAACCATTCATGCTGAAAACAACCTTCTCAATCTCCTGATCAGAGACAAGTCTTAATAGTCGAGCACTTTCAGCCTTAGGAATTTTGGCAATGATGTATTGTGCAAGATCATGATTATGTTGTGGTAAAGTGGCCTTTGTGCCTAGTAACTTTTTATAGAACCCCGTAGCCTCTTTAGCAAGTTCTTCCTGTCCATACACTTCCACTCCATCTTCATTTTTAATAGAGGAAATTCTATTAATATTCCTACGGGTTAACAAAGAATTTATGAAAAATTTCGTGCATCTATCACCATCCTTCAACCAATTTACTCTAGCTCTTTGTTTGTATAAAGAACATTGATTATCCACCACGTCCAAGTACTTCTTAAAGGCTGCTTTTTCCTCCATAGCTAGATTTCCATCTGATGGGTTTACTGCCAATGAATTCTAAATAGAATTGAGCTTCTCCCTTGACATGTCAAGATCCTTAGTGAGGTTCTTACCTCTCTTGCTGTTAAGAATCTTCAATTCTTGTTTAATATCCTTAAGCTTCTAAATGCATAAGGACTGCTTAGTCCCATAACACCTATGCTCTAGCCCTTTTGATATTGCTTTTTGAAACCCATCTACACTTGCTAGGAAATTGTTGAATCTAAAAGGGTGGAACACTCTGGAAGTAGTGAACAAGAAATCAATTCTTATAGGAGTGTGATCAGAGATACCAGGATTCAAGAATTTTGCAGTGCTTCTAGGATAGGTAAAGAGCCATTCCTCATTAACCAAAGCTCTATCTAGTTTTTTCCTGATGTGATGAATAGAGCTTTGCTTATTGGACCATGTAAAGAGGTGTCCCTCCATTTTCAGATCTATCAATTCCACCTCCTACATGCATTCATACAAATAAGGGGAGTAGTTGAGCAAGTTGCAATTACCTTCTGCCTCTGTCCTGAAAGCAGTGGTGTTAAAGTCACCACACACCACCCAAGAGAGAGAAACCAACAGCTTAATCCATCTAAGGTCATTCCATAGATCAAATCTTTGGAAAGCTGTGTTTAAACCATAGACAAAGGTAGCTAGAATCTGAGAATTTTTCATTTTGAAATAGATCATAGTGTGAATATGCTGCTATCCAAAATCCAAAGCATCCACTTCCAAAAATTCAGCATCAAAAGCAATGATAATTCTACCATAGGCATGACATTGGTGATTAGTAATGAACTGCCAATTGTTTCCAAGACATGCCAATTTATTCAATTTTGCTTCTCTAATTTTAGTTTCCAACATACAAAAAACCCTAGGCTTTTCCTTTAGGACAAAATCCCTTAAAGCATTGAGCTTGGAGGGACTATTTATTCCACGAACATTCCATACTAACAAGGTCATAGGCAAGTAGTTTTTCCTTTAAAGCTTTTCCTACCACTCCTTACACTTTTCCTAGACATGTTTTGCTCATTTTTGTCCTCGAGGTTACTACCATTCAGTTGACCTTCCCTTTGATGACTTTGTTCAGCTAGCTTACTAGTGGCAGCACCTTCATTTGGAATGGGGTCATTAGTTACCAACTCATTACACCTAATGTTAGTAGAGCTGTTGCATTCTTCTTCAGTATTAATGATTTGTTCCTCCCTCTGTTGAGCTGACTCATTATTGTTCTCCAACTGAATGTGATCTTGAGATTCTAGAGGTCCATTTGATGGTTGAAACATCCCTTGGTTCTCCGCCCCTTGCTCTGTCGCCTCATTCTGCTTTTGGTCCTCATGCTCAACTTTCTCCAACCCCATCACTTCCCAATAATCCCCTTTGAGAAGGTTATACCCGTAGGTTTCCATCCCTTGTCTTGAGCCTTTACAACTTCTACATATATCACTATCATTCATTTCTTTTTATTTTGTTCCATATGTACGTTCTTAATCAATT
>JANVCL010000213.1:16552774-16575474 GCA_026546855.1 Erythroxylum incrassatum | reverse complement strand
CAATCATTTCAAATGAAACATAATCATATCCATTTCCTCTAATTTCATTTAAACCAAGCCTCATAGTTCACATGCACTAAATTTTAGGGTTCTAACCCGAAGTAGGGGGCGGGATGTTACAAAAATCCCTAAAGTTAGCAAATATTCTTATCTTTCATTTCTTTTTAACTATAAGTATGACAATAGTTAGACACTCAGTATATCTGGTTGGTCTAATGAAACTAGTCTTACATAAATTTTTGATTTCATCTTTAATATTTAACTTGACTTCTTTAAACCATCGACTAGACGGTTAGCGGTAAGGATGGAATTATGATTTATCAAGACGTCTATGTTTTGCTAGCCATCTACTCAACCTTGGCATCTCAATATAGTCCCAATCAAAATAGTATTTGAATTCCTTTAAGAGCTTGACTAATTTCAACTTTGTTCTTAAATCCAGATTTTTGCTAACAAAGACTCCACAAACTTCTCTTAGATTACCTAAATTTACTTCTTCTAATGGCTCCTAATTTTGGCACCCAAAATCATCAATCTTTTTGGGACGATTTTCAACTCCTAAGTATGATCATTCTCCATTTTTAATTCTTCTTCTTCAAAGACCTTCTAAATTTATTGTCTATGATTGTAGCTAATACAATCTCCTTTTGTGAAAATTTACTCATTAAGTTTCTCTAATATTGGAACCCTCATCAGCCTATTAGTAGGCATGATGGTAGTTGTTCTGATGAACATTTCTGACTTTGCCCCCTCTTTTCCTTTATCTTTGATTTTGAGATATCAACTATGAGACAGTTTTCAAATTTATAATGGTTTTGCATAGTATCCATAAAATTTTGCCTCCACAACATCAAACAATTTCTACTTTGTTACTTCTTCATAAAAAGAAGAAGTTAATGAAGAAACGAAGAACTTGGAATGAATCTAATATTTGATGATTATCATGTGTGTTAACAACAAAGAAAGTTATAAATGAAGACTTTTCCCCCATCATGATTGTTGGGCCCTGAACTTTTTCTTGGAAGTTAGAATTATTGTATGTGAAAATGTTGGAAGTTAAGAGTTGGAAAACGAAATTGAAACATGTTCACTGAGTATTCTTCGTTGTTTTAGCCATAACTTTTGCTCTAGTTATCCAAATGAGATGATTCTTGATTTGGATTAAACTAGAGAAATAGGATTACAAATTTTTTGATGAAATCGAGTTTTGATTTAGACTCTAAGGATTTTAATTTTTGATAAAAGTTTAGCACAAAATATTGTTTTAGTATAAGAATAGTTCGAAAATGTTTAGGGTATAACTTTTATAGTTTGGAACCAAAGTGAATGATTTTGGTGCTATTCTAAACTTAAGACAATGAGGAACATTTTTATAGAAGGAAGTGCAAGCAAACTCTTTCAATTACATGATTAAAAAAAGGTCTTGATTTTTTTGGAAGGAGTTAAGCATGATATAAATTAATTTTGAGGTTTTGCTAGATTGATTATTTTATTTGGAGTTAATTATTATGTTGATGTTGGTATAATTTTTAAAATAAGGATTAGTTAAATTAAGTAGAAAGAGTGCATATGTATGAGGGAATTTTGGGAACAACACTTAAGCATTTAAGTTGCAAGGCTTATAAGTAAGGGTAAATTGGACATTATTCACTCATTAATGGCAAATTTGTAATAAGACATATGGGCTTGCTTTATAGGAAGAAGCAAGAATGAAATTGAGAAGGAAAAAAAAAAGAGAAGAGAGGAGAGAGTTCGGTGGAGAATAGGAGAAAGAAGAAAGAAAATGCTAGGTTTTGATTTTTCTAAGCCTTCAAGAGGGATTTTGAAGTTTGTTCAAGGAAGAAAAAGGAAGAGGAGGATGAGAGCTTCCATTCAAGCCAAGAAACTCTTCATTTGGTGAAGGATCAAGGAAATCAAGAGAAAGGCAAGAGGAGCAAGGGGAGTAGAGCTTTTAGAACAAGTTTATAAGCAAGGAATCAAGGTGGGTTTCATGTTTATAATAGAATTAATGAGCTATAAATGTTTTCTTTAAAGAAAGAAAATAAAATGATTTCAAATTACTCCATAATTGTTGCACTCATTGCTTTTGAATGATTTGAGAAATTGCTATAATTGTTGCATTCATTACTTTTGAATAATTTGAGAAGTTGCTATGTGAATTTGGTTGACGAATTGTGAAATGATGATGGAAATGTGTTTGAAATATTACATGCTTATGAAATTAAGTTTTTGAAATGTGCTATTGGGCAATCCGTTTTCAAGTCATGAATTACATATTATGTGGGTTTATGGTGATCCCCTAAGTTAAGTCAAGTGCACTTTGACAAAAGGCTTCTCCCACCTGCCCACTAATGACATGGAGCTCCTTCATAGACTCCCCTAAGTTCACGGCTACATAAGACCACTGTGTGAAAATGTGTAGTACGTTCTATTTTTGGAGCCATCCAAACTATTTCTGGTGTGCTTATGTGTTTATGACTTGTAAACAAGTTAAAAAATGCATGAATTGTGTTGTTGTGATTTTGATTACATGATAAGAATTTTGAGAAATGTGTGTTTTATGATTCAATAAGGATTTTTATGACAATGAACTTTTTGAACAATTTTGCTTGTTATTCGTTATAAACTTGTTACCCAGAGCTTTTTAAGCTCACCCCATTTCCGTCCTATCTCCAGGTGATGAGCATGAAACAGAGTGAAAGAAAGTCAAGACATTGCTCTGGATTTGCATGTTTTGTTTCGTTTTGGAATAATTGATGTAAAACAAGGCTTTAGATGTATTTCGAGAATTATTGGGTTTTACATGCTTTGTATATTGGATTTTGATATCGATGATGTAATGTGGCTTGGAAATGCCACTGAAGTTTGTACAACTCTTAATTTATGATGTTAATGAAATATAGAATTGTGTATGGATTTGAAATATGAATTGTGTATAGATCATATTAAGTTGAAATTAGGTATGTTTGAAGTCATTAACTTGAGATAATGAATCTTGAGCTTGAACTATTGTTATATATATAAGCGAGATGATATGGAAAAGAAAATAGGAATTATAAATGGATAAGAATGTTGTTGCCTTAGTTAAGGAAGTGAATTTGGAACAAAATTCAAGTTTTTCATAAGGGAAAATTGTGTTCTAAACTCAAAGGAAACATTGTATCGATTTAGGTAGAATTAGACAAAATTGTCTTCTTCAAAGTTGTAGATGATCTTTCTAGCTTTTCAACGATATAAAGTTGTAATTTTTGTACATCTGAATGGAAAGATATGATTGTTACAAGTTATGATGTTGCATAGGATTTGTGTATGGGACAGTCGTGATGAATGATAGAAAATTGTGGTTTTGATGAACCAAATAAGTTGAGAATTGAGAATGTTGTGAGATAAATTTGGTGTTTGATTTGTTATGAAGTGATTTTGCACTAGAAGAGTTGAATTTGGGAAAATTATAAGTGAATATGATGTTAGATTGAATATAGGAAGCATTGTAGAGGCTTTGGAAGGAGTTTTAGATCACCAATGTCCGTTTAACAGACTTTAGGTCCATTTAATGGACCTTCTCGAGTGAAAAAGGACCCCTTGCCTCACCAATGTCCATTTAACGGACCTTCTCGGGTGAAAAATGGCTTCTAAGCCAATCTATGTTCGTTAAACGGACATTTATGGGACAACTTCAGTAAATTACTAATTTTCATGAAATTTGTAGATCTCGAAGTTCTCTTTCTAACCGCCAAGAACGACATCAATAAGACATTTGTAGTGAAAGTTATGACAATTGTGCCAAGACATGTTACTGCATGACTGAGGACTTAAACATGTTAGATTTTTTTGGTCATAACTTCCTCATCCGAACTCAAAATGAAGTGATTCTTGAAGCAATGGATTTCTAATACGTTTTACTATCTCCCTATGAAAATTGGTATCTTTTTGGAGTTTATTTGAAAAAGTTTTATGGAAAGAAAATGAGGCATCAGTTGAGAGAGCATGATTGGGGTATGAACACCCTTTAGCTTTTTAAGCATATCTTGAGCTATAGAGCTCCGAATGAGATGGTTCTTGTTTCAAAATAAAGAAGAGACATAGAGCTTCATATATTATGAAGAAGTTAAATCGAAATTCTAGTTTGAAGATTTTCAAATTCTGTTCACAAATAGGAGAATTGAGTTTTAGTATGGTGATTGATTTGTATGGGCACGCCATTGAATAAATTGTGAGGAAATTTGTGGGATTTTATGAGAATGATGGTGAACTGATGATGGCTAATGAGGGTTCAATGCAATAACCCTTCAAGGTAATATGCACGCTCACGTTTCATTATTTCGCAAGTGTTGGACTCTAGAAACAAGCGGGGTCCAACATATGTGGCATGAAAGCAAGAGTTGTGATCCAGAAATAAGCGGGATCCAACAGATGTAGTATCAGAGCAAGAAGATAAATTGATGATGGTTAAAGAGATTACAAGGAACCACGCTCAAGTATTATGGTATTCGCAAGAGTTGGGTTCCGGAAACAAGCGGGAGCCAACATAGGTGGTATCAAAGCCCCAGAATTGAGATCTTACATAGGCGTTTTTTGAATTATGTCTCAAGGTACATGCATTGTGAACATGTCTTAACTTGTAGCAGTGACTGATCCCTAGTCTGAGCCGCATGTGTATGAGTCACACGCAAGAGCAATTGTTAAGAGTTTGAGCTGATCAAATTAGTGAGCAAATTGATATTCTTTCATTGGATAAATGAAAATGAGAAATAGTACATGGTTAAATATGACAGATAATGATTCAATGTATTTGTAGTGGGGGATGCGTTGTATGACATTGTGGTGATATATCCCCGAACGTGATATAGATGTAAATGTATGATCATGGATTGTTTGAGGAAGATAAGGATATAAGTGGAAACGATGAGATTAAAGTGTACAAGCGGAATTTAATGAAAACCGAAATTGTTATGATCTTAAGAAGATGAAATTAGAACCAAAGTGGTTGTTTGATTAAGGTGAAAAGAGTTATGATCGACCATAAGAATGTGTTAGTGGAATTGAGATCAGAATTTCATGATGATTATACTTCTATAATTTTGAATTTGATTTCGAATATACATATGTGAGATTCAATAAAGGATAACTGAAAGATGAGATGACTGATAGAGACATATATAGAAGTTCAAAAGGTTGAGATGAATTTTATTGGTCCATATAAAGTTGTTAAGAATTGGACCATTGACTTGTGAGTTAATACTACTATCAAAGATATCACAGATCCATAATGTGTTATATGTGAGTATGCTAAGAAATATCAATAGGATCTGGTATTGGTGTTATCGACTCAGGATATGAAAAATTGTGAGTAATCTGAGATATTAGGAAAGTGGATGATTAAATAAGTGATTGAAAGACCGAGTGAGTCTATTGACTATGGTCATTTGGAAGAAATTATTTGAGTGAATAAGTTATTTAGGAGACGGAGGAAAACATAAGATAACATTACCTCCATTTGTTTGATCACTCAGGTAAAAATTTTGAAGACGAAATTCTTTAAGGAGGGGGGAATTGTTGGGTCCCGAACTTTTTCTTGGAAGTTAGAATTATTGTATGTGAAAATGTTGGAAGTTAAAAGTTGGAAAATGAAATTGAAACATGTTCACTGAGTATGCTTCGGTGTTTTAGCCATAACTTTTGCTTTAGTTAACCAAATGAGATGATTCTTGATTTAAATTAAACTAGAAAAATAGAGTTACAAATTGTCTGAAGAAATTGAGTTTTGATTCAGTCCTTAAGAATTTCAATTTTTGATGAAAGTTGAGCACAGAATATTGTTTTAGTTTAAGAACAGTTTGAAAATGTTTGGGGTATAACTTTTATAGTTTGTAACCAAATTGAAAGATTTTGGTGTTATTATAAACTTAAGACAATGAGGAACATTTTTCTGGAAGGAAGTGCAAGCAAACTCCTTCAATTACATGATTAAAAAAAGGTCTTAATTTTTTTGTAAGGAGTTAAGCATGACTTAAATGAATTTTGAGGTTTTGCTAGATTAATTATTTTATTTGGAGTTAATTATTATGTTGATGTTAGTAGCATTTTTAAAATAAAGATTAGTTAAATTAGGTAGCAAGAGTGTATATGTATAAGCGCATTTTGGAAAGAACACTTAAGCATTTAAGTTGCAAGGCTTATAAGTAAGGGTAAATTGGACATTATTCATTTATTAATGGCAAATTTGTAATAAGACATATGGGCTTGTTTTTAAGGAAGAAGCAAGAAAAAATTGAGAAAAAAAAGAGAAGAGAGGAGAGAGTTCGGTGAAGAAGAGGAGAAAGAAGAAAGAAAATGCAAGGTTTTGATTTTTGTAAGCCTTCAAGAGGGATTTTGAAGTTTGTTCAAGAGGAAAAAGGAAGAGGAGGATGAGAGCTTCCATTCAAGCCAAGAAACTCTTCATTTGGTGAAGGATTAAGGAAATCAAGAGAGAGGCAAGAGGAGCAAGGGGAGTAGAGGCTTTTTGAACAAGTTTATAAGCAAGGAATCAAGGTGAGTTTCATGTTTATAATAGAATTAATGAGCTATAAAGCTATAAATGTTTTCTTTAAAGCAAGAAAATAAAATGATTTCAAATTATTCCATTATTGTTACATTCATTGCTTTTGAATGATTTGAGAAATTGCTACAATTGTTGCATTCATTGCTTTTGAATAATTTGAGAAGTTGCTATGTGAATTTGGTTGACGAATTATGAAATGATGATGGAAATGTGTTTGAAATATTACATGCTTATGGAATTAAGTTTTTGAAATGTGCCATTTGGTAATAAGTTTTCAATTCATGAATTACATATTATGTGGATTTGTGGTGGTCCCCTAAGTTAAGTCAAGTGTATTTTGAGAAAAAGCTTCTCTCACCTGCCAGCTAGTGACATGGAGCTCCTTCATGGACTCCCTTAAGTTCACGGCTACATAAGACCACTGTGTGGAAATGTGTAGTACGTTCTATTTTTGGATCCACCCAAACCATTTCCGGTGTGCTTATGTGTTTATGATTTATGAACAAGTTGAAAAATGCATGAATTGTGTTATTGTGATTTTGATTACATGATAAGAATTTTGAGAAACGTGTGTTTTATGATTCAATAAGGATTTTTATGAAAATGAACTTTTTGAACAATTTTGCTTATTATTCGTTAAAAACTTGTTACCACGAGCCTTTTAAGCTCACCCCCATTTCTGTTCCATCTCTAGGTGATGAGCAAGAAACAGAGTGAAAGAAAGTCAAGACATTACTCCGGATTTGCATGTTTTGTTTTGTTTTGGAATAATTGATGTAAAACAAGGCTTTAGATGTATTTCGAGAATTATTGGGTTTTGCATTCTTTGTATATTGGATTTTGATATCGATGATGCAATGTGGCTTGGAAATGTCATTGAAGTTTGTACAACTCTTAATTTATGATGTTAATGAAATATGGAATTGTGTATGGATTTGAAATATGAATTGTGTATGGATGATGTTAAGTTGAAATTAGGTATGTTTGAAGTCATTAACTTAAGATGATGAATCTTGAGCATGAACTATTGTTATATATATAAGTGAGATGATATGGAAAAGAAAATAGGAATTATGAATGGATAAGAATGTTGTTGCCTTAGTTAAGGAAGTGAATTTGGGACAAAATTCAAGTTTTTCATAAGGAAAATTGCGTTCTAAACTCAAAGGAAAAACTGTATCGATTTAGGTAGCATTAGACAAAATTGTCTTCCTAGAAGTTGTAGATGATCTTTATAGCTTTCCAACGATATAAAGTTTGTAATTTTTGGACATCGGAATGGAAAGATATGATTGTTAAAAAGTTATGATGTTGCATAGGATTTGTGTATAGGACAGCTATGATGAATGATAGAAAATTGTAATTTTGATGAACCAAATGAGTTGAGAATTGAGAATGTTGTGAGATAAATTTGGTGTTTGAGTTGTTATGAAGTGATTTTGAACTAGAAGAGTCGAATTTGGGAAGATTATAAGTGAATATGATGTAAGATTGGATATAGGAAGCATTGGAGAGGCTTTGGAAGGAGTTTTGGGTCACCAATGTCCGTTTAACAGACTTTAGGTTCGTTTAACGGACCTTCTCGAGTGAAAAAGGACCCCCTGCCTCACCAATGTCTGTTTAACAGACTTTAGGTCCATTTAACGGACCTTCTCGGGTGAAAAATGGCTTTTAAGCCAGTTTATGTCCACAGGAAAGCTTAAGTAAATCACGATATTTGACCCTTTTAGAAGCAGAATCTCACATTGTGATCTTCATGAAATTTGTAGATCTCGAAGTTCTCTTTCTAACCGTCTAAGAACGACATCAATCAAATATCTGTGGTGAAAGTTATGACAATAGCGCCAAGACATGTTACTGCATGATTGAGGACTTAAACATATTAGATTCTTTTGCTCATAACCTCCTAATCCGACCTCAAAATGAAGTGATTCTTGAAGCAGTGGATTTCTAATACCTTTTACTATCTCTCCATGAAAATCGGTACCTTTTGGAGTTTATTTGAAAAAGTTTGATAGAAAGAAGTGAGGCGTCGGTTGGGAGAGCATGATTGGGGTATGAACACCCTTTAGCTTTTTAAGCATATCTTGAGCTATAGAGCTTCGAATGAGATGGTTCTTATTTCAAAATAAAGAAGAGACATAGAGCTTCATATATTCTGAAGAAGTCAAATTGAAATTTTGATTTGAAGATTTCCAAATTATGTTCACAAATAGGAGAATTAAGTTTGAGTATGGTGATTGATTTGTATGGGCACACTATTGAATAAATTGTGAGGAACTTTTTGAGATGTTATGAGAATGATGGTGAATTGATGATGGATAATGAGGGTTCAATGCAACAACCCTTCAAAGGTAATATATACACTTACGTTTCATGATTTTGCAAGCGTTAGACTCTGAAAATAAACGGGGTCCAACATATGTGGCATGAAAGCAAGAGTTGAGTTCTGGAAACAAGCAGAATCCAACAGATGTGGTATCAAAGCAAGAAGATAAATTGATGATGGTTAAAGAGATTACAAGGAACCAGGCTCAAGAATTATGGTATTCGCAAGAATTGAGTTCCGGAAACAAGCAGGATCCAACAATGATATTTGCAGGGAGAATTTATAATGCTCTAATAGTTTCTCCAGTAAATGTAACAACAGATACTTTAGTTAGAATCAAGTCTCCATCGCCTTTGCCCAAAGCTTGCATCATTTTCATTGACATAATATTTATGATCGAACCATTGTCTACCAAACTCTTGGTCTACTATTAACGTGGTCCTTAATGTATGAAGGTCTTATATGTTACATCATTATATCAACTAGCTTTTCTAACACCAACTTTTTTAGAATTCCTAGCCCCACAACCCATATTGATACTTTACACTCTCCTTTTCCAGAAAGTTATTCTGCCTTCTTTGCACAAGATTTACCAAATCTAGGGAGTTTTATGGAAGAAACAATAATGGTACTTGAATGAAAATTTCTCTAGCCGTAATAAATTCATTAGAATCTTCATCTTGACTCTCGGTGCGAGCCGAAATCCTAGAAAATCGAAAATTTTCTCTTGTCATACTTCATTTCTCCCTAGCAACTTCCACACATCTTCTTATTGTTAGGGTTTGAGGCACTCTCTTTAAAGAGGACGAGTCTTGTGAGGGATGGTTTCTTTTTGCTTGGCTTTTCCAATAATAAAGGCTTGCTTCTTTTAAGCTTGGCAGTAGATCTTTAATGTGGAAGCCTTTGTTTGAGCTCAAGTCAAAGGTACCAAATTTTTTGTATGCCTTACATGCTACCATTGCTGAGATAGTGGCATCCACAATAGTACTATAAATTGATGTTGTCTACACTAAAAACTTAGCATTCTAGGATCATATCTTTGTCTCAAGACTTGAGTGAACTCCATTTAGTGATTTTGTCCTATAATTCTTACTTTCTGTTGGATTTTAAGAATTTGGTGATTTTTAGTCCTAGCATTAGCATTTAAATTATATTTAGGAAAGAAAATAATTAAATTTGATGTTGATGCTAAATATTCTTTCACAATCTACAACTTCTTTTTGACATCTATCAAATAGGCGGAGATCGAACTTGGTGGCATTAATGGTTACAATTGGTGGGAATATTCATTTATCAACATGGTTTACTCAACTTTAGCAACAACAATATTTCCTTGTTGATTCAATCTTGGAAAACATTCTTGAACCCTCAATTCAGCGGACGACTCCATATATTATAGTATTTGTAGTAGTCTTTACATTTGAGTTCTTCCTTTGTGCTGATTCTATGCTTTGATGATAATGTAACTAATTTTTCCTTGCAAAAAAAAATTAAAGAACTCTTCTCGTTTAAAGGTGTCAAACATGTAATGAATTTAGATAGACAAAGCCTACATTTTTCTTTTGATTGCAAGAGATTTACGCTCTTAAGAGAAACATAGGTTTTAGGGATGTTGACTTCAGCCTAGACCCCGACAATTCTTATAAAGAACAAAATAAAGCCCACTTTGATCTTCATAAAGTAAAAAATGAGGTAAAATAAGTCTCACTCCTAACCTTTATAAATAGTAAAATGAGGCAAAATAAGATCTATTCTTGACCCTTATGAAAAATAAAATGAGGCGAAATAGGACCCATTATTGACCTTCATAAAGAGCAAAATGATACAAAATAAGGCTCATTCTTGATTATCACAAAGAATAAAATGAGACAAAATAGAGCTCACTTTTAACCCTCATAAAAACCCTTTTTTTTTTACTTTACCTAAAGCCTATAAAACATTAAAAATGGCCCTTCTGGCACTCAATTTGCTTTTATAATATAAGTACCTACTGAAACCCTTATTCATATTCAAACATTTTGTTGCTTGTTCATATAAATTACGAGATTTTATATATTAAAATTTTTCTGTAATTTAATATCAAGACCCTTTTAAACTAACTTCCCATAACCAATTTTTTCTTTTGATACCTAGTATTATTGTCAGGTAAAATATTTAGTAATGTAGTTTCATTATCAGAAATTTTAAAAACTCTTAAATTATTATTTTTATATATTTTTGGAACTTCTCTTAGTTATATTTCCCTTTTAATTCTTAATAAAAAAGGTACTGTTAGTTCTCTTTTATGTATTGAGTTAATTTATATAGTATTATTTAATGTTATATTTTCTATAACACAATTGTTCATACTTATATTTTTATTTATGTATTTTCGTATTTTATAAACGTCAAATTTTCATTTTTTTATCGAAATATTTTCCCCAAAACGCGCGTGAAGGTGAACGGCTAGTTAGAGTAAGACTCATTCATTTACTAACTATTGTTACTTTTTAGCTTCTATCAATTAAATAAATATAAGAAATACACATTATTTTCATTAAAATACAAAACTGATAATATTTAAAAATAGCTTTGGGCTTGGACCAACCCTGGATTTGTTGTTTATTCAAGTTGCCGTCTCCCTTAAACGCCGTCGTTCCCTTTTCACTTACGAATTCTTCTTCGCCTAAATTTGGATCGGAGTTTCTCATCTCTTCTCCTTTCTTTCTCCTTTCCCTTGGAGGTGGCATATCTTCGCTCGACAACTCTCCTATTTGGTAAACATCACAAAGGTTTTACAATCAAATTCTCTAAAGGGTGTCTGTTTTCCAAAATTAGGGAGTAAAATGAGCATGCTTTTTCCTTTTTTTTGGGTGGTGTCGAATTGGGCTTTTCGATTGAATTATGTGGTCTTTTGAACCGGATTCTTTGCTTGTTTATTGCTGATAATGAGGTCCTTATGTATCTAATCTATGTTTAACCATCGTCTTTTCTTGTTTTTCAGTTTATAACTATAATATGTTGTTCTTGTTTAAACTATTAATGTTAAGGTGCATCTTTGGGGAACCTATTAATATTGTCGGGACCTAATAGTGTTGAAGAAGGATGTTTTTCCTGAATTTCTATATTGATCTTCATGTTTCAGTGAAGATTACTGTATATGATGGGTTCTCAAGTTGAGCCAGTTAAAGAAGGTAATCCCGTTCCAAGTTCAGAACCAAAACCTGGAGAGGCGGGTAACAACTTTTCTTCTTGATCTTTGACCCCCTCAGTCACTATGAATGCCCAGATTTGTGCAATGGGCTTTTGTTTTATTGATCAAGAGATCTTGTTTGTTTTTTAGGGATGGAAGCACGTGTAGCAGCTATTTGGGAGCAAATGAATTCAAGGGTATCTAATAAGACTGTCAAAATGTTTTCAAACAAGCGTAGTGCTTCAACCATGAACTCTATTTCAACCAAGCTTAGTGATGTGAGGATAATCTGTCATTTGTTTCATTACTTTTAAAATTAAATGACTGAATATCAGTTGATTAACTGTGATTTTGTCTAATAGAACTGGATGACATATCTGGGCTTGGCACCTAAAGAGACTGCATCTCACGTGCAAGATAGCCAGCTTAAGGGATCCAACAGTGATATGGACAAGAAGATTGATGCTATGTGGGACCAAATGAATAGTAGAATATGTAATAAAATGTTAAAATCTTTTTCAAACAAGTCTAGTTCAACTGCAGATAATTCTTCTCAACTGAAATCTGATGTAAGGTTTTTTTTTTCCTCAAATTTTCTCAATTTTTCAATGGAATTAAGCTGCTCTATCTGATTTATTATTCCAAACTAGAATTGGATGACTTTGCTAGGCCTGACATCAAGGAAAGTAGGAGGTCCTGAGAAGTATTCACAACAGCAGGGAATTAGTAGGGCAGAATATGATAATAGCCATGAGGCCAGAAAGGTTGCTGCTGCTGCTCTTTCTGCTGTCAAGGATGCTGCAGCTGTTGCATCAGGCAGGGGAAAGGTTGAGGTGGGTAAAACCTCTATTCCTATTCATAAACCTTGGTGTCCTATTTATTACCCTTCTCTGGTAATACTTTTAACTGGTTATGTAATGGTTTAACATCCCTGGAAACTGTCTGGAATAAATTGTAAGGCATGTTCAGACATACAAGCATGGGGATTTTGACTCATAACCAATTCTTGGTCATATTTTTTTGATACATGCTATTGTACTGCTCAAAAAAGAGTGAGAATGAGAGCATATCTATTTGAAAATTTGCTAGCTTCTAATCTATCTACACTTGAGCCTATTAATATGGTGTTTCTGTACACAAAATCCAATACTTGGAAAGCCAATTGATAATTCTATTGGCTATCTGAAGGGGCTTATGACATGCCAGTTTGAATATCAACAATTTGGTTATTGTGATCAAATTTGTGCTTTCTTCTGCAGATCACAGAGGTCCGGGACTTTGCTGGTCAAGAAATTGAAATAAAGAAGCTTGTAGATGCAGAATCAAAGGAGGCAGCTGAGAAGGCCAAAGCTCCTACCCCCTCTGCTGTTGATGCTGTTCTGGAACAAATTAAGAAGAAACCAAAACTCAGTGTGCTTGACAAAACAAAGAAAGATTGGGGAGAATTTAAGGACGAAAATAAGGGAATAGAAGAGGAGTTAGATGCTTACAAGAAGAGCTCAAACCAGTACCTAGACAAGGTTTCATTCTTACAGCGTGCAGATTACAGGGAATTTGAGAGGGAGAGAGATGCACGATTGGCCCTGCAGGTCAGGAGGCGCCAAGATATGCGAGGGGAGCCATAACTTCTTGCTACTTGTATTGTTTCTCTGCTACCATGCGTTTGTTTGTGGAAGTAGTGAAATTTGGACTTGCAACGATTGAGGGGCCCTTTATGAAGTGGGGACATAAGCATTGGTCTGAATGCCTCGAATGGATTAGGGACTTGTGAGATCTATTGGCACGTGTAAAGAAATAGAGATAAGCTGAGGTTTCAATTCTAGCAAATGTTTATCAATTTTTATGAGCTAGGCTTTGAGGTTCTTTGGTGCTAGGTGCAGGAGCAATTGTTTTTGCATGATGATAGAAAATGCGCAATGTCTAACCCAATTATACCCATTATTTTCTATTACTACGTTTCATCATTACATCATTGGTTTGAGACGTGAACTTCTGGGAATAACCATTTTATTAGGCATGTCATGTTTTCGGCAAAAAACAGTTAGAGGCTGATGCCACTTGACATTTGCCTTTATGATGAGGACTAAATGGTTTATACTTTGACTACTGCGTAGAGCACGTCGTCTGTTTGATTATGTTCTGGAGTTTGTGGCAAACGATCCTCCACGCCTTCTCGGCTGCTGCAGCATTTTCTTCATCTTTGATGGTGTACTGGGTGTTCTTACATTTTCTTCACGTAGGAATATAATTTTTGGTGACAAAGTTGCGACAGAAGACGGTTTATGGCGTTATGCCAAATGTATAAAACTTCGCACGACTATAATGATAAAAATAAAACCTTGATACAGAACTACTGCAGTAAGAGAGCTTCTCAAAACTTGGTTGACACTGGACACCGGAATGAAGCTTAGAGCCTTAACCTGATACAAAATACACGATCATAATCAACTGGAAACTTCAAAGTAAGAATTATGACAGGTGCTGGAGAAACATCAAGCAATTAGAGCCTTAACCTGATAAAAAATACACGATCATAATCAACTGGAAACTTCAAAGTAAGAATTATGACATGTGCTAGAGAAATATCAAGCAACTGCACTGATAATGATACATCAAAGCATGAAAACATCTGCTCCTAAATTTAAACTAAAGGCCTCCGACATTTGCATGTGTGCTCCTTCAACTTACCAAGGACGTTATTGGTGCATAAACTCGCATTAGGTTATTCTCTCTCGAATACATTCAAGTAAATGAACAGCAAATTTCTATTTAAGCAAGTGATTGTTAAAACAATTCCGAAGTCCTTGAAAAATAAAATGAAAACAACAAGACGTAATTATCTTTTATATGTGAATGGGCTTGTCATAAGTGGCCATGGCAGCCTCCTTCAATGCTTCACTCATTGTGGGATGTGCATGGCACACGCGTGCTATATCCTCACTTGCTGCATCATAAGTAAGGGCGATTGCTGCCTCGTGAATAAGCTCCCCAGCATTAGGTGCCATGATATGGACTCCTAGTACTTTGTCAGTCTCCTTATCAGCCAATATCTTGACTATCCCCTCAGCATCATCAATGGCTTTAGCACGACTATTTGCCAAGAACGGGAACTTTCCAACACGATAACTAATACCAAGTGCCTTAACTTGCTCTTCAGTCTTACCAACATAAGCAACCTCAGGATGTGTATAAACAACTCCAGGGACCTTATCATAGTCCACATGGCCGTGCTTGCCAGCTATAAACTCCACACAAGCAACTCCATCCTCTTCAGCCTTGTGGGCTAGCATTGGCCCTGGAATTACATCTCCAATGGCATAGACACCAGAAACATTTGTTTGAAACCTATCGTTGACTAAAATTCGCCCAGCCTTGTCAGTTTCCACACCTATCTTATCCAAGTCAAGCCCAGCAGTGAATGGAATCCGACCAGCAGAGACAAGAACCACGTCAGCTTCAAGTGTTGTCTGCTGGCCACCAGATGCAGGCTCAATGGTCAACTTCACGCCATCACCAGATGTATCAACTCCAACAACCTTAGTTTTGAGCATAAATTTCATCTTCTGCTTCTCAAGGCTACGCTGAAATTGCTTTCGAACCTCCCCATCCATGCTGGGTACAATATCAGGAGCAAACTCAACAACAGTTACTTCCGAACCAAGCCGGCCCCACACTGAGCCCATCTCCAGCCCAATGTAACCTGCCCCAATGACCACAAGCTTCTTAGGGATTTCGGACAAAGCTAAAGCACCAGTAGATGATACAATTTTCTTCTCATCTATGGTTACACCAGGCAGAGATTTGATATCTGAGCCAGTGGCAATAATAATATTCTTGCCCTTCACGGTGGCCTTCCCACCATCAATGCTGTCTACAGACACTTCAGAGGGAGAGACAAACTTGCCGTAACCTTTGACATAGTTCACTTTGTTCTTCTTAAATAAACCTTCAATACCTCGAGTAAGGTTTGTTACAGCTTTGTCTTTTTGAGCCATCATGGCTGCTAAATCAATCTCAACAGAAGAGAACTTTACTCCATGGTTAGCAAATGAATGTTGGGCTTCATGGAACATGTGGGACGAGTGTAGAAGTGCCTGAACAAAAGATTTCAATCAATTTACAAATGCATAGACAATAGACCACGAAGTTACCAATAAATGCCTATTACAAGGTCACAGTAAAGTTACATATGGTCCGAACTGATCAGATAAACTAATACAACACAGTAGGTAAGTTTGTTAAAGTGGCAGGCTATAGTTCACAAATGAAAAAAAAAAACATATATATAAATATATTGTCAGAGTCTTCGGGAAGAAAATTGTCACTGAAAGCAGAAAGGTGAGATCTGGCTACGTGATGAGTTAGAAAAAGGAGATAACTTAAATACGCTAATAGCTAGTATCAAAGAATGGCAAACTGCCAGAACTAATTAAACCTCTTACAGATATCAAAAATCTAAAAGCATTACTCAAAACTACTTGGTTTTGAAAATGACTTATTTTGAATCATACATAGGAGAAGCTCATTACCACAAAGTTCTTACATTTACATTCTGCCACATACTTATCTTTAAAACAACTGGAAAATAGAAGAAATTTCAGCTCAAAATTCTCAAGAAGGAAAGCATCCTTTACATCCATCACAAAAGAAACATCTTTTAATTGATCCGTTCACATCCCCAACAAAGGAAAACTACAAGTATTAATTTCCACAACCAACAAAAAGCCATTATTTTACTTTGGTTAGCGCCGAAAAATCGAGCAATCAATTGAAAGCAATCCCCGGGGAAAAACGTTTATATAAATTGACATAAAAAGACGGTATGAACATAGAATTGAAAAAATAACCTTGAAACCAAAGCTAGATCAGAAGCTAAGCAAACAGAACCAAAACAACTATACATAGCCCCGGAATCTAAAAAAGAGAGAAAGTCAAAAGTTAAAAACCTAACAAATATAAATTTGTAATAAATTTATATATAAATACCTTAGAAGGGATGCAGCCAACATTGAGGCAAGTGCCACCGAGAGTACCGCGTTTCTCGATACAAGTAGTTTTAAGGCCGAGCTGGGCGGCTTTGATGGCCGCTACGTAGCCACCGGGGCCGCCGCCGATGACAACGACGTCGTTGTCGTCAGATGCGGCTGAAGCGAATTGGCGAGAGAAGGATGAAAGAGCATGGGAATTACGGACAGGGAGCAGAAGATGATACGCTTTTCTTCTCGCCAAATTTGCCATCGCCATTTTCGATTCCTTCTGCTTTTTTCCTCTCTATACAGAGACACACTCTGACTCGCCTCTCTTATATATAAAATAATGAAACAGTGAGGGAGTGATTTTACTCTGGTTCTAAATAAGCCTGTTCTTGCGTACCAATGACTGGACTGGATTCTTACGCGTCAGACCACTGAATGAATCAAAGCCGTTGATTTGGCAGCTTGACTTAAGTGTTATATATATATATATATATATATTGAAACGTTTGATCAATAATAAATTAACGTTAAAAGAAAAAAATGATCCTCTTTCAAGGCATAATATGAATAGCTGTAGAAATGGAACTAAGATACTCTCTTTAATTTTATAGTATCTTATTGTATTCAGTAAATCTCAACTATTTATTTATATAGATCTTGTGTAGACTTTACATAAATAAACATAGAGTTTATATAAATAAATAACTAAGATTCACTATATACAATAAGACACAAAAAAATTGGACAAAAAACTTAGACTCGTAAAAACGGAGCTAAGCTACGTACCTCTTTAAACCTTTTATAAAACAAATAATCTTGTGATCTGAGTACGTTATATGTAAATTTTACATAAAGAATGACAAGGGTAATAAGACGGATATTATTATTTTTATTATATTTCTTAGGATAATCTTCTTCCATACAAAACGATGGCCTCAGAATCAGATTCCTTACCAGTACCATCACCCCCTTCTGTCTGCAAATGAGGTGTGGCATTCATTTTGTTGCATAGCCACATCGCATCATTATTTACTTATCATCCCTCCCATACCCATGAAACTATTCGCATTCACGCTTCAGTTGATAGTTGATACCAAAACAAATATTAAATAATAAATAACCAGCAATTCATCAGCAAATACTAAATATGCTCTCTTCTACCCTGCAATGATCAAGAACTCATCATCTGATGATAACATTATTACAGACCCAAATGGAAGTTTCAAATCCCAGTCACCAAGAGCCCGATTGACACAGAGATTTCCATTAAGATATTCTTCTTCAATGTAACCACCTATCTGTTCAACCGTCTGCACTCAAAGGCAAGTATGAAGGACGGTGATCTTGGGGACATATCACCAGCTGACCATTTCCTACAAAAAACTGCTCGACAGTCCCCAGCATTAGCAACCAGTAAATGCCTTCCAAGAACAAGGGCAGTTAAAGCAGTTGTTCCACAAGAATTACTAACAGTACTTTCAATGGCCAAGGCACAGTCTGCTAGTAAAACTGCTTACTGGTGGGAATTCACCAATGCTGCTATGAAGACAAAATCGGTAATCAGATGTTTGTGGCAAATCAGCATCTTGAAAAAACAACCTCATCGCGTTTTGTTTGACATAGGCGGTTGCATCAGGTTGTCCATTGCTGTCGAACACAGCATAAAAAGCTCTTGGTCACTTGAAAAATGAACCTTAATGTACAGATAAGTCTATCAATCCGTATGTGTTCATCATCCATGGAAGGCCTAGATCCAATATCAGTATAGCTGCCAGAACAAATGCAATGAATGGACTTGCTAGCAGCAGCTTCATTAATTATTTCTTTAATGGAATCTGAACAACTCACAATCTATAGTGCATAATAAGAATGTAGTTAAGTTCATATTCCAGAATACTACCTGTCCTATAATAGTGTTTATGCAGCACTGCAAAGGAAGAAACAGAGATAACTGCACCACAATCAAAAAGGGATGGGAAGGGTTACAAGGGAAAGACAAGCATCATAGAATTCTATTTAACCCACTTTATAAGCTCCACTACTTGATAGAACAGTTTTTTCCTGTGCTTTCATAAAGGAACAAATAACCTAGCAAAACAAAAGCAAGAATGTGCAAAGCGCTGAATTTATGAAAGCATAGTGGTTTTTGGAGCCAAACAACCACAATTTAGAAAAAGCAAGCCCCAATTTGTAATAATGAAAAGAAAATCAGAAGAAAGGTTGGATTTAAATCGTTCTTTCAATACAAACACACAATATAAAAATCTAATTCTGTAATGCTCAGTCGAGGGAGGAGACAACAATTAACTCTAATCTCAGCAATTGGGTCAAGATCCACATGCAAACAAATAGAGCTCAATTCTCAGCAATGAAAAGATGCAATCCTTAGTTTGGCTTCGTAACAAGACAACATGGGAACTAGAGATTAGCGTAGGATGACCAAATAAAAAAGAAAAACGAAAAGAACAATCATAACCAAGTCTACTTACAGAATGAAAAATATACTCTCAAAGAAAAAAAAAGTAACAAGAACCTATAGAGAATCTATGAAAACACAGCTTTCAGGAAAACCCATATTTTAATTTGAGGGGAGAAAACAGAAACGGTCAAATCGCAGAGAACGGACTACGGAGGTAGGCAAATCGCAGTCAACCGGTCAAGCTCAAGCATGTTGATTTGAGAAAACAGAGAAGAATAAGAAGTTAGAGAAAAGGACTCCTTACCGTGAGCAGTGAGCACTCTCAAATGTGTATGATGTTTCCCTTTTACCGTGAGCAAGGCAGAGAACAGAGAACTGAGAAGTGAGAAGAACAGAAGTTAGAAGAAAAATACCTAAAAGAAAACCCTACCGTGATCGACGACCGAGAACGAGGAACAGAGAAGAACAAGAATTTAGAAGAGAAAAGGACTCCTTAGTACCGTGACCGACGACCGTGCGCAGTGAGCAAGAGTGATGAATACCAGTTGCAACAATTTCGATAGCACTCTCAATTCTCAATTTGTGTTTCTGCAGACTGCGATAGACGATAGTGTTAATGGCTTAGTGGGTACTACTAGATTTAAATTTTCAGAATAGTTAAAACCTAATTTGGGTTAATAGAAGAGGGGAGAATGGAGAGAGTAATTCGGGTAATCGAGTAACCCGAATTTTTTTTGGAGTTACCCAGCCCGGCCCGAAAATAATTCGGGTAATATCCGGGCTGGCCCGAATTACCCGAACTTCACCAATTTATTACCCGAATTAATTCAGGCCGGGTCCGAATAATGCTCACCCCTAACTGCCACCAATGCCATTATTACTGTCGCCGCTACCGCTAGCACTTCCTGTAGTGCCAGATTTTGTGTATCGCTACTGTTTCTTCACCACCAATGCTCTTTAATGCACTGCCAAAATAGAAATAGGATTTAACATGATGATGGTATCTTGGATCCGCAATCTCAACCCGTCAATGTATCTCGCCACCAACTGCTCCTCAGTCTCCTAAATTTCTTTTTACTAGGAGTAGATATAACTCAGTAGTATATTCATTTGCTGATCTCGTGCTCTGCTTCAAATTTTGCAACCTTTGGTACATCAATCGCTAGAAATTGTAAGGCAGAAAATTGGCACACATATTTTTCTTAACTTTTCCCATGTGACAATTTTAGACTTACCCAATCTTTGTCGGGTTAATTTTAATTACTGCCATTAACTTATGGCCTTATTTCAAAATCTGGTAGCCACCAATTGCACACCTTTTATTTTTCAGGTGCATTTTTTAAATATAGAATTTCATTTATTGTAGCTAGCCAATCCAGGAACTTTTCAGGATATAGACTGTTATGGAACTCAAGAATTCATGTCCTCATTCTAATCTCCCATATTTGCTAATCTCTCTCAACACATGCTTTAGGATGCTTACGCACAGGCTCGTCAAAATACTCATCATCCTATTTGTTGTTAAAATCATCATCAACATCTCCAAATACTGGATTCCTATGATGTCCAGGAATATTCAAATTTCCCAATACCTCGTTGAATCTCGTCATCGTACGTTCTACTGCAGTCTCCATATTGCGATCTACGATCTGGGCAACCAACTGTTCAATCTCATCACGATCATACACCTCTCTCTTCTGGCAGTCTTTTGTGGAGGCACAATCACATAGATCGAACTTGGCTCTAATACCGACTAATGTAGCAAAAACAATGCGAAACCATGGTATAAATTGATACCGTTAATTTGAATCATGAATACCGATAATAACACTATTTACCTATTGATTCAACAAGAATGCCACGAAATAGGTCAAAGATCACTAATACCGATAATAACACTATTTACCTTCTGATTCAACACAAATGCCAGGAAATAGGGCAAAGAAAGGCACACAACCGTCAGGATCTATTATTCATAAAAAGACCTCGAAATACATAGTTTGGGTGACTTAAATAGTCAAACCCTAAACATTACCAAAAATGGCAAAATACTAAAATATCCTTATTTTGAAAATAGACAGAAAAATATGAAAAATGCAATGAGTAACACTGAAAACGGACATTCCTACTAAAAGTTATGACAAATAAAAAAGTTTCCAAAAATAGCAAAAACGAGAAATCGACTCCAAAAATGTGAAAATTTGACTGCTTTTGAAGTCGACATAATTATGACCGCATTTTGTCAAATCTGTCTATAGATGCACATGCTATCTCTTAGACTACATTAAGAGGGAAGACTCTCTCATAGTAAAGAGGAAATTGTAGAAACTACGGTCAAATACTACCAAAAACTATAGGTTACGAGTGAGGAAGTAGAATGCGAATTGAATGAACTTGAACCTTATGTAACTGACTGTTTAAGCTAGGAAACAAAGGATAACTTGTTAAGGCTAATAATGGGGTACCAAATTAAAGAGGTTTTATTTAACTTAAACCCAAACAAGTTTCTTAGGTCAGATGGTTTTAGTACTCACTTTTTCCAAAGTACTTAGGCTATTACTGGTGATTTAGTGACAGAAGTTGTACAAAAACTCTTTTCTAAGGTTAAAATTCTGAAAGATAAAAGATATATTTGTTTGCCTATTCCTAGAAAGTCAAACCTGAGAGCTATGAATGACTACCAACTGATTTCCTATTGTAACAAAATATACAAGGTCATCTCAAAGCTGATAGCTCAAAGGCTCAAAGAGTCCCTTATAGGAAAAATCAACATAATACAAAGGGCTTTTGTTCCAAATAAAAATATTAGTGATAACATACAAATGATTCAAAAGTTATTGAAGGATTATGAAACCAAAAGACCCATTAAGAGTTATGCGCTGAAGGTTAATCTTTATAAGGCCTTTGATACTATTCAGTGTAGCTTCACTATTTAGAGTCTGCAAGCATTTGGTTATCTCCTAAAGTTCATATAATGGATACATTCTTGTATAGCTTTGTTTCCTTTGGTATTCTAATTAATGGTGCCTCACTAGGGTAATCAAATCAAGTGGCCTGTTTGATTCAAGGAATAGAATAGATAGGGAATAGAATAATTATTCCTAGGAATAGAACAGAATGAGTATTACTTTATTTAGAGTATTATTTTAAATTTTGTACTTATTATTATTCTTATTATTCTTAATTTTATTATTGTTGTTGTTGTTGTTGTTGTTGTTGTTATTATTATTATTATTATTATTATTATTATTATTATTATTATT
>JANVCL010000213.1:16493953-16545382 GCA_026546855.1 Erythroxylum incrassatum | reverse complement strand
TCATTCATTACAAGGAATCATACCATATTTCCTTATTAAATTTCATTTAATAATTTCTAATTTCCAAGAAAAGTTTGAGGTCCAACAGCACACCTCAGGTTAAGATGGATGTGTTTCTCTGCTTTGTTATGCTAGGCAATTGATAGTTATCGTCAGCTGACCCATCTAGCTTACTAAGTTATGGATTCTAGAACTTATATCTTGCTGAAATTGCAAAGTATTAGTAGCAAATGACATAATTAAATCTTCCAAAGATGTACCTGAGTTGGAATCAAATGCTTTTTAGTACATGTGATAATTGTTGTACATCCTGCAACTCATATAGGAAGTAATCTTACTAGTTATTCCATCCATAACTAAAGTTCGTATGATCACTCCAAACTTGGTTGTAGGATTGAGAGTACAAGTTATAGGAAAATTTTCCTTCAATAGCATTGATAATATCCAATAGTGACATACTCCCTTCCATGTATCCCTTTTATATACAAACACAAATAAATGTGAAAAATAAAGAAATAAATGTAAAAACTAAATAGAAACAAATATATACAAAATACAAATTAAAATCAAGAACAAAGATTAAAACACCACACTCCCCGGTGCCAAAAATTGGTAGCGCATAACACGACATAAAATAACTAGAATTAAAACCATAGTTAGTGATGAGTCTAGGTCAATCCCACAGAGAGTGTGTATAAAACTTTTGTAATGAAAATAATCGGTGTTTAGGTATTGGGGGGTTTGTTGGTTTTCAAATAAGAAAATTAAATGAAACTAAACTAACAAAAAACAAATTAATGAAAACATTCAAAAATGATGAAAAGTAATGAATGCTTTAGTGATCCGATCTTCGGTTTAATCTTGACCTACACATAAATAAGCATATTTCATTGTTTTGTTATTTTCATACCTCTCATAGCAACTATTGATCGTAAATTAACAACAAACTCTGTTAATCACAATTTTCCCTTAGGTCGTGTTTAATTGAAATAAGCTCTTTAATTAAACCTAGCTATTAGACAACCTAGACTAAGTTCTCTAGATTTAGTCAAATAGTCGCATTATAAATAAGAAAAATAGAACAATCTAGGCAACATCCATATAAACTTGGGTCACCCTAATGAAAACCATTAGTTGCTATAAATAATCAGAAGCGCAACAATTAAGTAATGGGCTCATACATTAATAATCTAATAAGAATGATACTAACGATTATCCATACATGAATACTGAAATTCATAAGTATAGGATAACATAATCAATCCCTGGAGAGAGAAAGAACAACAAACACAATATAGATGTGTCCAAATATGTTCTTCAGTGTCGATTTCACCTCCGAAACTAAATTAAGGAAGTTTAGCTCTCTATGGGTCTCCAAAGGGTGCGTGCCCCTCATTTTTCTCCTGAAACAATTCATAAATTATTTGTCCACTTTTTGTTGCCAACATTGTATTTATACTAAAAACTAGGTTTCCGAGTGCCAGGCCACAAAAGTCACAACCGTGAACCTTTGAGTCAAGGCTTTGAGCTTTGATGCAAGCTATAGCTTATGTGGGAAGTATTTCGAAGCTTACTTATTTCCACCACGCTTCCGCAGATAGTGGCGTAACCTAGACCGATGAGCGACTCCTGTTTTTCTGGGAATTGAACTCATGACGTGGGGCAGTTACCAAGCTGTAACCTGAAGCTTTGATACCATTGGTCCCAAAAGCTATAGCTTGTGGGGGAAGTGCTTTGAACCTTACCGTGACTTGATGGTCACGACCATGACTTAATGCTTGCAACATATACTCTTCATCTTTATTGGCATTTTCTTGTATCCTCTTGCTCTAATCCTTCTCCTTCTTGTTTCACGAAGACAATTAAGTGTGAATCTCAAGCAGATGACTCAAAGAGTGTGCTTTCAACTCATTTTAGCTATTATACTTCTGAATTGTACCTAAAATTGAATATGAACTAAAGGTGAATGTCTTAAGCATTTTAAAGTATTAATCACTAAGTGTCATAAATGTATCAACAATTAAGGACATATCATGATGGTAGTGTCATAAATGTATCAATCAATTAAGGACATATCATGATGGTAACCTATTTGACAAAGTCTTTTATATTTCTTTCTCATCCTCTTTCAAGTAGCTTTCTTCAAGATATTCTGAGTTAGGATCTTGAAGATCGGTTAAAGTGAGGTGACAAACATTCGAAATTTTTTGCTATCGACCATGGAGAATGGTTGTCTTAATCTGGAAATAAGGAGAGTAACAAGGAGAGTTTAGGGAATCTAAGAAAAAACAAGTTGTCTTAATATGGAAATCTGGAATTTTTTAAGATTCTCCCCTCATTGATCTTTAAATCTTTTCTTGTCGTTAAATAATTTTTGAAGCTTCTAGAATTTTGTCATTTAATTTGTTCCAAAAATAGCCAAAAGTTCTAAATTCCCAGGAGCTAGAAAAACACGCACTTGTGGCTTGCATGATTTCACAGCCATGTTATTGCTGGTGTTTTTTTGTGTTTT
Source organism: Erythroxylum incrassatum (assembly GCA_026546855.1). Taxonomy (NCBI): domain Eukaryota; kingdom Viridiplantae; phylum Streptophyta; class Magnoliopsida; order Malpighiales; family Erythroxylaceae; genus Erythroxylum; species Erythroxylum incrassatum. The sequence continues at coordinate 16,542,870 of JANVCL010000213.1, read as the reverse complement.
AATTGTTTGATTAGTTTAGAGCAAGAATTTAACAGAATCAGGAAATCAAAGAAAAAAAGGAGGAATGGTTTGCCCTACATTTGAATTGGCGTTGTATTGTTAATCTTCCGATTCTTGGATTGCAATTGTTATACACAACAAAAATCAGGGTTGTTTTGGGTAATATAATTCTGATTACTATAAGACTGGTTAATAAAGTTGTATTAATGGATTCAAAAGTAAAAGTTCATAAAGGACAATGCGAGCCAGTCAAATGGTTGTACGTATTTGTGAAATGATTCAGCCAATTCGTAAACAACAATAATCGGTGTGGCCTTGGGGCTCAAGATGGGAACAATATGCGAGGAAGCCACGGCAGGGATCCCTCAGCCAGTACTCTATGTACAAAGAAAACTATAGGCATGTACAATAACGGTATAAAGACAACTGTACACTCGTACGAACTGCCATCCAAGGTAGAGGAGTTCATAACTTGAACAGCAATAGGTGGCTAGCATGTCAACTACGGTTCTGAAAATCAATTGGAGTCAGCACCAAAGGTTGAACTTAAAGGAACCGAAGAAGGCATTTGCTGAGGAGACCAAGCCCCTTCTCTTGGAATTGCTTCGAGACTGGAGCCATCCCCGATTGGCGAATATGGCTTTGTAACTTTATTTTTCAGCATTTCCTGAATAAATATCAGAAGTTATTTACCCTAGACGATGAACTAGCTATTTTGTCATAAGATAATGTACACATTCAACAACTTAAACAAATGCTAAAAATTCACCAAAAATGTGGTAAACCAGATTTAGTGTCAAGAGCATAATAAGTTCACTCCTTTGTCCCCAGGAGAATAAACGTGTTTAGAAAGTACCCTGGTTAAGTTTCGCCCGTAAATGTTCATTGCTCTATCAATTGAAGAATAAACCTCAAGGGCCTCATCTGTTTCACGGCTGCATTTTAGTACACGAGTTTGTTCCTTTGCATCTGTTCTACTCCGTAAGTAAAGAATAACTTGCGATGGTGGAGATTTTGGTCCGTCCTTCTTTCTTCGAGTCAATTCCATTGTCATCAAATCATCCCAAAGCACATCCCAGAGAATTGAACATGGATCCCTAACTGGACTGAATTTTCGTTGACCAATAACATAGGATGGTTGCTGAAACAGATAGAAGGAACCACTCAATTTAGCTCCTTAGCTGAGACACAGACATGTTACAACAATAAGTCCTTAGTCAACGGAACTTACTTGCAACAGCATCACCCTTCGATGTGTTACAACGACAATTTTTCCTTTAGGAAGCATATAATGATCTTCATAAGCATCAGACAGGGCAAACTTTCCACGGACTTTAAATAAGTCAACCGAGCCCAAAAATGACCCTGATTCTGCAAGTTGTAATATAACCTACATGATGACCAACTGCGATAAGATTCAAAAGCATGAAGACATTCACATGAAAAGTAATCAAACGAAAAAGAAAATATACTATAGGAATTATCAAAAGTGGAAGATATTACGTTGCTGGAAAACAAAAAAGTAATGACAGAAAACACGAGAAGCATTTTATATCAAATTTACTAAAATTAATCGATCCAAGGCATGCATTTCTGTTATGAGGCCTGTAGGGATTGAGAAAAAAGAAGATAATCATGGTCTCATGATGTTGTAATTTTATCAGCTTTCTTCTCATCATTTCGTCACAAACTATTAAATAAACATGTTATGGTCATAGGATATACATCTACCCCAAAAAGTTAAACATGCATTTATTATCCATACCTGTCCATTGGCTTTGTAAGAATTATAAGGGCGAAGCAAATTATCACCACCAATTGCACGAGGCAGTCTTCTGCGGAGAAGTTGTTCTTCTGATGTTATGGCTGATGCTATTTTCATTTTCATTGCATTGGCTCCTTCAGTAGTTTTCGACAGAAGATCCAAAACCCCACTAACTGGTTGAGCAGCTGCACCAATTATTCCTTTCCCAACACCTTGAACAAAGCCCTCAACCCCTGAAGATTTGGCTCCTTCAAGAGGCTTAGTTAAAATGCCGGTAACACCTCTAAATAGGCCTTTTGCTAAGGCTCCACCTCCCTCCCTGATAACATCGCCCAAGTCCTCTACACCTTTGCTCTCCTGGAAATAAAAAGAGATTGAGCACACAATTTAGAGAGGAGACAAGCAAGCATAAAGTTAGAATACTATGAAGATGTTTCAACTGGAAAATAGAAACAAAGACAGAAAACAGGGGTCAAGATCAGCTGTGTAGGATGAATAAGTCCAGTGAGAATAGTAGACAAAAGAAGGAGAAATTGCATGTATTGGAAATGACACTGGCTGTAATTTCAGCATTGTTCGAAACACAAAGACAAGGAAAAGACACCAGTGACACCTTGAAGCACAAAGCTAGAATACCATGAAGATGTTTGATGTGGATGATTTTGTTGGAAGAAGTTATCATCGTAGGAGTTTAAAGTCTATTAGTATTTTTACCTAATTAGTAGTTTTAAGTTTATTAGTATTAATACGTAATTAGTAGTTTAAGTTTGTTAGTATTACTACCTAGTTAGGAGTTTCAGTTTGTTAGCATTACTAGGAGTATAGTAATTAGTAATTTAAGTTTGTTAGTACTACTACCTGGTTAGGAGTTTAAGTTTGTTAGTATTACTACCTAACTAGAGTCCTAATTTAGGTAGGAAATTGTCTTTCTTTGCCTATATATATAGGCAGGTAATATTCATCTTAATTTAGTTCACAATAGCAGTAGTTTTAGAATAGCTTTGTTCTCTTTTTGCTACCAAGATAGGTTCTTCAAACAAAGGAAGAAATACCAACAAGGGAAAAAAGGTGGACTTCACTGTTAATCGTCCAGTGAAGTGGTCCTGTTCTCAGGCCCATAACAATGTTTCAACTGGAAAATAAAAACAAAGGCAGAAAACAGGGGTCAAGATCAGCTGTGTAGGACGAACAAGTCCAGCGAGTATAGCAGACATAAGGAGAAATTGCATGCATTGGAAATGACACTGGCTGTAATTTCAGCATTGTTAGAAACACAAAGAGAAGGAAAATGAGACAACAGTGACACATTCTCGCAGTATGGTGAGACAAGGAAGGTAAGACATCATCAATAGATTCCAGAAATGGTAGTGAGATAGAGAGGAGGAGGAAAATGACACTGGTGGTATTTCCAACAGCAGTGATGAGAAGAGTGTGTGTAAAGTGGGTCACATTTTCCTTGATTAGCCCAGGTTTCCAAAGGGATATTTTTCTTATTCTCTATCCCTACTTTGTCACTTCACTTTAGTTGATGTAAACCACCTTTGAGCATACTGCCATTTACTCCACTTCTCCTGTGCCTCTCCTTCACCATTTGAATGTCAATCTTTTCGTGGATTCCCCTTTGCTACCTTCTAAAGTAACTATGTGTGCTACTCCTCCAACTTCTCCTTCCTCTCCTTTACTCCTACTCAGCCAGTATAATACATAGCATAATTAGATGAAGAAATTTACCTCTCTCAACGGAAACATGCTCTAAAATTGCGAGAGAAAATTGAATTGTGTTACAGATTATAGATATCCACTGATAGGAAACAAATTATAGGCTTGATCATAGGGATTACATTCCCTAGTTAGTGTTGATATATATATATATATATATATATATATATATGACCCTATTCTGCACATAACATATTGAGAAACAATACCTTTTCTCCTAAGTTTATATGGTATAAGAGCTTAGTTTGGTTATTTGAGGGTTTAGTTTTTCTTTCTGAGTGAGCAAAAGTTCCAGGTTCTTCTTCTTGCTTCAGTTAGTCTGCCAAGGGACAGAACATTGCAAGTGTTTGGGACACTTGTTCACAATGACTTGCTACTCTCGTCGCTGGCACCCGTAGACACATCAGCTACCGACTGGCTTCTCCCTAAAGATCGGTTGTCAGAAACCCCACGAGTGAGTCACATGTGCTGACTGGATATCATGTCATTTGTTCCACATGTCTGTGTATGGAAGCGCATGCAACAGAGCTGTGTCATTCAATCACCTTTGCCAGTATTGCCTCTCTCCTCTCTTGGGTGATTGCTTTCTTCATCATCATTGACTGCCAAGCAGATTCTCCACTGTTTCACCATTGAACCCTTTGCTACGAGTTTCAATCCTTGCTCCTCTGTATTCTTAGGCATGTTGGTGGTATTGCCACTCTAGGTCACTTGTTTGTGTTGAAATTGTGATGTTATTGGTCTGGCTTCCTTAGTGGAGTAGACATTCAGCCCTTAGGTGTGGTTCTTTAAGGACATATTTGTGGCTGGTCCCTTGGTGATTCCGCAGGTGCCTTGGTGAGGTAAGCATGGAACACTAAATTTTTTAGTTTGGTTTGGTTCACTAAAATTTTCAGATTTATCTACCAAATAGTTCTAACATAATTGCGTTGGTATATTTGATTCATTTTACTATGGCTGATGAGTAGAAATCAATTATGGTTGCTGATGTTATTCCAGTGATTTCTAAAGATTACTGAACATAAGCTGACAGGTCAAAATAAAGGAGGTAGTACAGGGGTTTAGGAAAAGTGAAATTAGGATACAGGAGTTGTTTATCACTACTATCATGAACTAGGTCATATCAAGCGTACATGTCCAAAGCTGCAAAACAAGTCTCAAAAATCTCACTCAGCTCATGTTGCAATTGTTTCCACTACACCCTGTACATCCTCAGAACAAACAATCCTAATTACCACAAATAAATTTGCTAAATTCTGTTAGTGTCAAAAAGCATTAAAGAGCTCCTCTATCACTACTATTGTTGAGACAGGTAATCCCAATAATTGTCTCCTTATGTAATCCTAATCTTTTTATCACCTTTAAACCCTACAACTCTCAAAGTTATTTTCGCATATGGCTCTACCTCATCTGCTTTTGGTTACGGAACTGCTCATCCTACTCCTTTACTTGTACTACCATATGTTTTAAGCCTACCAGGGTTTTCTCTTAATTTAATATCAGCTAACAAATTACTCGAACTGTATATTGTTGTCTTATTTTTCCCGAATTGTTGTCTTTTTCAGAATCTTTTGAAGAAGAAGATTATTAGTAGTATACATGTGTCAGGAGGTCTTTATATTCTTGATATTCCTGAGCAAATCTCTAAACCCATTGCTTGCTTCGTGATCTTAACCCCTTTTGACGCACACTATTGGTTAGGCCATCTTTTTCTATTTGTAACTATGTCTAAAATTTCAAACCGTGTAGCCTTTACAGTATGAGTTGTGTCAATTTGTAAAACACTGTTTGCCTTCTATTTCTCGACTCAATAGCAGAGCAAATTTCCCCCTGAGTGAGTTCATTCTGATGTTTGGGGCATGTGTCCTATTGTATCCAAAACTGTTTTGACACTTTGTTACCTTTGTTGATGACTTTTCTCAGATGACTTATCTTTATTTAATGAAAAATTATTTTGAGTTATTTTCCCATTTTACTACTTTCTGTACTGAAATGAAGAAACAATTTAGTCTCTTAACATATTTTGCAAAGTGATAATGCCAAAGAATATCTTTCTGATTTCTTTTAGATTCACCTGCTTAAAAATGACATCCTTCACCAGACTTAGTGTGTTGACACGTCAATGGTGCAGTTGAAAGGAAAATAGACATCTACTTGAAACAGCCAAGGCACTTTTGATCCAAAGACATGTCCTTAAGTGTTTTTGTCTTGATGCAGTTTCAACAGCCTATTTTTTGATAAATCGTATGCCATCATCCATCCTTTATGGTAAGATTCCTTAGCACATCTTTCCACTAAACCCTTTTTCACCATTAATTCTCGTATATTTGGGAGTACATTTTTTATCTGTAATGTTCATCCTTAAGTCACCAAATTAGATCCCAAGTTTGTAAGATGTGTCTTCCTAAGGTATTGTCTTAAAAAAGGGTATCGATGTTATTGTCCCAGTCTTAATAAATACCTGGTGTCTGCTGATGCTACATTTATGGAAAATCTTCCTTTCTTTCCTACTTCTTCTAACACTTCTAATAGTTAGGGGGAAATGATGATTTGTTAGCATATCAAATCACCCAATAGTCATCAAATGTTAGTTCTACTATTCTGACACCACCATCACTTCCACCTATTCATCATGTCTATTCCATTTGGAATTAGATCTTCAAGACACTAATCTTGAACTTCCAATTGCTTTACGTAAAGGTAATGCCAACTCAATTTCATCTTTGTTTCTTATGATCATTTATCATCTTCTTTGTGTTCTGTTGTTGCCCCTTTTCATATTGTATCTCTTCTCAAAATTGTTCACGAGGCCTTGACTCATTCTGGCCTACGGGCAATAATAATAGAGATAAATGCTCTAGATGCTAATGATACTTGGAATTTAGTAAATTTACCTATAAGAAAAAAGGCTATCGAACATAAGTGGGTATTTGTAGTCAAGACTTAAAGCCTATTTTGTTGCTACAGGCTATGTTCAAACTTGTGGCCAACATGTGCTTGTTTGTTTATTTCTATGGAAACTATTCATTGTTGGCCCTTGCATGAGTTGGACATCAAAAATACCTTCTTGCATGGAGACTTGTGGGAGGTTTATATGGAGCAACTACCTCAATTTGTTGCTCAGGGGCCGTATGAGAAAGTGTGCCATCGTCGAAGATCTATATATGGTTTGGAATAGAGTCCTCATACTTGGTTTGGAAAATTTAGTCAAGCAATTGAACAATCTAGAATGAGCAAGACCAAGTCTGACTGACCATTCAATCTTCTACAAACACTCTACATTTGGCATTATCATTCTTGTCTGCGATATCATGGGAATTTCATCTTTAAAAACATTCCTTCATAGCTAGTTTCAGACAAAGAATTTTAGGGTATTAAAGTACTTTTGAGGAGTTGAGGTGACAAGGAATAAGAAATGTATCTTCTTATCTCAAGGAAAATATAAGCTTGATTTGTTGCCCAAAATTGGAAAATTAGGGGCTAAACTATGTAGTGTTCCTATGCCATCTAATTTGCAACTTACAAAAGATGGACGTTTGTTTGAAAATATTGACAAGTATAGGAGACTAGTTGGAAAATTGAATTACCTTACGGTAACTCGTCCTGATATTACTTAGTCTGTTAGCATTGTGAGTCAATTTGTCTTCTCTACAACAGTCATCATTGGGCCACACTAGAGCAAATCTTGTGTTACTTGAAGGGAGTTCCAAAACAAGGTATAGTGTATAAAAATCATGACTGCTCTTGTATAAAGTGCTTCTTAGATGCATATTTCACAGAATCCAAGATTGATCAAAAAATCCATCACAAACTACTATGTTTTAGAAATTTGGTCTCATGGAAGGGTAACAAACAAGAATTAGAATATAGAGCTATGACACAATTCATGCATGAAATAATGTGGATATATCAACTATGGACTGAAATTGGTTCGAAGTCTTGGTGCCAACGAAGTTATAGTGTGATAATCAAGTGGCCCTTCATATAGCTTCTAGTCCTATATTTCATGAACAAACAAGACATTGAAATTGACTAACATTTCGTTCAAGAAAAGGTGCAACAAAACTTAGTTTCTACAAAATATGTGAAGACTAGAGAACAACTAGGAAACCTTTTTACAAAGGCTCTAAATGAGACTGGTTGAATATCTTTGCAACAAGCTGTAAATGATTAATATTTATGCTCCAACTTGAGTGGGAGTATTACAAAATAAAGAGATCGTAGAGATATGCATTGATAGGATATATATATTATATAAGCTTCATCATAAGGATTACATTCCCTAATTAGTGTTGATACACTTGTACATATACGACCCTATCCTGTACATAATGTATTGAGAAATATATTAGCTTTTCTCCTAAGTTTACGAATTGTAAATATTTGCTTAAATCTAATTTAATGGAACCATATTATGATATATCTAGTAATTGAAGATTAGTTGAAAGTTCTGATATTATGTAAAAATAAAATATACGAGAAGAGTAGAGGCAACGAGGAATAGAAGATTTATATGATTAGATTGTAGAGTGCATCTATAAGTACAGAGAACATAAGGGTGCGAAAATGTATTATTAATCAAGTCAATTTACAATTATAAGACAATAAATACATGTAATGATATAAATAAACAGGATATATAGAACATTCCTATATAGAATACATAATCATACTAAATTTGATGAGGTGTTCAAAATACTATGAATTATTTCTTTCCTTTGTTTTGCAAGTATGGTTGTTTGCAGTTAAAATGGTAATAGGAGTTCCAACCTTGAAAACAACTGTAAAGATTGCAGATACAGGCATGAATTAGAAGATTAGTTCATAACAAACCTGTCTCTGCCGGCTTTGAATAAACTTTTTATCCATTGATAAGGCAGCTACACTTTTACTCATGTGTCCAAGCGCACTGCTCGCATTCCCCAGTATATCAAGACCAGAGAGAAGTTGAAGAGGCTGGCCAAGGATATCCTTTTTAATGTTTGAAATGGCAATACTAACCATTGCACTCTTTCTCATGCAGAGATTCTCATGAAATCTTTGATTTATCTTAACCTGGAAAACACATCATAGCAACTCACGTATAGCACTCAATAATAGTCTGTAAAAGGAGAACATTTAGCGTGCCAATAGGAAAAACCAAAATTCTTAATCTTACAGGCATGTTCTCAGTGTTCCCTAATGCAGTCATTAAGGATGACCAGAATCCAAGGACTCCCCTTGGTCTTTGACCAGGCGACATTGACATTGACACTTTGAATCGAACTTCAGAGATGTTAAAGACTCTGTAAGTTAAACATATTGCATTATAAAAACCTCTTAAAGGAGATGTTAATACAGAAGGGAGACTGGGCAACGATGATTATTCAAAAAGGAATCATTTGCTTACCCAATCTGAATGATTGGATCAACTGAAACAGCAGTGGTTTGAGTATCATGCAGCCTACTAAGGTTAACATGTTGGACCATCTCATGAAGGCGCCAAATGATTGGTTCATGAATGTTAATTAAGAAGGATGAATTGTCAGGTCCCTGAGATAATTGATAGTAACACAATCAATGGACTAATAATAAATGTGATGACTAAACAAAATCCATGAACATTATGATCAGCTCACACTGAAGCCAATATAGGGATAGACACATAGATCTAATGATGCATTGGATTGCATCGTCATAGAAAACTTCAAGATATAATCCGTCTCATCCCGAACTTTCTGTGGCCTGAAAAGAACTGGAGTTGGAGTAATTGGCAACTGGTTATCCATTTGAAGTCCTCGCATCCTCATTTTGAACCTGGAAGAAGAAATAGTATACAAGTTGAAAAATCAGTTAGTGTTGATCATCCCATATTTGGAAACTGAAAAAGGAGATTCAACAGCTACAATAAAGAAACAAAAAGACAGATACTGCACACTTCGAATGGGATATGTTGTAGCATGCTAACATCGAAATGGACAATGTAAAGCATGTTCTCATATATAAATCACCCCTAGTTCATGATAAAGACACCAGTAAGGAATGGACAGGAAAGATTTTCACCACTTAAGACATCATTAACTAGACAACCAAATAGGACTTGAGGTATTGATTAATCAGAGTTTGTAAAGTCCCTTCCTCTTCGGTCTTCACCATTTTTGTGGTTTTAAATATTTCAAAGGAGGTATAAGAAAAGAATATCATGTAGGGAATGAATTAAAAGACCTACCTACTGATGCCGGATCCCAAGCCAGTAGAATATGCTAGAAGAAGATTTTGTACAGACAGGTATAGAATTTCCTCAGGTGTATGGTCAATAACAGATATACCAAGCTCAGCAAGCTCAAGAATGACATGGAATTCAGTATCTAACTGCTTCTGTTCATAGTCAGTGCTAGAAAGCTGTGAAACTGGTACAGCTGTTCCACTTATAATAGCAGTATGATCATCCTCAGGCATCCAATCACTAATTTTAACAACTTTGATTAAATCCTCCCTTAGAATAGTAATACGCAATGCTCTAGAACGTCCACTTCCCATATGGATTGGCTGATGATCTGAAACCTCATCAATATCATATTTCAATGATTCTGACGAGTCAGCACCATCTATCAAGAGTTCCAATAGATGCCGCCTACCAAGATCTTCCCATAAAAAAGAAGTAGCTGCATTGGGTAGGAGCAGCTTCCATGAATCACTAAAACCGTCCACTTGTCGAAAACGAATGGGTAAAAACATGGAACGATTTTCAATCCTGTTGAGGAACTTGTCATTATATGAGACAGAAAAATACAATTACATATTTTTTTCAATACGTATAAAATTAGTTTCCTAAAGGTCTATAAGTACATTACTTTGCAGAAGTTAACAATCTTCACATCAACTTCTATAAATAATGAAAACATGAAGAAAAACTAGCATATTATGGTTTAGCAATCTTCGTAAAATAAATATAATATCACTATACATCAAGTTACAAGCTATAAAGCTCACATCAAACTTTTGAGTGATTTCAACTTTATCAACTTAACAGAAAACTTGTCCTATGCAAATAATTCTAGAAATAGTACAAGAATAAAAACATTTTAAGGTGAAACAGCTCTAGTATCAGGTTGAAAGACAGCTCAAGGAAGCTGTGATATCGGCTGTAAGTACCTAAGTTTCAGTCCTTCCATTTTAAATAGTAGAGCAATACAAACTAATAGTAATATACTCATTATAGGGCAATACTAGTATGTTCAGACAGGGCACATAAGTAAAAGTCCAAGAATACTTACTCTTTAATGAATATAAACATACTATTTAATGTAGGCAGTGAGATTTTTAGAACTTGAAAGAGAAAATCAACAGAAGCAAAAAAAAAGTTAAATAAAGACGGTAGACATAAGACCTGTAATGACTGGATGAAGAATTTGGACGGAAAATAACTTCAAAGCGTGAAGCCTTTGTGCCACTTCTTACTTGCACCCTTAGTTGCATTTCATCAACTCCAGAATCCTTCTTCAAAGATATGCGCATTGTACCTTCACTACCAACACTAAATGGTGTGCTCCATTTGTATCCGTCCACCCTCAACTGAAACATAAAATCCATATGGTAATTAAATATAGGCATTCATTCATTTTGCCAAAAAAAGGGTATTCAGTCTAAATAACAAATCCAGCCAACAGAAGTTACTGCCTTGCACTTACCTTCAAAAGCTCAACTTTGGCAGAAGACTGCCACCCAAATGGCTTTGGAGAATTGTTAGAATGAATCCATTCCATCAATTGAGAGCCACACTGCTGTAAGCAGATACTAAAACCAACCCTGTTGATAAATAAGGTATGTGGCTGAAGATGAACAACCTGAATGATACCCAAATCACAGAATTAGACATAGAAGGATCAATCTTTCCAGGAATATTTCAAATTAATTAGGTGCACTGTTTCTGGAAAATAAACACCTTTACGCTTGTTCACATTTATAAATCCGTTTTCAGCAACTAAGCAACCTTTCATATCTCCTCCACATAATGCTTGTCTAATGTTAGTCTAATCCGCAGTCGTACACCTAGTGTTCTCACAAAATTTGATGTCTAACCTTAACTAAGCACTAAATACTGCTATCAAAACTAAATATCTAGAAATTGTCAAGGCAGTAGAAATTTGATTCGTCAGCAGATACTCGAAGACAAACTGAGACATTAACTTGGAAGGACTAAGAACAAGGTTAGACCTTAGTTATTGAGATCAATATTACATCCCCGTCATGATACTAAAGCCAAAGACAAACTTCAAAGAGTAGAAGAACTAAACCTTGGTTCGATCTGAGGTCTTCAGTAATGCTGAAAGCTTGTGGTAAGATCCATCAGAGCTAAAAGCCTTGATATCAACCCTTTCCTAGAATAACATTTATTCAAAACTAGACATTATTAGACAAACTTTCATAGAGGAAAATTAATTACACACTACATTACCTTGTTTTCCAGCTCAAGCAGAGGAATCCCAGGACTGTAGACATCAGAATCACGAATAGCAACAGAAAGCCCCACGCGGTGGGAAAAATGCAAGTCTTTTTGCGATGAAAATGAAATAACCCCACTCCGACCTGCAGAGTCTTGTGGGGAAAGCATGCTAGGTATTGGGCTTGTGTCCTCAATTGTTTCAATTACTTGAATGTTTCTCTTCATACCAGAACGTCTCCTTTCCAGTATGTTTGAGGGGCTTCTTAAAGCTGTTTTTGCTGTCTTGAAAGATCGAGATAATGAATGGGAATCTGTATCTACATTATCCACTGGCTCGATCTCCACCATTCGATAGGTCAATGGAATAGATGAACTATTCACAATCCAATATGGAACAAAAAACCTAATTGTCTTAGGTGCAACAATGCTTCCTCCCATGTCTCGTTCAATGCTAACACGCAGTCTCCTACAGAAGCAGTTCTATAATTAAAAATCACTAGTTTCATTACATGATAAAAAATTTACAAAATTTGAATATTTCTTTATGTAGAAGCAAAAATCTACTGTTTGACAAGCATGTTCTACATTATTGGATTTGTTAGAGTATCCCATATTGACTAAACATGAAAATGTTAAAGGGTTTATAAGTGGTAAGGGTCAACTATCCAAGTGACTAGGGATAGTTGGCCATCACTTGGATAGTTAACCCTTACCACTTATAAACCCTTTAACAATTTCATGTTTAGTCAATATAGGATATTCTAACACTCCCCCCTCAAGTGCAACTGGGACTATACATCCAGTTGTCACTTGAAATAAACGCAACAGTAACCGGACCAAGCCGCTAGAGCTGGACATCCAGATGGACAACCGGAAAATTAATAATCTAGAATAACTTGCTCTGATACCATGTTGAACAAATTTGAAGAAGAATTGAGGGCTTAGTCGTTCAGCAAGACCCTCATCTAATTTATATAGCAATAGAGAGCTAATTACATAAGGAAAAGAAATCCTAGGAGATTTAGGAGATCACTAGAATCATGGATACATTTGGATTCCTAAGACTTTCCTAATAGGATTATTAGAATTGCTTATGCAAAATGTCATGATTCTTTGAAATAAATAAGAAGCAAAAATCCTTTAGTGTAAGAATCCCGTTGATAAACAATTAATTGCAAGATGAAGCGACAGAGCTACACTGCAGAGCTCTGTTTTTCTGGATTTAATAAAAAGGAACAACATTCATGTCATGCACACACACACCCTTAACTAGAAACCAAAGAAGCCTGACCACTATCAAATAAAGGGGAAACAAAGTAGAATTCCATGGTTAGGGAGCTTTTAAGAAAATTAAATAACTCATCTAAAACTACAGATGTCGCCAACCTTTTACTTTGATGGTGGAACATCCAGAATGATGAGGCATGATCATTGGAGGTAAGATCAAGAATAAGGAGAGGGTCCTGCAGATAAATTTATGCTCATTATAATTAGGAACCCCATATACACAATTTGAACATAAAGTGAACACACTTCACAAAAAGACAGGGCAAAAGATCTAGATATCAGTTGTAATAGTTGGAGGCATAACTGTTACCTTTTCAAGAGTCCAACCACCCTGAACAAGTAATGTAAGATAGATGGGTTTATGTATGTTAGCTGCATATATAAGTACACTCTTGCGTGAAGATATTATTCCATGTTGTTGCTCAATCCAACCCCCTTCTTTCGCTTTTTCCCAAATTGTGAATTCAGCTGGGCAAGGAAGCTGGTTTTCCAACTTCAGTGGAGAGTTGATAGATATTTTCCAATCATAAACAGGAGCATTTAACTCAGTGTGAAGAATTGAGGCATCAGCCCCTACACTAATCCAAAACGGTTCATTTCCAGGTGTGGCAGTGCAATGTAGAAGAACATCTTTCTTCTCAAGCTGATTCAACTTAAAGGTGCCAGACGTTTTGCTTCCTGGTTGTGAACTATTTTGTCTACTGAGCAAGCCTTGATCAACAAAAGGCTGTTCCTTTCCAAATGCATAGCCAGAACCAACTGTTGTGGCACGACCCCATGAATAAGATAGCCGAGTATGATCCTCACAAGGACGAACTTGTAGACACTGGTCAGAATCTTTGAATGTGCTTCTCCATGGCAAAACAGCTGAAGACCCTGGATTTATCGTGACACTGTAACAATTGTTATGTGATCCTTGTCCATTGGATTGCTCTCTCCTACGAATCCACCGCCTTCTGCGAACAACATCACGAGGAGATCTTGTGTAGGCCTTTGACAGAGGAGGCCAGCTCAAACTACGGAAGTTAGGCCCATAAGCCCAGCCATCACTATCAACAAGCTCAGATTTATCAACAATCCATGTAGAAGTCCATTTCCATCCAGGAGGAATTGGAGGTTCAATAAACTCCTACAGAAACAATGGGGTTCAATAGACACACTATATCGCTAGAAATAGAACAATTTGATGACAAGCTAAAGATTGTTCTGTACATACCATTGAAGAATATGAGAAGTCCCTGTCACTCCATCGAGCGGGATCATTGCTTTGAGAGCCAGACCACTTGCTACCCCAACCAGAACTTGGGTGATAATACTGGTTCTCAAAAATCTCTTCTATCCCAATATTGCGATTGCTTGCTCCAGAAGAGGGATCATAACAATGAATTAAAGATATATGGCACACAGATATATCCATTTTAACATCTGAATCATTTATTACAGTGGCAAGACCCCTGAAGATTGCATGTTTCTTTCCATTTTTTAGAAAAATTTCCATGGCAACAAAATCATCACATATTGATTTAGGGACTACTGACAAAGGAAGCAACGACCGAATACTCTCCCATGCGTCCTCTGGGCTTAGCCGAACCCAGAAACCTGTTTCTCTATCAAAAGTGTCCTTTGCTTCTTTCTCTTTCTGAATGTTTGCTAACACAGTCCTCTCAAAATATGCAGTAGAAACTACCAGGCATCCAGATTCATGTAAGTCATCAATATTGTCAAGCTGCACCTGTAGGTGACAATGGTAAAGACGCAACGGGATGCAAATACCAAGGTGAAACATACAGCAGCCACAGAATCATAAATATATCAACAAATATGTCTGGAAAACATTGAATCACCTTTCTTCTTAAAGGACAAGATAAAGTATTTTGGAAATCTTGTGGCTGATGTAGCATTCTAACTGAAGCCACCTTCTTTAACATGTTTACTCCATGCCCAACAGGCAATGAGAATGCACCAATAACTTCACCTTTATGATTAACATATCATTAACCAAGCGTAAGTAGAGTACTCAGCCAGTTGCCTCGATATGATAATTTGGACAGACAAAAAGTTTAAACAAAACTAACACGAAAACATAGGGAAGGAAACAATTGAACTTTAATAGGGAAAAACTGATATTTGAATGAATGAAGATCTCAATGCAAGATTGTCCAATAATTGAAAATATAAATAATACATAACAAAATCTCAACTAGGTAGCATAATTCCAGAAGATGGCAGAAATCATTGATATGGCCTGGTATGAGGCTTTGTATATGCAATGGATTTTTCAATCTAAGAAACTCATAAATAGAATGTGGATCAAGCATGCAAGTTACAGAAACAAAGGAATAGAGAATGAGATTTGTAAGTTCATCAACAAAGCATATACCCTTCCCAGCCTTTGCTCCAAGATTTGTCACCTCTACTTCTAATTTAGCTGGCCCCTGGAAACCAAAATCGACACAGAATCACATCCATGATTAAATAATATCGAACAATAACAAAACAAATTAACTAAAAGAGCAACTTGAAGATGCATCTGGAGTACTTCCAGCATCATGCCAACAACATGAGGGGGGGGTGTGGTACAGCTACATATGACCAGTCTGTCATAATTGCCATATAGTATAAGATGGTATCTAAACATTAAAGAATGTTTAGAAAAGTCTAGCTGCAAACCTCTGCACTAAACAAATGGAAGTTTCCTCTTTATATCATCACAAATGTGCAAGATATGAACTAATTAGAATCTCTCTCAATAATTCCAGGTACTACATGCGATAACACACATTTGCTCTGGCCATGTGAAACAATGTCTTGTATAACGATATTTTTCTCTATGCAGCCATCTACCTACAATTCAAAGTGCTTGTTGGACCTCTGAGAATATATTCGAAAATGTTGAAACTACAAACAGTTTAACACAAACCTTTACTTCATACAAGAAGTCCTAAAACCACATTGGAGAAGCATCTAGTCATAATTCTAATGGATTCTACACATGGGTGAATTTCTCAAATCAAGAAGTATACAAAACTTAACTTGGAATACCCTAATAATGGATCTGTTATTATCATCGCTTTGTTTACAAAATTCTACTGCAAATCAAAACACAAAAGATAGGGTGTGCTAGCCCATATAAGCGTTCCAATCAGCAAATATCCCAAACAGTAGCAATTCTTATTGCTGTTGTCTAGTCAAGATAAACAGAAGCCAAACAAGTAACAGGTTAACACTAGAGTAGCTGATTGACATACACAAAAATAAGAGGTATCATCAATCCTGGTGGCTCTATGAGGGAGGGAGTTGAAGCCCTCTTCCTGCACTATGGTTCATAGCTTGGTGAAGCCTCTATTCTTTACCAATGTACCAATACATCAAATAAAGTAAAAGAAAACAACAACCAAATTTAGAAATGGACATTAGTCCAAAAGATCATAAAACACTCACATGACTTCAGACATAAAGGTATCACATGTTATTGGGTCCTAGCAGATAACATGAGAAGAAACAGAGGCAAATTGCCTCAAATATCCAAGAAAGGGAAATATAAAGTATAGTATCAGGTATAGATTGCAAAACACATGTCAAGATTATCAATAAAAGTTAGCAGAAGACAACTGATACATCACCTTGTGTAAGAAAAGGTGGAAACTAATTTCTCCTTTGATGCCAAGGAGCATTAAATTTGGAGAACAATAGAAATCTACGATGCCTTTCTCAGAATCACAAATAACAAGCACTTTATTACAGAATGAGAAAACTAGAATCATGGCAAACCTTTCTTGGAATTTCAAATATGAAAAGTTCATTCCATTTTGCACTGGCATTCCCAACTGCATTTTCTTTTGGAAGAAAAGGTTTCACACATTTGGTCCTTGCAGTCTGAGGAAAGAGCTTTTGTTGCTCTGCTGCTTGACTATTGACAACAAGGCGTAGAGCACAAAAGAAATCGTGACTACTGCCATCATCACTGACATGCAAATCCTGCAAAATTTATAAAGGCTCATCCTCACCTCTAAATGGCAGTAGCATATATCTGCAATTAGGAACAGAAACTAAATAAACTCCAAAAAGTTACTAAATAAATTCCAAAAAGTGGCAACCTTGGCTTCAACTATTTGTATAGCAACATAACATCGTGCCTCCTTAAAATCATCTGCAACCTTCAACCTGTCTGAAAATCTTGGAGGTGGTACCCATACAGAAGCAGTGTCACCGTGATGTAGTTGCTCAGGCATATCTGCATTGTCCTCCACCTTCTTCAGATACATGTCACATCCAAGTTTATTTTCTATTGTTATAGTCTGAAAATCATCTTCATTCAAAGCAGAATAAGTTGGATCATGTCCATATCTATGTTGACCGCTGGCTTCCTGCATATACAAGTTCATATATATTACCAGAGTATTTCTTTTATGAATCAACTTAACTAAGAACCTGAGAGGATGTAGAGGATATTGTATTTAGTTGACCTCGTTTAGCTTGGTTGCTTTCAGGTCCAGTTCTAACTGTTTTCTCCAAGAAAGGATGGTCCCTATGTAAGTTTCGAGATTTGCTGCACTGACATTTATATTTAAGATGCTAGTTGCAGCAACTCGCACTCTCTTAGCAAGTTTCGATGGTGGATGCACATTGTTGTCGTATGTCTCAAACCTAAAAATGAAAGTCAGAGAACCAGTTTAGATAGTTCATATACAAAAGGCTTATATCATGGAAAAAAAATGTAACAAAACAGAAATAGCAAACAAGATAACTTGAATATTCCATCAAATGGCTCCACAAGAGGCTCCCATGCTTCCAATTGAGTGTTGAAGGTTGATGCAGCAATAGAGGAAATCAGCACAGCATTCATTGCCTCCGGTCGACCATGTGTTGCAAGCTTGATATTTGTAACAGTAAGGTCAAACAGGGGTTTCATCTGCAAGGATAATAATAGAACAAGATGAAGCAAAAACTTTTGTGGATCAACATCCAGGTATTTTGCGCTACAAAGGTGATTTACCATCCCACATGAACTGTCTAAAACTGTTATAGAGAAACATCTTAGCTTCATCTCAGCAGTTATATTTTCCCGTGACTTGGGCTTCACAGAATCACCAATTGCGAACGCTAACCGGTTTGATGGCTTTTTAAGATCAGAGCGAGCGAGAAAAGTACATGCCTGTACAAGCATAGGATAGCAGGCATTACAACCTCTAGTGAAATAAGTATGCAGCACTAAGTCATCAGAGTCCGAGTCTGTGATTCAGTTAAACAAGCTGCAGGAAAGTACAATTCTAACCAGTGAACTATCCAAACCTGATTCTCAACTTTCCAAATGCTCCAGCACTGAGATGACCTTGAGCTGGATGATCTAGAAATGGGAACTTCAACAATATTAGCTTGGTTAACGAGATCCAACCTAGGACAGCATATTGAAGTTATTCGAGGTGCTTCATCAACTCTGGTAACAACACATCCCAGCGAAGCATATCCGGGAGGAGCAACAGGATACCAAAAGAAAACTTCATCAACACCTTTCCCAACAATATGTGCCACTTTAGTAAACTGAACAGGCTTGGAAGAGATTTCAGCATCATCACCCTTAAATGTTATGCCCAAAGCAGGCGGCTCTAAACTGCAGAGAGTAAGATTGCAACACCAACAATTGATTAGTACCAATTCAAAATAAGACAACAACCCATACTACAGTTGGAAGAATGAAAAAGAAATGCAGAAGTGATAGGCTAACCCTTCAGTTATGCAATCTCCCAATATGGCATAACCAGGATGGCCAATGGGACGCCATATAGATACTGGTCGGCGAACATCACTTCCTTTGTCCCACCAAATCCTCTCAAAGTTGGGTGTTGACATGTAAAAATTTGTTGCTCGCGTAACCGAGCGAATGACATCCCATCCAGAAGAATTTGAGCTCGCATGAATTTTTTGTTGACTTCCATGATCATGGTCAACAGTCCAATCTGGTGCACTTTGCTGGGAAGAAGAATGATTTAGAATGGAATTCCAACGGAGATGATAACTAAGATCACAGCTCCTGTCTCTGGGGGGGTATTCAGTTGAAGAATGGGCAAAAAATGAGGCAATAGCATTATCCAGGCGCCATATGCTATATCCACATGCAGACAATGGATTTGGCGGGCTATTATATATGCATTCTGAATATGATGAAGATGCTACAAGATCAGAGCGTAGACAATAAACAACGTGATTGGGCGGTGGATGACTTCCTGTATGTGCCACACAACCCAATGCTGTATATCCTGGCGGTGCCACAGGCATCCACAGGGAACAAGCATTGTCAAGATTAGCATAAGCTTCATCTCCAGATCCTTGACTACTGGAAAAGAATGTAATGAGATCAAATCTCATAGGCTTCTGCACACGTCCATATGTGTTACTTACTGCCATGACTGCCTGAGTAGGAGGAGTTGTCCTAGTATGGGATAATAAAAGCATAGATATCAACAAAAATAAGGGGAAAGCAGCAGAATTTTTTTAAAAAAAATTCAAAATTGGCAACCATGAAAAGAAAAACAGAAGTTTATTGATAGACCTGGCCTGTAGAATGAAATTAAGTAATACACATTGTACAGAAGTCTTGGAACACCATTAATGACGTCAAAATGTCAAAAAAGAATATGCACAGGACAATCAAAGGGATGGACCTTTTCAGCATTTTACAAAGCATAAAATGAGAAACAACTAAATAACAGGTTTCAAAGGTCATAAAATAATTGCAGAATGTCCTATCAAAATAAGTTCCAAATGGTATTACATTAAATTTGTAAAAAATGGACCTCATATGTCATTTGCTGAATTTGAATTGAATGAAGTTACTATAATAAAAGGAAACAAAGGAATTCAGCAATGAAATGGAAAAGTACAGTTGATTACTGAAAGCGTTCACATAACCCAAACAACCATTTATTTTGTATATCATTCATGACCTCTATTTTCAATTGTTAATGATACCTTCAAAAATGGTAAAAGATTTTCCAAAAGCATACTAGAATCCATTTTTTATACTTGAGAAGTAAGTGGAAAATGAGCTATCAATTATTGAAATATAACAAGAATGATAGGTCAAGAAAATACTATGCTATTCATTTATTCCCTTAATGATCAAAGTCATTTCATAACAATAGTGGACATGCAACTTAGTTTCACACTGTTAAGCAACCCTAACAATCTAATGTATTAGTAATTTTGCATGCAGGTATGACGCTAGCAAACAAGGGAGGAAAATTTGAAATTGTAGCTATGTGGCAAAGGTCTCCCGTCAACCCTCTGGCAAGTTGAAAGAATAGAACCTGAGCATGTGTGTCATGCAGAATATCTCACCTTGATGTCACACAATCCCCCAGTATAACATAGTTTGACGGAGCCTGGGGTCTCCAAAATGTAAGGTTGTTACAAGGGCCATTTTCTGCATGAATATTCCCCAAAACTTTGGTAAGAAAGACAAAGAGTTCGACAAGTCTCCAGACATATTTTAACAGATACATGACAAACAAGGCTAAGATATATTAATATCAAGAAAGAAAATCATCAAATTATTCATGTAAAATTGAAAAAAAAAACCTTTACGGGACATTCCAATTCGATCAAAGCTTGTGCAAGGTACAAGGGCAATTGCATTTCCAAATTGTAAGGCAGCAGCAACCTGATTCTGCAGGTTAACTAAAAGAGAAATGACACTCAAGGAAAGGTGGACACAAATATCCGTTGATATCAGAGACATATTTGTTTTCTCTTTAACAGATGTGTACCCCCCTGATATATCCACTGGATCCAGAATAATGAGACCAGAACCAGACTCAATTGTCAGATCCTTAACCAGTGCACGAATCCAGGTATCATTTTCTTTTGATGCATACCTGAAAAGGAAAGAAAGAAACTAAAGAGATAACCACCACATCACAGTTGACGAAGAAAATAATCATGCGAAGCAAGAAAAAGGACTTGCAAGACAATTGAAGAAAAGCACAAAAGGCATAGACAATATTCCGAAATGAAGAGTGCATATTGCACTATCTCCCTGCAGCTACATGCTTCATACCATAAAGACAAATCCCAATATGACTGGACTTGAAGAGCACCTTAAAAATATAGGACACAGCATGCTTTTAGACCAAATAGGAGAAGGCTTAGCATTTGCATTCATACAGCTCCAATTGATACACGGTGTAATATCCCATAACATCATAGGAAATACCAATATGGTAAAACAGATTGACAGAGGCTAGAGAAAAATTCAACAAGATTCTCCTTGGAAGGCCCCATGAATCTGGAGCGAGGCTACGTAGAACGTAGATCTGCATTCTCAAAAGTTTATTCACGCCCTTATCCTAGACTAATTCATTTAAGTAATTATCAGGTTGTCACTAGGAATAAAGAAACGTGAGAAATGAAAGAATTCGAAACACTTGTTCCCACAGATAATGAAAATTAAAATAAGGATGGACTTTGAAATCACATTTTCATGTAAGCCCAATAATAAGGATAAATAAATTCCAGAACCATCACCACATTCCCCAAGGAGAATGGTTTTCTAAGGACCACTATGGGCTCCAAATATATAAAGGGAACTGAAAGCTCTAAAACATTATTTTATCAAATGCTTACATGAAGCTCAAATCCATTTTCGCACGTAGAAGCTTTTCTCCATACAAGGAATCATCCAGTGAAGATTTTGTACCATCATAGAAGGTAAACTCGGGAGAAACAACCTGGAAACAAGTGTTAAAAATAAGAACAGAACTATCGACACTAGTAACATCACCTGGTTGTGAATCACGACGAAAGAAACACTGATGGTTCATGATCACTTACGACAAAATTCTCACAAAATAGTACACTTTCAAAATGTAAAGCTCAGGAAAAAAAGTTAGTTAACAGAACGACTGAGAGTTGAATTGTAATATCAAGAAGAATAATACAGCACGTCTGAATGAGGAATCAAGCGAAGTTTAGTCCTGTTATGGCTAAATTTGTTAGATTCTTTTTTGCTCGACCTGAAGTGAACCTTCAAACAAGTCTAGGTTTAAGACGGCATAGATTCTTTTAATTTTTCCCAAACTCAAGTTGAGTTGCAAAATTCAATCAGCTAGTTTCTAATCCAACAATCTATGGAAAATAATGTTTGACAATATGAACGTTGAAACATTAACTAGGAAAAATAGTTTAGAAACTTGAAGACTTATTCCACTACAAGAGACCCATAATATAGCTATACCAAATTTTCTGATCCATGAATAAGGTCCATATAAACAAGTAATCTCATCAATCTCTTCCAGGATCCATAGAAAATGAATAAAAACAAAGATCGATTGAGAGACAAATCTTCTGTTTATAGAAAGGACCAGTGTTGAACGAAACAATTAGGAACAAGGCCATGTTAAGATACTATAAAATTTAACATAATTTCTCTAGAAAAGGTTACCCTAGCATACCTACAATAGCTCAACAATATAACATTTCTCAAATGAAGACAATTGTCAGATGCTAAGATGATAAAACCTAATTGCCTTTTACAGGTGATATAAAATTTCAGAAGCTGCTAGAATGTCACAGTCCCTGGCCATATGTTAGCCCTTGGCCATTTGTCTCAACTCCTTACAATATATAGCAGACAAACATGAAAAGTGAATGGAATGAAGACAATGCCAACATCACTACAATGTAATATCTTCAAGAACAATGAAGAAGCTAAGAGTAAACTAAGGAAACAAAAAATTGAAAGAAGATTTAATACCTGGGCTTCAAAAGTAAAACTTTGTATCAAGTTAATATTGTTTTGAGCTTTCAAAGTATTTGATGTGTTTGAAGGTTCATGCATGTAATCCAGACTCCTCGTCTCATCATCAGAAACATGATTATCTAACAAAATCTCAACACCATCTTCTGGAGAGATTGAGTAGCTGCTATCGTTACTCATGTATACACGCTTCCTCAAAATGGAACCATTCTGATGGACATGAACAAAATGAACACACCAACAAGAAATTTATTCCATTTTGTTGTGATTGGAAACAAGATATGAACATATTTTAGGAACTACAATATGAAGATTGCATCAAACTACCAGAAATTTCTGAAAACTTGAAGTAAAATAATACAAAAAATCAGGGGAAAAAACAATAAAGTAGAATATAGTAGATCAAAGGTTCAGGAATTCTCTAGCACAGGTACCTATGGGTATATGTCTGGAAACTATGTTCTAGGTATGATTTATACAACTTAAACATATAAAAATATTGATGACTATCAAGAAAAATTCTTAAGAATCAATAAAATTGAAACAAAAAGTTTTATTTAAATTATGGTACCGCATCACCAATCTCCTTTTCAATGCAGAATTATCCCACTTCAGAAGGAAACTATAAAAATAGAAATTTACTAACCCCATAAGCAATTACAACATAGAAATCATATAGCAAATAAATGGGAAGACGACTACCTCAATTTTCACATTAACAAATCGCAGCCTTTTACCACGTCCTATAATTATGATTGGTAGAGTTCCCACTGAATGGAATTTCTTTGTATGGGTTTCTTCACTTAAACATATAGTCCTCCCACCTCCATCATATATGAACTCATCAACTCCCATCGCATCTGCAACTAACTGTCTACTTGGGGAAAAGTGCACCACTTCTTCACTCTGTTTGTGAAAAGGTTCAGAGAGCACCAAGCTAATATTTCTACTGATAGGATCCCTCTTAGGATCCATTGATCCCTCCCTGCCAGTTATTGTTCCAAGTGATGGCACAAAAAACTCAGCCACAGCTAAAAGGAAATCTGGTACGACAAGTAATCGGGGCTGTTGAATTCTAACTACATATGATTCGGATGAAGGCCGCCATCTATAGTCCATCAAGAACATGGTTGAAATTGGCACATCCCCATCAACGACAGATTCCAAATTCATCTTCCTGGAATTGCTTCCATTAAGAAAGTTTGGAAAATAACCACTTGAAGATTGTTTGAAGGCATCAGTAGATGATCCAAGCATCAGACGCATTTCAGGTTTTGTATCAGGACGGTTGTCCAAAATAGAAAATTTAGGAATAGTAACATAAAGATCTGTTTCAGACAATGAAGTCATGCGATATGACACCCAAAGCCCTTCAAGCTGCAGAAGCAAGCATTATAGATGTGTAACTAAAAACGTACAGAGGTGTGATTATACAAGTGTATAATGCAAGGTTAAGTAGTTTTTTGAGTAGCTGACATTATGCAAAAAGCAATATCAAGGGATCTGAAGACATGTGAAAATGAGGACTCACAGCAAGAAGAGCTAAAGCTGACTCATGAACACCATTACAAAGCTCCAAAAGCGCATAACTGATTTCAACTGCAACTATGTTAACAGTTTGAGACAGTAGAATTTGACTGTTCATGTTGACCTTATCTACCAGCAGCCTCATCGTATCCTTGGAAGCAGATTTGCTGCCACGGAAACTCGGAGGAAGCTTTGTCTCCTCACTTAAATTCATGCACAAACAATCCACTATGATTTTGTACTCTTTATTGGACATAACACCATGAAGGAAATCAACCTGCTCAAAGCATAGCCTTCAAGAATTAAAGAAGGAAGTACGGGGCACTCCATGGAAAGATATCATGATGGCTACAACATGGAAATAATCCAAAAGGCCTCAAGCAATAAGGACTGATTTGATCAATCTGTTACAGGTAGAAAAATAATAGTTTTGGAGACTTTTTATTGACAGACCAAGTCAAAGATAGAAAATAGATAATAGTTTCATATATCAAGTTGTAAAGAACCCCCTTTCTTTTTGGTCCTTGGAAGGCAACAGGGGCTAACTCTCTCCTTACAAAACCCCATCCCATCGGACAAAGAGATTCTAGAGAGGGAATGAAGGAACATTAACAACTAAGTTACTCCCTCAGCCTCATCAAGAACTTATACAACATAAAGAAATGTGACTCAGCTTGCTTTTATATAAGTGTGTTAAACGTGTCTTGCTAAGACACATAAATTCCAGACCATCAAATCATCATTCAGTCATGAATAAAGTTTCCTAGAATCCAAGATACCTAGCCCTAAAGAGAAGACCAATAGCAGAATGACCACTGAAAGTAAATATTGAATTACCTTCACTTCTAGAGTAAATGTTGGGACCTTTCTGAAAACATCCCGAAGACTACGACGTACAAAAATATCCAGCCCTTTGCCCTCCCGTATCATTGGTTTTCCCAAACAACCATCAACACCAACAAACATGTTGATTCCCAGAATCTACAGTTTTGAGGCACAGTAACCACAAATCAGGAAATGTTCTCACATTATGAACAACTGACTTTTGAAAACTTACCTCAGCATGAAGAACATCCATGTGAACCGCATAAGGATCTTTCTCTGGACAGCCATGCCAGCTCAGTTGATTTGTAACCTGTAGTTGGCCTAAATCAAGTTGTATGAAACTGCAATCATGACCATAAATTTTGTTGTTATCACTCTAAAAGGCCAAACATAACTCTATAATGAAAAGTTAGTATCATCTTATCATAACTGTCTGTAAGTAACACGTCAACAAAATTTAACTTCCATTCATTAGACCTCTGCACAAATTTCGTCTGTAATGTTCAAAGTACAATGGAAGGTTCTGTTTATTAAGCACAATCTTTCAACAACTTCTACAAGCAACAACACCTACGCACCAGAAAAGAAATAAACTAGAAAAGAAACCAACAAGATAGCATACGTACTCTTTACTCGTAGAATTTCTGGGAACAATGATAATTGGAGTATCAAGCGAGAGGTCCAACTTTAAAGCAGTGGCTCCATCAATCTCATACTTTTGAATCAACCACTCAAATCCTCCAACTTTGTCAACAAGTTTAATTGCTTCTTCAGAATGTGGTGTAGCAAGTTCCATAAAGTACACAGTTATCTGCATAGACAAGCAGAAAGTAGGCATAACTGCTAGATAAAGGAAAGGTAAAATAAGAACAGGTGACTTATTCATCAGAATGCCAAAAGCAATTAATGCTCATTCAGTAGATTCACCAACCCTATTAGTTACAAATGCTAACCAAAGAACTAATAATTAACAAAGCTATTTATATCATACCTCTTGGACAAATCTATAAAGGAAAACTATGCGCACAGCAGAGAGCCGACCACTCAAGCTGTAATCGAATCCTTCATAATCATCATCTTCAGCACTGAAGGAACTAAATTTGAACTGGGGAAGAAAACATAGCACTAATGTACCATCCAAAGTCCAAAAAGTAAAAATTAACATAACCAGAATGAGGAAATTGCATACGTTGATAAGAGATTCAAGCCCTGGATTACGCAGGTCACAAAGCCAACTCCAACACTGATCTGCCCCGAGCGACATATCACAAAGTCTAAAATTACCTAAGGTGCCTTCAACAGACAGAGAACTTGGGTGGACCTTGAAATAGCAAAATCAATGAAGTCAAATTACAAAACACCACCAACAATGTGTATCTTAAGAATTAACAGTTGGAAAAATCATGAAAGCAGAAATGTTCATATTTACCACTAGAGAGAACATGCAAAATTTGAAGAAAATACGATTCAGATTTGTCAATGTCCATGAAGTCTACTGACTAGTAATTTGACTTCCAAAATAACTCATCAATGTCCATTTTCAAGATAGCAACAAAGTCAGAAACATCCTTAACAGAAAGATTACCTTAAGATCCAAGATAAAACTCTCTTGCACAAGCATAGCAAGCTGAGAATCATCCTCTTTGTTAAGAAAAACAGTGACGCTGTCAACATTCATGCTGAAATAGAACACTACACGACTTTTACCATATCCCAGTAACCCTTTTATGTGTCCACTGTCTTCAGTCCTTTCTCTGATACTCAATGAGTTGTCATCTGAGATTTCAGTCTTACTTGAACTGCTCTCAGTAGAACTTGCAGAACTTAGATCAAAGCCAAAGCCCATTAAAGCAACAATAGTAGGTCTGTTGCATAAAAACTCTAGCTTGGACATGCAAATGCTCATCTGTCAATGTGCAATATATGGTCGGTAATGCAAATGAATCTTGATTATTAGAAAAGAAAATTGATTTAGCTGAAGGTTCAATACCTGCATATCTATGCCATCATAATGAGGTGAAGAAGAACTCCTAGTTGTATATATGACAGATACAAAATCTGAAATATCACCCCCCTGTGCCTCATAAAATATCTCGCGAGAAATGTTCTTCCCGTGTAAGAGATCTTCTTCATTGATTAATGTTTCAGCAGACTCAAATTCAGAAGCACCCATAGTTCCACAGGGAGACATATATTCCCTCGGTGAATAGAGGTTAGAATCTGAAACAGACAAGAAATCTGGCAAAGCATCCTTAAAAGCATCATCATCATCGGGCGGTATTGTAGTCATTTCCTTCTCGTGAGGGTCAAGAGAGTGTTGGGAAGCAAGGGATTTGTCATTCTTAAGAACAGAGCAAACTAAATACTGAGGGTGCATGGACAGTCGACCTTGAAGCTCATCTTTAATTTTCAAGGAGTGCAGCTTCATCTTAACTATCAGGTCACCCCCAGAACGAATCATGTGCACCTGAAGTACAACATTGGTAGAAATGAAACCAAATAAAAAAAAATTTAAAAAGAAAAGAACATCCATCCAGATTGTTAAGTAACAGAGGGAAAAAAAAGGGATTCCAGAGAGAAAAATCAAACCAATTCAGGTTAATGATATACATAAAATGTTACACCAAATGCAGGTCATGCCAATACAAGAATTACCTAGTCTATTGTTTTGTGCAGACAATGTGGCTTGAATTTTTCGGTTCACCAAAAATAAGTACAAAGATGGTTCAAAGCAATGACGCTGCAGCCTCACGGCAAATTCTTTCACATATTAAGAAAATGGATGAAGCAAGTGAATACCAGGGAAAGGTAATGATGAATATCTAAAGCATAATATTATCAATCAACGATGAAAAGAGGAAACGAGCTCCACTAACCTTTCCCCCACTGGCAAGAACCTCGATAATTATAATCTCTTCTCTTTTCTCATCATCACTATCTACATTCTGCACAATAATATGAATAACCATGAAGTAAATACTGGAAGTGATGAAAAACATGATAGGTCATTCAATCAAGAAGCTAAATAATAAATGTGTCAACCACTGGAGCATCATAGATTGTACGAATATGAAACCACTCCATTTCCTTGAAGACTCTACACAAAATGAATAATCTACACCCTCTCTATAAGAAAAATTGGAAAATGCACTACCTTTCCATAAATGCACAACTTCATCTCTACCAGTGCTCCATTTACAACAAGGTCAGCTGCCCTCACACTGGGACCTTGCGGGACAACAAACTCAGATGGAACATCACAAGTTTCTCCTAGTACATCAAAGGATGGAGGAGCCTTTACAGGGCATGAATAATACAGTAATAATTAGAACAGAATAGCAATAATGGATCGCAAAATCTAATAATCTATGACAATGTTCTTGCCATACAGAAGCTTGGTATGTAGCCTGTACAAGTCTTTTTAACCACGTGGCTTTCTCCCCCTCATCATGAAATTCTAGAACCCAGGTATTAGACGATTCCAATGCCTGGAAAAAGAATATAATGCATGTTATGCCTCCACAAAGCATCAAATTGTCAGCTCCATCAGGTAGAATCAGAAAGAGAAACTAAAAGTTAAGACTTAAATAATTTGTTCTTAGTGCCCACAACATCATTAGCAATTCAAGCTAAAACTGAAATTTCAACGGACTATCTAGCTAGAGGTCAACTTTAAGTTCTTAGTTGTTTAAAAATACTCCAAACATGAAAATGGCTCTAAAAGAAGAACCACAAAAAGATCTCCAGAACAATCATATATACTAGTTAGAATGTCATTACAAGACTCCTAGGTGAAATTCGAGAAAGATAGTGAGAGGCTAATGTATTGGTTAGCCTTGATTTTAAAAGTCCAAGTTTCCCAAACATATCAAGAACTAGGACACTGACCAGCCTAGCCTGAGCCTGTTTGAAATAGCTCAAGTATGGACCAAGCTAGTTCAAGTTCAGGTTCAAATGCAGGCAGAGCCAGGCTTGAGCCTGGTGTCGAAATCTCAAGCCTGAATACAGCCCAACAACAGCCCAATGTTAGAAGCAACCTCAATCTTCAACATTACCTAACTTACAAAGTTCTCTTTATATACAAATCTTCATAGGGAAACGCAAGTGGTCAAGTCACACAAATTGAGGGAGGACAAACAGAAAAAATATTAACTAGCAGCTAAAACACAAAAATTTGGAAATATGACTAATATTTGGCTGCTGGATTATCAAATTTCAAGTCCAGATTTAAGCTTGGAATGTTGGAATTTCAGATTTGTGTATAGCTGGATTTTAGAGTTTGATTGATGGAAATTTAGGCTAGTATTTTAGGATTTGATATGGCCGGAATTTAGGGTCTTCGTTGCAAGAATTTTAGTGAGATAAACAAGTAATGGAGGGTAGGAATTAGGAATCTCTCCTCGGGTCCAAGAATCACTCTTAGAAGAAAGCATCACAGCTTCTAATTAAAAACTCAAGTTTGTAGAAAAGATCCAGGATATCTTGTTAGTGAAGAGCTCAGTACACAACATTTATAGGGAAGTTGCCAGAACCTTTGTTTTAGTAAGAAAGGATTCTCAAAAAATTTAAATACTATTACAATACAAATTCTATAAATTTCATTCCTAAACAACTAAGATAACATATCTACACCTAGAAAAACATAAAATAACTTACTATTATTTCCCATCTAATAAAGAATCCTAGCATAATCTAAATATCAATGCTTAATGTCTTTGTTGGCAACATAATTCCCACCCTTCATCCCACCAAATTAAAGCTTGTAGATGACTAATTTTCCCTCTTTTATTTCTTTTATAGACTTTAAGCAATTTTGCATCACTAATGATCTGTAATTATTTGCTGAAATTCATAGCATTACCTGTTGTATGTCCATTCCCCTAGAACTAATAGAAATACATAATTGTGAACCACCAACATTTGATGGGGGAACCTCATTAACCTGTCTCCCAGCCATGCTGCATAAATTCAAGATTTTTTAGGAGCAGAATATCCCAGCATACAAAAAAAAAATATGAGAATTAAGTAGTTAAGCAAAAGGAATGGGAAAAACAAGAGCAACTACACAAGGAAAATGCAAGAGGACTCTGACAAAGCAATCAATTAAAACAAGACTATAGACCACCAAGGAAATTATCAAAAGCCAGGATAGAGTTGATAAGTCGCAAACCTTAGGTGCCGGTGGTAGCTCTGAGACTTTTTAGAGTCCATAACATAAATATATGATCCACATAACACAAGGAAACAGTTCTGCCAAGTAGCCATAGAATTGCCAAGACCCTAAATTATGAAACCATGGATCAATGAATAGACATGCAAGCCATATATTTTAAAATGCTTACTTTGCTCATAATTGGGAGTTTTAAGAACCCAGGGCATACCTTCCAAACAAGGATTCTTGCATTAGTAGCAATATCTATGGAACGCCATAGGTCACCATTATGAGTTTCAAAATTATTCACAGCAGGCTGACTACAGCTTTCCATTGTGCTATACAATATGTTCAATAATTCCGCAAGTCGATTATATCTCAGAGGTGAAAAATGTATGCCAAGGTTAGGCACTTGAATAGATACGCGTGTTGACGGATAACTAGGATGAGGTACTTTGATCTTCAATAAGAAAAAATAATAAGTCTGACTACCACGTCTCATATATCATAACTAAAACAAATAACAAGAGAAAAGGAATTTCAAAAGAAAATTTTAATAATTTGATTAATACAGTAGGGTTTCAGGTCCTACAAATATGTAAACCTCGATAGGTTCGACAACTCTGCATTGTCTAAACCTATTTTAGCAATCAACATGAGAATGATCTACAAATGTGCATTGTCTAAACACTATTTTAGCAATCAACAAGAGATTGATCCACATATTTACTCCTTGAGGTACTTTAATCTTGGAATAATAGCATATCTACTATGAAGAACTACTATAGGTAGAGTAAAATATAAATTAGGTAAAGCAAATTCATACATAAACAAGAAAATACTTTAGCATACCTGATCAACAATTACTGCCATTCCACATCTATCAATGAGAGAACAGTAGTCGCTAACTTTTTCTGATGCATGAGATGTGAAGTGAAAACTATTACTGTTCATGGAAATTGCATCAGGATTCTGACAGGTAGCATCGCAATCTGTAAATAGAGCAGCTATGTCTCTCCCAGATATGAAGAACCGAGAATATATACTCTGCCTCTGTTCGTCCAACTGACTTTCCTGTAGCATTAAGCATTGTGTTTACTAACAACAAAGTTGAACACTTCCTGGAAGGTCAAAATGAAGATGCATACCACAGTGTGCAATGTAAAATGACCAAAATCCAAAAGAAAATGCACATCACATTTGCATGATCCACTTTTCCTTATAGGAACTGTAACTTTCGGAGCATCAAAGTCAATGTCAAGGGCAAACCTGAAAATGAAGTAGAACAGGGGTAAGTAGACCAGGTATAGTCCTTATCACTTTCAAAAGAAGTTAACTCCCAAAAGGAAAATCTATCACATGTTCGTGAACATGATAACCAAAGCAGCTGGCTGAAATCAAACTAACAATTAGAGTTTAATTTCTTGAAAAAATGTATTAATATGTATTTCAAAATGTCAATGGGTTCCCAAACCACCAATTACTAGCCACAAGTCTTTGCTCCACTTAGGAGCAGAAATCCTTTCTGAATCATCTACAATCCAAGCAACTTGCAGAGCACCATCTCGCTCAAGAAGACAAACCTAGCACTCAAGTTGTAGCATAGAACAAACTAGGCACAACCAAAAAAGAACAAAAGATTCAAGCATTGCTGGAAGAACCTCCATAAATAAGAGAGAGTCATAATAGAAATAGCAAAGAACACAAGAAAGACACAAAAACAAGTAGAATTCCTAGCTTACCATAGGCAAAAGACACCAACTTAGTCATACCAATTGAAAAGCCACATCAAACAAACCACCAAACCCAATGCGACCAGCCTGTCCACTTGAAAACAAAGAAACATTGCTGGAGGAAAAGGGTTTAGACCACTATTACCAAGGATGCCAACCAACAGTTCACGTTGATGGCCAAACAATGGCCACCTGTCAAGCTCATTAAAGCTATATGATGGAGCAAAATGACTAATCTGAGCCCAGATCTGGCAAAGGGCAGTTGATACAATAAGGAAGAAGCAATGCCTCAGAGACCATACTGGCGGACCACAAAAAAAAAACCCAGAAAGAAGCAAAAAGGGGAACAAACGTACAAAACGAGCAAGAGATATTGCCCAGACATTCAAGCCTAGTTACAGTGGTCACCTAAATTCAAGCATCATGGCAGCGACAACAAGAGAAAGAGGGCTTCTAGAGAGAATGTTTAAAACTGGGGCTTCTAAAAGGGATAAAAATCTCCTGTATAAAAGTTAAAACTAACCTCCAAGACTCAACTATAGAAGATAAGATCACTACATAAATATGTATCGTAATAATCAATGAAGAAGGAAGTTTTAATCATATCAAAACTCCTGAAATCAATGACATAGAGGGTAGAAACATGAAAATAATTTATTTGGAAAGGGTAAGCTATCACTTAACAAAATTTGGCACCATGTAAAGTACATTTTAACAGAAATGGCCTTCAAAAAAAATAGGTACAGTTACAGTAATGTTCACATCAAACAGATATTTTGCAAAGCTTTTTTTTTTTTGTGCAATTATAAATAGAAGATATTCATTGGCAAATTCATCAATCACAAATGGATATAGGTAAGTCTCAATTAACAGACAAATATACCAAGATGTGGCAACACCAAACCAAGCCATTCAGGAAACAACATATATTCAAATGCAATAAAACTCGGATAAACATCAATAGATCCATGATTGTTATTCTTTTTGTTAAAAACAAAGCGAGCACAGAATGTTACACTCTGCATTCCTAGCCACTCACTGTATTTTCTTCTATAAAAGTATCGGCCAGAATGAAATTGATAGTCAATATAAATTCTAACAAGCAACCAAACCTTTTCCACCACAGGGTTGACCTTATAATCCTGCACCATTCATTTTCAACAATCCAGCACTTGCACATAACATTTACATAACTATGACCCAAACTATTGCAAAGTAATTAGAGTAGGTCCAGTCAGCAGACAGTTGTTACCTTCCAAGAATTTTGCACCACAATACTTCAACTTAAACCAACAACCACAATAATTGTACATGAGATGGTGAGGAACATTTATTTTTATACAAACCCAGTTGTTAGCCATCCAAAGCAATAAAGAAAACAATACTGGGGGAAAAAAAGTAAGAGAACCTGCTTTGTTCTTCTAATACCATCTGAAATTGCTCTTGCGCTCGACGGGTCACTTTCTCAATCTTCATCTGCACACAATTTTGAATTAATAAAGCATCGCTCATTTCAATTTCTTTATTATTTATTTATTCATGATATAACAACGAGGCAGCAATAAGCAAAACCTGGACCAGATCAACTGGTCCAATTGATGCAAAATAAAATAACTTAATTTTCCATATCAGAAAGCATTTTTATTTTGATTTGACATTGTTGGTTCATCTTTTTTTTTCCTCTTGTATTACCGTTAGACATCGTTGAGTCTCCAACGAATATAAACCTTACAGCTATTTTGTTTCCCCATAATAGATTGTGCTCTCTCTCTCTCACTCACTCTCTCTCTCTCTCTCTATGCTCTCTTCTTTCTTCTCTCTCTTTCTCTCAAATCCTCCCAAATCTGAGCTCCCTTCTTTATCACGTATCATTGGTATTGGAGAAATGATCTTGTTGCCTGAGACCTAATCCTCCTTCTGGATAACTGATTGGTGCACATGGCAGAAGGAACCAGGCCCTAAAGCATAAGAAGGATGGAGGAGACATTATGCAGCCAGATTAAGAACTTCACGAAACTCAGGTGACACAAGGGTAGGAGACGGCAGAACTAAGAGAAATGTTCCAACAATACATGTTTGCACACAAACTGCAATCACACCCACACTCGCCTGATGCTGCTTATCTGGAAACAGGTAAACATAAAAGAACACCAACTCATATGGAACCACATTCATATAGAGAACAAGATTTATCAAAGTTGAGTTCCAACTTTCGATGACTCTAGAGTACACAATTGGATATCTCGAGCGGAACAACTTTTCATGCTTAACTGAACACCACTAGAGATGACAGTAAGGATATGGAAGGCATAGTAGCTGAATGACACCAACTATGCTTGAGGCATCGATTATCCTTAGATGAACCAAGTTAGACTGAATATCCAGTAGCCATTACTCAATTATTCAAAGAAGAAGCATACGTCAGATTCTTGAATCATACTTAACTGGGTTTTTTCTTAAGGTATTGCAACTTGAATTGGACTTAAATGTTAGAGTTGTTATTTAAGTACGATTAGAATAAAGAAGAGACACAGTTCATGTATAGAACTTAACATTTCAATTATGATAGAATCAAGAGATTTTTTAGACTATTAATTTGCAACACAATCGGCATTGCAATGAAAAGAGCTTTGCTTTGCTTGGAGAAATAGACGGAACATTTTTCACACATGCAAAATCTGAGAAAATAGCACACGAATTTACCATGTATTCAAAAATCAGTACACGAAATTTTAATGAATTTGAAATCAATTGTATTGAAAAGCAATTTGCATGGAATTCATGACGATTCTATTTGTGTCAAAGGTCCTAGATATGTAACTTCTTAGAGTCACACGATTAGAATAAAGAAGAGACACAATTTATGTATAGGACTGAACGTTTCAATTATGATGGAGTCGAGATTTTTTAGGCTATTAATTTGAGAAAGTGTGATGCGTGATTCTTAAATTCTATGAGTGATTCCTAGGCACTAAGTGTGATGCCTAGTTCTTTATAGACCTTAGATGTGATTTCTAGTTCTTAAATCTATGTAAAATTCTATTCTTCATTAATATTAATAGACATTCAAATCAATAACATTTAGTCTTATCCTTTTTTTATACAAAATATTTTGTTTCCTTTCAATTTCTAATTAGCATGGAAGTTATCCTCTATTCATCGTACATCATAACCTTTTTCAATAAAATGGTGGAATGGTGGGAGGCTATAACTTGAGACAATAGTTCCACCTATTTGTCCATCGACATAATTCAACCACTAATAAAATCAAAGGTAGGCTATTGTTATAGGGAACAAAGTGTCAACTAAATATTTACCGAATTTATTATAATGATTGTGTTAACATGTATAATTATTTCATGAACGTAGTATAAGATAACTGTTGGTAGTATTACCATAGGATCTGAATATTTACACATCATGTATAAGGGTGATTAGGGTTAACCAACACACCAAAATTCTACTTTAACATAGAATCAGAGCCGACGGCTTAATTCTATTATACTTCTCCGGTGAATTTATTTCTAACAACTATCTTCTCAGCGATTCTTCTCTCTTTTCTAATTCTTCATTGGCGCCTTCTCTCTCTACTTATTTTTTGTTCACAACTCATCTATGTCCTTTTTTGGCACTGTTTATTAACATTGTTCACCACAATTTTTATTTTCTATCAATTAATATCTAAAAAATATAACATGTCCACCACTCCTATTTCAAAATCTACGAATGCTACATCCTCTATATTAGCTATATCTTTTACAAGGCTTAGTGTTTTGCAATTTTAGCTACACCCATTACCGCTACAAAGCACCTTATGGATTAGAATTATAATTTTTGGTCTATGACTATCCTTATATGGTTAGAAGGTCAACAAATTGAAAATCATTTCATGGCTATTTTTCCCATTTGTGGAGATGAACTCTCTCACTATACACTTATGGATGTATTAACATTGTCTATTTTGTGGCAATCTATGGATAGTTTGATTCTCTCTCTCAAGCAGCTCAAATGTTTACACGAGACTCTATTGGTATCTTTGATAAGATTAGTGTTATGACGACAAGAAATCATAGATCTTACTACCTACTTTGACAGTTTCAAACAATTGCATTGATTATTATGACTTGATGCCTCTCACTACTAATCTCACAATATATACTTGTCATCGCAATATTGTCCTCACTATTGTCTTTTTATTTGGTATCCTAATGTGGACTTAGCATAGGATCTAGTCATGGGTTGACTAATAGGTAAGTTCTCTCCTCCCCCTTTGTTGATGTTCTCTCCTTCCTTAGACTTGCCTATGTTGACTGAAAAGAAAGAGAGCTTTCATAAACAAACCCCTCTTGACTTTCTACTAAAATTCGACTTCCTTGTTCAATAGAAATATTCCCTTTAAATATGTGTTACACCAATAGACTTATTAGGAATTATTATAGAGATTTTTGGATCCCTATAATTTAGGAAGTATCCTAACTAGAGTAGGATCTCTCTAATTTAGTCTCCTATTAAAACAAAACATGTCAAATAATAAACTTTTCCTAATAGTAGTGCTGGAACAAAAAATACTGCAACCAAAAATTCCCAAAATTCATTATGATTTGGAAGTTGTTCATGCTTACATGCACAGTTATGAGATTATATCATATATCTCTAAGGCATAAGCTTCATTGCTTCAAGTTTCATCCTCTACTCAACCTACCCCACCTCTTAGGATGCAATCTACTCTAGTTGCCCAGAAGACTACCAGTGGCTCAAGTGACTAGGGTCCTAAGGTCTATCGTGCAATTATGTAAGAAATCAGGTCCCATTTCTAGAAGAGTGTTATGCAACTACTCAACCACCACTTTTGCCTACACCCACTCTAAAGACTACTACTACAACTCCATCCAGAAGGATTATCTTTGTTTTTTATAACTTAATCCTTCCACGTTTGGGTCTCAATCAACTGTCACTGTTACTCGCATGTTTCTTGGATTTTCTATGATTGGCAATATCTCCTTTCAATATCCCCTCACTAGCTCTAGAACGCTTCTTGATGCACTCTTGTTGATGGTTCTACCACACGAGAATTGGCTCTAGGACAACTCATCTTACATCCTCTATTGTTTTCATCTATTTTTTATGTCCCTAATTGCTCTTTTGATCTTATTTCTATAATTCAACTAACATGTTCATTGAAATGTTATATAATCTTCTTCCCCTAATGTCTCTATGCAAGATCTAAAGAGCAAACGAACGACTAGTATAAGATGTCAGCAACGTGGACTATGCTACCTCTTTGCCTCCATAGGATATTCAAGTCTACACATGACAACAACGTGCTAAATAAGATGAGAAGGCACCCTCACTAGGTGAGGTTGGGATAAAAGTTATACTAGCCATGGTTTACTCCTCTGACGACCATGACTACCTCTTGCTTTAGATCCATCACCATCAAATATTGATATAACTATTGAACTTTGTAAAGATTACTCGTTCATGCACTACTCAACCTATCTCTAAATTAGTATCTTATCACTCTGTCTCCCAAACATATTGTTATACTTTCCACCTTGTCCTTTTATTTGTTCCTAAGACATTGGAAAAGGCTCTAGCTCATTATGGAAGGTGGGCCATTATTAAGGAGATGTCGTGCTCCATCCCATGGCACTTGGTAAGAACCTTTGTCCCCTGACAATTCCACTATTTTTTGCAGATGGGTTTTCACACTTAAAAGCTTGTTAAGATGCCAATTTTGATCATATTAAGACCCGAAGGTTAAACTAAGATATGTGGCCTTAATTATTAGGACACTTTCTCTCCTATGGAGATCACCTCAATTCCCCGTGCCATCTCACTTGTTGCCCATTTTGATTATTCATTACACCAATTTGATATCGAGAATGCATTTCTTCACGATGACTTACAAGAGAGTTTTATATGGAGCGATCATTAGGTTTGTTAGGTATTTCACGGGAGATGATTTAGTATGCATTTTAATAAGCATTTTAGAGTTAAAGGCCTATCTACAGCAAATGTTTCAAACCAAGGATCTTGGTCGCTTATAATGCCTTTTGGACATGGAGGTAGCACGATCTAACAAAGGCATTTACCTCTCACAAAGGAAATAAGCTCTTGACTTGTTGAAGGAGACTTGATTGTTGGGTCTAAACTAATGGATACTCCTAAGGACCCAATTGTCAAACTTGCATCAAATCAGGGAAAAACCATATTTTGATATAGCTAGTTACTACAAGTTAGTTAGAAAGTTAATATGTGTCACTGTCACAAGACCGAAGATGATTTAGTAGTTAGTGTAATAGGTCAATTTATGTCCTCTCTTTGTATTGGGCATTAAGAGGCAACACAAAGTATTGCATAGTACATTAAAAGAACCCTTGGACAAGGTCTCGTAATCAATGACACAATAACATATTGGGATATGCAAATGCAAGATATTCAAGTTCACAGTTTGATAGGCATTCTACTTCATGTTATTGTATATTTTTAGGAGGAAACCTAGTTTCAAAGAAGAGTTAGAAACAAACCATGGTATGTGACAATCAAGCAGCACTACATATAGCCTCTATTTCAATTTATCATGAAAGAATAAAACAATTGAGGTAGATTGTCATTTCACCAGAGAGAATTATATATAGGGAGTTTATTTCAAAGATTGTAGTTTTTACAAATTAATTAGCAGATCTTTTTCACTAACTCGTTACAAGGTCAAGAGAATTATATCTTTGTAACGAGCTAGGCCTTGACAATATTTATGCTCCAACTTAAGGGGAAGTGTTGGTACTAGATAATTATTTATGTAATTTCTCCTTTTATATATTTATATTTATATGTAAATAACATATAGGGTGACTAAGGTTAACCTAATACACCAAACTTCCACTTTAAAAATAACAATCAATTTGAACACAAAAACTATAACATAGGGAATAATAAGAGCATCAAACATTGAATAATAAATTCCATTCCATTTTTTAAAATAAAAGCATCAAAAGTTCCAACAATTTCTAAAACCATCAATAAAATTAACATATCGTAACATTATGCAAAATAATTGCATTAAAATTGAATAATTCAACTTATTCATAATATTATTAATTTTTTTATACTAAGCATTTTTATGCTTATTTAGCTCTTTTGAAAACCAAGTTGACCTCAATTGGACCTTTAACACTATAAGATTTTGCTCAATACCTGAGGCTAAGTTTGAATATATTGGAGAAACTTAAAAGAAGGATTGGAAGCAAAAAGCAAGCATGTACATTAATGCAAACAAATTAAGGACCTCCACTTGCATAAAACTTTACCAACTCTATAACCCAATACCTGTAAAGCATTAGCAGTTTCCAATGCAACAGTGGGGCTGAATGCATTGCTTCTCTTTACAAACTCAAAAAAACGATCAAAACTTTTCGTTAGAACCTGCAAACACACACAAAAGAATGAGGAACCTTCAAATGACAAGAAATTAACCATAATAAGACAGGATTGTAGATTCTACTATCAGCAAACTTAATTTCATAATTGTTCCCATAAAGTATCACACGTTTAGTATAACAAAAGAAATGTCATGTGTAACTTGATAAAGAGTGGAACAGCCTCATTCCCATCTCTCAACAAAAATTTAGTAATCACCGTAATATGGCAGGGAGAGATTGTAGCTGACAGCTTCCAGGCAACATTCTCCCCCGCTGGTGAGTGCACAAAACTGGCTGATAATGCATTAACCTTCTTTTTACTAGATACGCTCTGGAAAACAAATAGTAAAAGCATATAAGGTCACTAAATTATAAGCAGGCAATTTTAAAAAACTCTACCCCAAATGAATCCGTAGCAAAATAATGAGTCTCTAAAGCACCAAAAATGACAAATATAAATCAAGAACAATTTCATAAGATAACAAAATGAAGGACGATAGAGTTATGAGTTTACTTTTTTTTTTTCCCTCTCAAGATTTCAACACTCCTTGAATCAACAACTCTAAGACTTTTCATGTCAATCAGAGAGTAACAGCAAACAAACCTGAGCAAGTGAACCTTCAGGGGCAGATAAGCCATAATATTTCAGCAACACATCATACTGGGCACTGCGACTCTTGAACTTTGTTGACACGCAGAGCTCCTCAAATCTACCACAAACAATCTCAGTCTGATGCACGTCAATGATCCTAACAGCAGTCTGCCCAACAGATACAGTCACCAAAAATTGAACCGTATTATGCATGTCCTTTCCATGGTGAGACATTAACTCTTCATCCAGCTGGTAACTGAGTAAATTATTTATTGCCTGCCATTCCTCTTTTGTTAATTTTTCTTCAGATAGATGTGATGCCTCAGATACATCTCCATCAGAGCTATCTCCAGATTCAGTATGCCTATAATTATATGGAAGGATATCAGAAAATTAGAGGAGATTACAAGCTGAAATTACAAACCAAACATGGTATCACCAACAGAAGGTAACATAAAATCTAATGTGGAAAAGCACCAACCTAAAGGCTAGGGAATAATATTCCAAAAACCTAAAAGAAAATTCTAAATTGCTACCAACCTTCTAAAGGAAAACCAACTTTTCTTTTTAAGCCTCCTCTGTTCAGCAGCTTCCTTTGTTTTCACAGATTCAACTTTTGCATGAGCCAGTAACCTAAAAATATACATCCATTAAAAGAAAAGGCATGTGGAAATATGAAATATGATGAGATTTAATCATAACTCTTCAATATGTCAATCAAACTTCCTACTCAATGTTAACTCATTGAATTGAACTTAGTTCAAACCTGACAGGAAACCCATGCAGGACCATAGAAGCTTTTTAATGTAGTTATGACTAGTTCCATAGAAGCATAGAAATATTATCTCTAACTCAACTTGTAAAGCAGGAAAGGTAGTCAATGAAAGAGTTTGGTTCACCTAGAATGAGTGGTAGGACCTTAAGATCAAGCATTTTCAACCAATTCAAATGGCACTTTTTGAATATTTTAAATTGGAAACCTAAAGTTCATGATGGAGAAAGAAACAGATGAACAATAATCACTTATTCTAGGTTTGCTTCAGATGAAGATTAAATGTAAAAGGAAGCATTGTTTCTTTAGCACCTAAATTTTAACCCATAACACTTTTCCCTCTGCACCACATGCAATAATAATGCTCTTATAGTTGATCTCGAGTCACACATTAAACTTAAGTGATAAGCAGCTGCGTCTCTATTAATTTAAACAAACAAAAAATTTGCCCGATTAACAAGCATTACGTGACTCATATAGAGAAAAAGTAACCAAGTTAGCATACCTCCACAAAAGAATTACTTTAGAATCAAGATCTTTTTCCATTTCTCGAAGTTCTAAGGTACTATTAGTGGATGATTGCTGCAGTAAACTAGCATATAGCTGAACATAACGACGACGAAGCTGGCAGAGATGCCGGATTTGGTCCCAAGAAAGTCGATAGCTGAGGTCAAAAACGAAAATATAAGAGCAGTTTTAATTTCATATCAATTAACCTTTCAATAATCTCAAAATTTGTTGACCATGAGCCTATACCATATTTTCTTCTGCTGCAAAACAGCTTGAGCAGCATATCTCCACCAAAGATGAGGCTTCTCTAAAACAGGCACTTCAGGTCTCAAATGGGATATCTCAATGTATGTCTTGTATCTTGAAACGACCTCAAAAAATTTTATCCAATCATGATATTGCACCTACAACAGAGATGGCATATGAATCAAAGCATTATTTGCTTGACAATAAGGGAAATGAAGTTCTTGAAGTATTCAAGATTTTTGTCGCATATAAGCCAAGGAAAGCAAAAGAGAAATAATGAACAAGAGACACTTATTTATGTATTTCGCTTCCCTAACCGAAAACAAAAACAGAAATAGCATAGTTTATTTATGTCTTTCACTATATAACCAAGAGAGTGAAAAAAGGATAAGTGAATAGTGACATAAAGCACAACAATATGAGAGGAAGTCAATACCTCAGTGATCGTTAATGAGACATCAGTTAGAACAAGTGATGCTTTCTCAAAAGGAATCTCTGAATCACTTCTTTCTTGCTTCCCAAGCCGATGATATTTGAGGACTCCATTGATCGGTGACACAAAATAGTTACGATTCATAGCCCATTTAGAAGTCATTCCATTATCAGCAGAAGTTTCATTTATGCCATCTTCAAATATCTTAAGTATAAAAAGAGCACATGAACAAGATGATACAATCCAAAAAGCTAACTAACACATAAAAATAAGGATGAATGAGAATCCAAATAAAACTACAAACCTCAACCCATTCCTTGGGAGTGAGATCTTCCCATCTCTTGTCTATTTCCCACGGAAGATTATCAGAATTATGATAGACAGCAAGCCTTTCAAGTTGTAATGACTGTTAAAGGAAAAAACATTCAGCAAATGTCCAACTACATAGCAGGATTTAGATCAACAACTGTCCAAAACGCTTATGTTGATGAACTAAATAGCTTATGTAAGGAGCAACCAAATAACCACATTGAAGTGCATAAAAACAATTATAACTAGTAAAGCCATAGCACAATAGTCAACTGTCATTGCATAGTAATTTCTAACTCAATACTATGAAAACCAAATAACCATGTTAAAGTACATAAAGACAATTATAACGAGAAAAGTCATAGCACAATAGTCAACTGTCACTGCATGGTAATTTCTAACTCAATACTATGATAACACTACTGTCCTGAAACACTACAGGGTGTCCAAAACATGCACTTTAATCTGAAGCTAACTGGGTTTTGGTAAATTTGGTTTTGTTCATACCGAAGAAACTACATCTTGCATAAACTAACAGTCAAAACACACAATTCAGTTAAGGTCCAGTTTTCCAGCTAGTCATACCATCTAAATCTCATTAAAGACCTCATTTTTGTGTGCAACATATCAATTAGGTTCATTGGTCCTATCACTCTTCATACTGAGATTACAACATCCATTCTTCTTAATTCTCTTTTCTCAAATATTGTGCTACTCAAAGCATGTTGCATATTTGCTACATGAGAAAGAAGCCAAAATAAGTCAAAACATTGCTGGGCCCCTAAATGCTTATAAACACATGACATCACTGACATCATATTGTTATTGCTTGTGATTATAAGAATGGTATTCAAACTAAAAACCATTCATAAAGGAGAATGCTAAGAAGACAAGATGAACCTTCCGCAATTTGTCCAATGCTCCACTGGTATCAAATGTTTCATTTCCATGCTCATCTGTCGTTACGGCTGCTAGTTTAGCCAAGGTAACACCACAGGAAAATGGATGCCCAGGATTACTGAAAAATAGATTATTAATTCCACAGGAAGATGGGAAACTAGGATAAACAAAAACAAAACAGATGGTAAGAAATGATGAGTGAAACATTCAGAAAACGATAAGAGGAGGGAAGAAAACATACTGAAACAATCAACAAGAGGACAATCATAGAAGATCACAAACCTGACTGAATCCTCATATCTGACA
Source organism: Erythroxylum incrassatum (assembly GCA_026546855.1). NCBI lineage: Eukaryota > Viridiplantae > Streptophyta > Magnoliopsida > Malpighiales > Erythroxylaceae > Erythroxylum > Erythroxylum incrassatum. The sequence goes on along the minus strand of JANVCL010000213.1, from coordinate 16,499,194 downwards.
TGGACATTGGTAATTGATATTTTAAGATTTCCAATTATAGTCGCAATCAAAGAACCTAACCATGAATTCCCAGGAGAAGGCTGCAAAAAGACCAGACATCAATTGATTGGACATAAAGTTAACGCGAGAATTCTTATAAATAGATGATAAACTGAATGAACATGTTCTTCTACTTGATTAAAAAAACTTCAATTATTTAAAGTATAATCTCAAAATCTTTGAAATAATCTCTATTTTTATGTGACCACATACATCCCTTTTTTGGAAAAAGCCATGTCTACAATTGCTCAGTAATGTACCACACCTATGAATGATAGCATGCCCTAGCAAATCCGCAGGACAATCCTACCTTTACCTTAGGAATCATAAACTTTACATTGTGTACAATCACATAATCTGAAGCTTTCTTCATTTTCATTTTTATTTCCTAGTAAATCTAATCATACATAGTATATGCTCAATGTGATGCAAGATCAACAAGATATCAAAGGCATACATACAATAAAGTGGATAAACAGTGTAGTAGTAAGCACACTTATGACGGAAACTTTATTCCAGAAGATAGCACCCCTCCATAAGTTGCCTTTTGGGAGGGGATATGGCCAAATTTATCATGTTCGAAAGTGAACCTTATGAACACTACCTTAATTGAACTAAACAAGCTCAGCAAAAATTGCAAGCTGCAGAAATATTTTGGAGCCAAGTCATCTATGAGAGTATGTGGGTACTGTAGTATTTAATCAGTTGCCACAGGTTGCAAATATTAGCTCACTTCATTTTTCCATAATTCTTCATCTAAACAAGCTAGACAAATCACAAGGTTTATGTAATCTATCATTAAATTCACTCTTCATACGTTGGTCTTTGACAGACAAAATCATTCCGATATGACAACCTTTGCAACTAAGCAACTTAAAACAAAATCATAGTGCACTATCTATCCAGCAATTTTTATTTCTACAAATTACATATTCATCAATATCCATCTCAAATATTAAATTCTAGCAGCTAATCAGATATCATCCCTATACTAAGGAGCCTTTCACACAAATAATTGTCTTAGATATTGACAAGTTGAGTACCATAAGCAACCAACAAGATGAACTCTATCTGCACATTTCATAGAACAAGATTAACGCCAAAGGCAAGCCCATCAATGCAAAGAACATCTTAAAACTGAAAACAACATTATCTAACTAGCACATAGCAAGATTATGGAAGAGCAATTATAACAGATGAACTAAAAGAGAACTAAAATTCCACAGGCCATACACTTCCCAACTTAGACCTAGATGTAGCTTCAAGCGTTGCCAATTCTGCTTCCCCAAATAGAGAAAAGGATGAAAAGTATCAATTGGAATGACAAAATGAATCACGGTATTTTATATGCCATGCCAGACTGATTCAAGAAAATTAAATTATGACAATATGCAGAGACTGTTCAAAAAAATTAATTATGACATTATGCAGAAAAATGGGAGTACAAAAAACTTAATCATTTTGCAGGTGATAAATCATTCATTAGCTCAACTCACTACCAAACCTCACTAGTCACACGAAAGACACCAGTCATGAAGCAATCAACACAGTTATAAAAATGCTATAAGAAAAAAAAAGATGAAGGAAGAACAACTCTTCTTACTTCTCCCTAAATTGAAGTCAAACTTGGTAGAAAATTTTCAGTCTATCTTTGGTAACTAAAAGTTCCAGTGGTTGATAATTTAGCTACCTTTAAAGTGATGGTCCCAACAAATCCAGCTTTAACAGTCACTGGAAGTTTTAATGCATTTAATGCTTCTGCCTCCAATTTCAAATCCTTTAGTATAACATCACCTGGGAAAGAGAAGGAATTCTTTAGGAAAAGTTAAAAGTACCAAAGGGATGACGAGAATGCCATCAAGTAACATAATATAAGGTTCAAAGGCATATAGTTGGATATCTGAGATTCACAAAATGATAAGAAACTAACACAACATAAGAAACTAAAACAACACATGGAGTTTAAGGATTAGGAGACAAACCTTTCCACACACTGATTCTTAAGGCATCTAGAGAGAGCCCGTGAACATATTCACCTAAATATCTCCGTAGCAAATGCAAAACCTACAAATAATAGTGACATTTCTTTAAGTCCATATGATGTAAACTTTCTTACCACACAACATCCAAAAGTAAACCACCAGCCTAATATATGTTGCAAAAAATCAGACAAAGCATAAATTCAAGACAATTATGCATACGACACCTACGTACACCCACAAACGTAAAAATATTTTCTCACCCATAAATTCAAATGTTTCAAGCTAGTGCAACTGCTTGTATCCATCAGAAATGACACATCCTAATTTGAAACTGCTTATATCCATCATAAATTAACCATCCTAAATGACGTAAAATGTAGTGGAATTTAAATAACGGAAAATGCAATATAGCCGCATATGATTTTAAACATACTACTTAAACTGTAGAAAACTGATCATTTAATCATAGCTAATCACTGGTTAAAAATAGCAGCAGGCTCAGTATGACTAGGTCCAAGGTTTCTGCGTCAGAAAATAGCTTATGCCAAGCTATTAAAAAAAAACAATGAAGCATTCGTATCATAGTAGATACCGTAAAGCAGCATGAACGAAAGGGAAATTTCAGCTAATCTAAGTAAAATTACACCAAAAGGAACAAAAATATAAGGTGAAGAAAGCAGCTTAATCAATCACAGCAATACTCAAATTTCTCAGGCAATACTGATCAAATAATAAAATAAAAACGAAAAACGAACCTGTGGTTTAACTCTACTCATTTCTCCAGAGTAATTCCGAAAAGAATTGTAGTAAAAATGATAATTGAATAAAGTAAATGAAAACAATAAAAGAACAGAGAGAAAGAGCTTACGTGAGATTCGAACATGGTGGTGATGGTGGTTGCGATGACTGATAAGAGTTGAAGAGTGGTTTAGCAGATTGACGACGATCGAGGTGGTGGTGGAGGCACCGCCATTGAACGACGAAGAAAGTGGAATCTGATGCGAAGTTTTGGGAGGTTAGGGATTTCGTCACTTTTGATCTGTTCCTTACACACAAAACACAGAGAGGGATAGAGATAGCAAGAGAAGCGGACAGTTTCAGGAATTGACAGGAATGAGGTGTGACGAAGAAAATATAGAGCTTCGTCCCCCTTTCTTTTTTCTTTTTTTCTAAAATAATAATAATTGTTAACATTTTACGTGTTGCCATTTGCCAGGCTACTTGTCTCTCTTGTCATAACGCCAACTGACCACTGTAAGCATGTTACTCGTTTGATGGTTTGAATCGAGCTTTTATTTATAAATACTTTATTTATTAAATAATTTATTTAAATTAATTAATGTATATATTTGGATAAATATCATTTTACCGATATAAAAATAATATTTCTATAATATCTTTTTACATTATTTTTTCGAGGTTTTTGTGCAGATTTAGAAATTCAAAAATACGTTTATTAAAAAATAAGTTGGACAAATTTTATTTAAATTGCATTTTTATTAAATATTGACGAAAGAGAGTATCCATGTACGCATTAGTGAATAGGTAACCTCTCAATCTCAACTGTGAAAAGCACGAAGGTGTTGAATTAAATGATTATGGCCTGTTTGATTTTGTTTATTTTTTATTTTTATTTTTGCTGTTAAATTTATTTTAAAAATTATTTATTTTTAATTTTTTCCAATTTTTAAATTTTACTTTTTATGTTGCTTTTTTAATTTTGGTTTAATAACAACCAAATATATATTATTTAATTTAATTATTAATAAAATTATTAATATTTTAATTTAATTTTTGTATTTAAATTAAATAAAATTAACTTATTAATTATTATAAATATAATTAAATTTAAAATATCTTCAAAATAAATAAATTTCAAATAAAAATTAAAATATATTTAAAATAAACATATTTTATAAATAAAATTTAGTTTTGAATTTATTTTTTAATAAAGTAAAAAAAATTATTAATAATTTATTAATAAATATTATATAAGAGATATTAAATATATATTTAAATAATATTTAATTATCATCACTAGTAAAAGAAAAATTAAAATCAAACATATTTTTATTTTTATTTTAAAAAATAGAAAATGAAAACTAAAAATCACAATAACAAAACAATTCAAATGGCCCTAAAGATATTATACAAGAATATTTTGTTTTGGATATTTTCGTATGTATCATATTATTTAAATTTATATAAAAGTATCTAAGAACTTTTGACAACATTGTGCCAAATAAAATATAAAATTTATTTTCCTTTATTGTTTTTGTATGATATTAAAGAGTAAATTTGATTGTTAGGCCTAAAATTTTAAAATGCTTCATAGTTCCTCTTTTTTAAGTGATATTATTTTGTTTTCGTTTATTTCTTTGTTTAATAGAAGTCGTTATCTAGTTATTTTACTTTTCTTCTACAACTAATTATAGCTGGCTTTTCATCACTCTCTCTTTCGGATTAAGCGTCCGATTGAATGAGGTTACGTAAACTTCAGTTCATGGTGGTTTGAGTGTGGACGCATTAGTGATTTGCGTAAGGTTGGCTAATTCCCAACAGGTGATTGTTACTTTGCCCCCTTTCCTTTAATTTTACTTGAAAATTGAGATTTCCTTCCTTCCATGCCATTTGTAAATAGCAATGTGATCATTTAATTGCCACTCAATTAATTAAAAACGAATCGTAGTTCCATAATGATCGATGATTAAAGTTTAATACTTCCTCTTATTTATAATAAGTGTCATTTTAGAAAAATACACACTTATTAAAAAAGCTAATAAAATTGTAAGTATACCCTTATTAATACTCTCATGAAATTACCTCGTGAAGAGAGAAATTATTTTATCACTTGAATTTTGCATGTTAAATTGTTTTGAAATTGTGATCTGTTTAATTAAGATGAGAGATAAATTAAAGGTTAATTTTGGAAGTAAAATTACAAACATGCATATAAAGTCAAGAATGACACTTATTTTGAATAATTAAAACGTATCTAAAATGACACTTATTATGAATCGGAGGGAGTAGAGTTTAGTTGGAGAGTAGCGGCGCTAAAGTTAAACTGAAACCGCAAGTGAAAAAACGTCAAATAATATCCATTCAAATAAAAAAAATAAAAATATACTTCTTCTGATTCATAATAAGTGTCGTTTTAGATACATTTTAATTATTTAAAATAAGTGTCATTCTTAACTTTGTATGCATGTTTATAATTTTA
>JANVCL010000213.1:16448723-16475455 GCA_026546855.1 Erythroxylum incrassatum | reverse complement strand
TCAGATTTAATTATTGCTTTCGATTTGTGATTTTTCCTTTGATTTTACTATTATTGTCGTGAATCAAAACCCCCTTTTTATTTTCGTTATTTGTGCCATTTAACTAGTTAACCTTTACCATTAAAAATTCCTCGTGGGAACGATATCTGCTTACCGCTACTACATTAGTTTGTTTTAACGGAAGTGATTTCTTTTATATTTGGTTGCAGGCGACAGCATCACCATTTGCTTTTCTTCATTATCAGTCAAGCGAAGCATCCTCACCAAAGGTTCACAAACTCGAATAACAAATTGACATTGAGACCAAAATTTTCTATTTTCCAGTATAATGCTGGAAACCTCCAATCTAGCATTAGACATAGCATGCTGAGATGCAACCTACTTATTACATGTAAACATTTTTTAAACTCTTTCTTCATCGACACAAAAGATTGAACTGATAAGAAATTTGTTGCAAATATTGTCACACCAGGACAACACAAATTCCTACTATTGGTAAATTCCTTTCTCATTAAATTCGAAACTCATGCACAAGTATAGATGAACTTGGTCACCGTTTTAGTTTTCTGCATAGTCTCATTAATAATAAGAAAATACCTAGGATCTGCTATATTCTCCAGCATTAGGTCAATGCAATGTACAGCATAAGGAGTCAAAAAAAGAAAGAATTATACCTATTCTGTGACCTTCTTCCTGCTGCTTTATAAGCGGAATCATTGTCAGTAATGAACTAAACAATGTTTTCTTGTCTCACTTCATTCACAACTTCATCAAATATCTTAAATAAAGTATCAATATTTCTAATAAGGCTAGATGCATCAATAGACATCAAAAACATTGAGCCATTTTAAGAGTAAACCAAAATAATAATAATAGGCTCTTGTCTTCTATTTGTCCAACCATCACACATTAATGAACACCCAAAAGTAGCCCAATTTACTCTTTTTTCAGCCAAATTATTTTTAATATTAGAAACTGAGCAACTCAAAAGTTTACCTCTTAAGTCATCAATCGAAGGAGCTTTGTATCCCGAACCGTAAGAGGCTATTGCATCTACTATAGGCTGATAATAGTAAGATTGAGAAGCATTGAATGATGAACCTGTAACATACTATCATTTAGCTACTGCCATATCGACATTATGATCCGCATCTCTTGATTGCATTGCACTACGAATTGAATGGTTGGGCTCTAGGAGTTGTTTGTGGTGCAAAAAACTAGTCATCTGCCTTCTTTTTTTCATAGCACCAGGTGCAAGTGAAACATTATCTTCTTACAGGGCCTAGGATGGAACATTAGTACTACCATTACCACCTTCACCATATCCACAATCATCGCAAAAACTAGCAAATGACGTTTTACTACCAATTTCAAAATTCAACATTTCCCTTCTATCTTGCTCATGCTGATATTCTTTAAGCAAAGTTTTCATTTGCTACTTCCCATCATGACTTACTATTTTACATGGTTCCACATTTCCTTTAAACCCAGCTAAATGATTTTTTAATTGGGTTATTCTTCCATCTTTCAAATGCTTGTTACAAAACAAGTAAATAGTATGATTCCTCATACCGGGAACCAATGCAGCATGAGCCTAAGTTGGATCATTATATCTTCCTGAAATGGTTTGATCAGGAGTACTTGAACTTTCTTCCATTTATCTGTAAACATAAATGAATACATATATCAAAATAAATAACACATAATTTTATTACATAGTACGCATGTCCACCTTCACCATATCCTCATACATTCAATTTCATCGAACACAATTCACTATAACTCAAAAATAAACAATTCAATTATTTAACAATCATAATCACATAAAACATACATAGACAATTTCCATTTCCAACAGTCACAAAACATATATAAACAATTTTCATTTCCAACAATCACAAAACATATATAAATAATTTCTATTTCTGACAATTCCATTTCCAACAATTTCAATTCAAAGTTTCAAAGATGAAGATCAAGTTGAAGGGCATGATTTACATAATCACAAAACATATACAAATAATTTCATTTCCAACAACCAACAATTTCAATCATCACAAATTCACATTTCACAAAATAATGAAACATACGTAAACAATTTCCATTTTCAACAATTTATAACAAATTTCATTTCTTAGTTTCAATAATTTCCAACAATTTCATTTATAACATTTTCCATCAATTTCAATTCAACCATTACAAAACATACATAAACAATTTTCATTTCCAAATTTCTAACAACCAACAATTTCATTTCCAACAACCAACAATTTCAACCATTACAAATTCACAATTCACAAAATAATGAAATATATATAAATAATTTCCATTTTCAACTATTTATAACATTTTTCATTTCTTAATTTCAACAATTTCCAACAATTTCATTTCTAACATTTTCCAACAATTTCAATTCAATCATTTCAAAACATACATAAACAATTTTCATTTCCAACATTTTCCATTCCCAATAATCTTCAACAATTCCATTTCCAACAATTTTGAACAATTTCAATTCAAAGTTTCAAACATCACAAAACATACATAAACAATGTGAGTTTGTGAGAGAGAAAATGAAAAGAGAAAAAGAAAAAGAAGATGAGTAGCGGTGGAAGAAGAGGGGTTTTAAGATATTTTTTTGTATAAATACCCTTGAAAATTTTAAAATTTTTAGTACTAGCCGGTATTTTGAATATTGGCGGTACTGGTCGGTACCAACTGAAACAGGTGTTACAGACTGGTACACGAACCCGGTACCAGAGCACTCATTTTTGTATCGTTTTTTAGCTAGTTTCGCCTGGGGTATGGTATGAATTTCAAAACTCTGAGTTTAACTTTTATTAAATCATCATAAATTAATATATAATAAATAAATAATAAAAATTATAAGAATAAACAAAAATAAAATACTTTATTAAAATAAATAAATATTAATATATAATTAATTAATTAAAATTAATAATTAAAGTTATATTTTTAAAAAAGGTTATGTCGTATCATCACCAAAAGTTTTAAATTCTTCAACATTATTTAAAAGCTCATAAACCCCACTTTCATTTAAATTATCTATATTGACATCGTCTACTACATTTAAATAAATTACAAATATGTAATTTATTAAATTATTTTTACTATAATATATTATACTTTTAATTTTAAAATATAGAAAAACAAGATAACAATTAATCATCAATAAAAGCATTTTCTTCATAATTCACTTTTTCAAGTATATTATAATTAAGATCAGATAATATTTCTTCTTCAATTCAAAAATCAATATAGCCCATATATTTAATACCAACTAGATCACATATTTTCTTCTCACTAAGTGCTCTAAATATATAATAAAGAAATTATATAATTAATAATAATAAAGTATAATTATTGAAAAATAAATTTCAATCAATAAAATACATATTTTTTATCCTTAAATTATTGGTGACATAAATAATGTTATTGAATCTTAGATATTTCAAAAGATTTCATTTCTTTATACGAATACGATAAAAAATGTTCTAATTACATTCACAACCTAACGTAAAAGTTGTTTAACTAAGTAATCTAATAGTAAGTTTTCTTAATGCTGAAGCATTTTCATCAAATAATCTCGATATATATTTTAAATTGCTAGTAATAAAAATAAAACATATTGTTAATAAGTAAATAATAAACTAAAAATAAGAAAATTTACTAGACTGCATTTTTTCATCATAAATTCTCTCTTTACAAATGATCGAGCAAAACACTATAAGCTTTCACGATATAATTTAATTTCTTTTGTTACCTTTGATTGCTCTTCATTAGTGAATATACTTTTCATTCAATCACATCAAAAAGGACATCCATAATATCAACATTTGTACATATGTCTCAACTATATAAGCAATAAAAATTGAGAAAGTAAGTTGTTAAGTAGATCCTTTAAGTAAGATGCTTGTCCTATCATCGATGAGGAATATCTGATAAGGCTTGTACAAATTCTCCTCCCCTTTAAAGAGATCCATAATTATTTTGCAAAGTTTATATATACTATCATATATACCCCAAAGATAGTTTTTCATCTAAGTTAACAATCCTTGACAATCATATAAGTGGAGCCACCATCTTCACAATAATTAATCAAGCATCCTAAAATTTTTTATCTAGAATAATAGCTTAAATCTCTTTCATTTCGCACCCTTTGATCACTTATGACTTGAAAAGTATTTACTTGTCACTAAATTTTAAAGTAGTTGTTTAAGATCATATACACTTTTCAAAGTTATAAATGTATTTGCAAATTTAATAACAGTAGGGCATCCAATCTCAACCAATTTTCTTGCTTTCTTAACCAAAACAAAAATATAATATACTTATACATAAAAATGATGCTCTTAGATGCATATAAGGCAAGATTAGAAAAAGGGTCTATATCCAATATCTTTTTAAATGGGATTTATATAATAAGCAGTGTATATAAATATGCTCATACTTTACTTATAACAAGAACTTAACTAATATATAATTAGCTGCATTGTCTGTGATGAAGTGCACAATATTTTTAATCCAACAAACTCGATAATTTCATAAAACAATCCCAATAAAGTATGAGCACTTTTTACTATATTAAAAGTATCAATAGACTTGTTAGAACTTATTCCAACATTACAATAAATTAAGAGAGTAATCAAGGTTCTTTATCTTTGATCAAGCTACCGATTTATCAAAATAGTTTAACTTCTTGTTTTCCAATTAGACTTATACATATATATGTCTACAATCAACTTATTTTCCTTTTTTAAATCTTAAAATAAAAGCACATGAATTTTATAATGAGAAGGTGCGTTGAATATTGGACTTATCATTGTTGTAACATATATTGCTTCTTAAAAATTGGGTGAATTTAATGCATTTAAAAGAATATATGAATGATAGAACCATCTAGTCTAAGTTATTTTACATTGCAAAATAATATATATTAATAATAACTTTCTTTTTTCCTTTATCTAATATTTGTTGTACTTTCTCATCTTTAAAAGATGCATTATGACTCTCTTAATTTTCTTTTTTAAATTAATACTATGAATAGTTTTTAATCCTCTCATATGCATCAAATTTTACCTTTTTGTAATAAGCAATATTACCCTTAATATCATTCTATAAATTCCTCTTCTTTAAACATTCTATCATAGAACATTCAGTTATATTGAATATTTACATTAGATGTTTTAGAAGAAGAAAATAATTTTATGCTTGATCAATATTATCACGAATAGAAGGTGTTGAATTTACTGAATCTTTTTATGATGATTCCATATTCTCTATTATAATTTCAACTTTAAAATATAATAAAAATGGTTTACAATATGATTACTAAAATAGTCAAAATAGTTTATAATCTATACAATATGTAGGGGCTGTTAACTTATGATTGAGAGAGGAACAAAAACAATCTTATATTTTTGTCAGCTTTAATATATAGATATGGATACATAGTCATTAATTTTTAATTGATTACTATAGTAGAAAGAACTTAGACTCAAACTAATAAATATCTTAATGGACTATTTTTACGGGTCCTTTTGTATGTGATGTAAGGTTATTTCATTTATTTGACACATACCAGGGACTACCTGCCCTTGATTCTCCACAACCTGCCATGTTATATTAGCTACATCATCAAGTTCATATCTATCCAGGCTCTTTCTAGTAAAGATCCTAATACTGTCACTAATATTTGTTATACTATCTCTGCAAGTTGTTAATGGAGTCCCTGCTATAAAATAACCAGTACTTGATTGATTGATATTTAGTTTGATAAACACATGCCAGCTTAAATTCCTGGGTCAAGTTGAAATTTCTGACTCCTTTCTGGGCGAGTCTAATTCATTTTTCTTTGTTTTGAATCTTTTTGTATCACCGTCAATTTATCCCAGTGCAGGACTGCAGGGTATTACCCTGAGAGACATTACTGGCAAAATTTCTCAAACTGGTAATGTTCTAAAATTGTTAGGAAATCCATGTTGCTCTAGTTATGTATAAAAAGTTGAATTGATAGAAGAAGCACTGTAGCCATTTTTTACTGATGCAAGCAGCGGCTCTGGGTTAATACTAACTCTTCGAAGCTGAAACTAAGCCAGGAACAGAGACAGCAGGGAACATTTAAGGTTGGCGATGAAGGCCAATTCTTGCTTGAAACAGTGAGCAACTTTTGTTTTGTATTATTAGCAATTACAGGAATTAGGAACACATTCCAACATCATGATTTAGCACTATACATGAAGTACCAAGATATCTTTTTCCTGTGTACTATCAAGATGGTCTCATCCTAGATTGTACATTGGTCTAAGTCCCTGTTTTGCAAGGACTTATTAATACATTATTTTCCTATATCAAAAAAAATGTTGTTTACTTGTTTTAAACAGGTGCACAGAACCGATAGATGGCAGTGAGCATATACTTGCTGACGTTACAGGTTATAATAACTTTTACATATTTTATGAGTTTTCTTTTCACTATTATATTTTCAAAACATGATCTATGCATTTCAGTGCTGCTCTATGATAGCAGATTGGGCTTAAAATATGATATAGCACAGTCCCTGCAAACTAAACATGATTAGTGTGCTTCTGGATTTGTGTATAACACGTATACACATACAATTTATATTTCTAATTTAACATGATTCCCATTTATTTATGTAGTTTTTTAAATTAGGAAAACGAGCTCATTTAATACAAGTTAAAATATGTTTGAGAGATAGTTTGCCAATTAAACTATTTAGCTAGACATTATTACTAAAACTTACTTATGCTTTGATGTATGAGGTTCTATAGGCAAAAGTAACATGGGATTCATGTGCAAAACAAAAGGACAAGGTTGTTATCAACTATAATGGAAATAAGTGTGTATATATATATATATATGAGCTGACAATGTATATCTATCTAGTCTACACAGAACAAAAAGTACATAAACCATTCCAGAATGTAGTTGTTAGCTCCTACTTCAATGGCTGTCTGGTTGATGCTTATGGTGTTACCATTAATAACTTTTTTCATTTTTGCTCTTATGAAAGAGCAACTAACTGCATAGTCCATCAAGAAGATCCAAGCTTTCCTTGACCAATCTAAGCTTTCTGGAATATTCAAAGCAACATACAAATGAGTTGAGGTATGCTATTAAGTAGCCAATGTGTTTCTTCTAACTCTTGCTTATTTTCCTTTGAAAGGCAACACAAAAAATCAGACTCAGACCATGTTCTACTACATAACAAACAAACTTGTTGCATCATTGCCTCCGCAGCAGATTTTCCTTGCTGCAAATTATAACTAGTATGACAGTTGGGATAATTAGGAGGCCTAGTTGACAGTTCTACCGTATCGATCACTGAAAACACATGCTTATGCATAATAAAGATGATGGCTTTATCTGTCTTTTCCCATGTATGTTTTTCATTAATTTATTTTGTTCTTCTACAATAGTCATATGTAACTGAATATTGATTCTCAAATCTTGCACTACCTTTTATTATCTAAAGTCTAAGAATCGAAAGGGTGGAGGATTGGGTATCAAATTAGAGGAGACTAAACATGTTTAACAATTACTCCGAGCTACTAAATGGTGGAGAAGATGAAAACAAGAATGTTCTCTATCCATTCAAACAATGAGACAGACACGGATGCATTGCCAAATTACTCTATTTAAGTTTTGGTAAATAATACGTTTATAACACGTCCACAGTCAGTCAGCATTTGATTTTAAGTGCCCTTGGTTAGTGAAAGTTAATAAACTACTTAAAAAAGGGTGAAACTTAGATGGCATTAATGATTATCAGGTTAAGTAGAGATAGCAAGAGGAAAACCTAGCACTATAACATTCATCGAAGGATAGCTTTACTGAAGCTCAAGAACCAAACCACATGCAAATCTATGATGACCCACCAACAGTCAAAATAAAAATGATCAACAAAATAAAATATACCTTTCCTGGCCATCAATGTCTAAAATGAAGAAACTTCAGCTGCCAAAAGCTCAAGCCTATTCTTGTACCTATATCGAAACTACTAAGGAAACAAACCAACTAAGTTGAAATCGTTGGAGAAAATCAATTAAATAAGAGATCAACACTCTTTAAAGGATAAAACCAAAAGTCACTTAAATACTATAAGAAGCCATATGACTTGAGTGTTTCATAGATCATTTAGATGTAACTAGGAATTTTGCTAAAGAGAAATCAAGCATATAGATATCATATACAATTTTGTCAAAGATATAACAACTTAAAGTGAAGTAAATATGGAATATATTCCTACAAGAAAAATGATTACACATCTTATTATCAAATCAATTATTATATATATTTTTTGTATATATGTTAAGCTATAAGCATTATATAGTACTTGAAATTATTTTTGTTTTATTTCTTTCATGTGGAATTTCATAGTACTTATTATTACTAATGATGTTTAATTTCATGTGTAACATATGCTTAATTGAGTATTAAGCACTAGTTCTAAAAAAATTTCAATCATAGAAATATAGGAGTGCTTTCAAATTAAGTATTTAGTTCTGGAAATAGATGTTTGAATGACTGTTGGGTACTTAAATTATAGTTAAAAGAAGTATTTCAAACGTATCTTGTCACTCGGGTGATTACATCCATTATGTAGTAGAAATGGAGTTTTAAATTGATATCTTACAGATTTTAAATTTCTCTTTTGCTAATTATTCTGGTTTTAATGGGCACCCGTGACACACATCAAAATCAACCCGTGAATTTTGAGTATGCAAACGTCCCAGCGCAGCGAGTCTTCTTAGATTTCATCAAACACCTCACATCAGCTGACATGTGAACCTACCTTTGTGCGTTGGGTTGGGTCGGGTCGGGTCGGAGAAGTATGAAAGATGAGAGATATGCTGCATCTATGGCTTTTTCTGGTTGGACCCATCTCAGAGAAATTAAAGGGCGGACCTAACCAATAATTTTAGTGCGTATGGCGCGTGCAGTAGCCAAATCCTAGGTGTCACAGTCGAGAAGCACCAACAGAATGCTCCTTGGTACAAAAAGTGCATGCAACCTCCAAAACCAAAACCATCAACCCGTGAGACTACACACGTGAACGTGACAGACTAGGACAAAAAACACATTTGCATTCCAAAGTCTACTACCAACAGAAGCCGACCCTTCATAACTTCGCATTCTCATTCTCCCACAACACAAGCCGCCAAACTTTTTATATACCTAAACCATAACTAATCTCATCAACTTCGTTTGGTTTTACATGGCGTGGTGCTGCTGCCTTGGTCACATTTCTGCGGTTACTTGGACTACTATACTTTTGCGTGGTTCATATGATTGTGTAAAGGCAACAACTAACTGGAACGTACCAGGTGAGGCTGAGGCCATACATATCTGGTTAGAGTTTATACCCCTATTACAATGGTTCATGAATTATGGGGATGCCCAAGAGATGTGAAATTTGCTCATCCTTCCATTAGAGGAGAGGATAGGTTACTTTCCGCCTGCTTTTCTGGTCAAGTAATTCTTGGACCCTATCTAATGGAGGAGGCCTTGGAGTCACCCGTGATTGGATTAATTCTGTTGTCGGGGACCTACTACACGAACTTCCCATTTCTATGGCCACAAATAGCTCAGCTAAACAACAATGGAAAGTCACGAGATTTGTAATATTTGCTTTTACATCAAGACACTTACATCACCAGATTGTAACTGCATGTAATGCACATGCCATATCATATGCGCAATAACACACCCAAGCTTCTATCCTTTTTAATTTCTCATCTGTTCATGTATGACTAGATAAGATATATGACATCTACGTATACTTGCAATAAATTGGGGTTCCCCTGCCAACCAGAGCGCCTCCCTCTCAGAGTTCAACGCTTAATTATTGTTGTGAGTGTTAGGGATAACAGTTCTTAAGCATATGATTAATGATGTAAAACACTATCGACCTGAGATAGAAATTGGTTAGTCCCCTTCACTTATGGGTTATCTGACCCCATAACTGTTTAACAGGTCTTACCTAGCTAGCCCAAGTTCCCAGGAGCTTCAGACCGCAAGCATATATTCTGCTAAGAACAAATCAATAGCAAGAACCACCTGAATGCTACCAAAATGTTTCGGATGTACAATACGAGATACCCTTTCCAAGTTGGGGTAGTAGAGACAAGCCGTAGTTAAAACATGTTTCCATTTCTTACGCGAACTGATGAACGTCCTACGGATCTCATGTAATTGGCTTCAACAGAAAGTGATGGCTTTCTTCACATGGTGATTTTTGTCATTCCTAGAAAAGATCAGTTTACTTGGAGAAAGTTGTTTCAAAGGGTTCTATGATATAATCAATATGGGTTTACAGACCATAACCAGCTAAAGTTTAAAATTTTGACTACAACGTAACTCGAGTAGAAACAAAGGAAATCGTTGTGAATTCCTAACCTATTTCATGCAATTCTGTGAGAATACAACTGAAAATACATCTTTGTTCAAAGTTTCAATAAGGGCGGACTGGAAATGACATTTTGCTCTTTAATACTCCTCAACATGTCTGCTGTTTACATGCCAGCCTTAATCATAGCTATGGGATGATTCACAAGCCGATACTGTTGAAGATGCAAAGCTGTTTCCTCATCCCATAAGCTTAACCTTATTAGGCAATCAGAAACAATACTTGAAAATTTGAAACGATAGAGTGCAAGAAGCCAGAGGACCACACTTAAGTTCTAATGTTTATGGGAGAGGAAATATGTAAGTGTAACCTTCAATCAACTGGGATTTTACACGTGTCGAACCTATGCATGACAACAGGTTTTCAAAGGAACTCATGGGGGAGTATAAATTAAAAGCCTTTTCTGCTCCATAGTGGTCCTTATAACTTTGCACCTCTCTTAAAGATTTCCCCTGCTGGTAGTGACTACTTTTTATTTCTCATCTGTTCTCACTCGTCCATTAAATTCGACAACAACATCAGTGGAGGAGGCTAAGTATTGTCACTGCTAAATCCTCCAGAGAAGAACAGCTTGTAGTTTGTGGCTCTTGCTATCACATTGACAAGCTTTTGATCTTTTCGCTCTTCTTGGTGTGCTTGAAGGTACTCCAGACAACTATCCTTCAAGTTCAGGTCCATCTCTGTTCATGGAGATCGTTCGCTGGTCTTTACTAGGCTTAATAGCAGCGACCCTTTTCCTTCAGAATTCAAGCAATGTAGAAGGAAGGTACCACTTTCACAAGCGCAAAAACAAAACCAAAGACTCCCCTGTTTCACCACCACCTGCAAACTCCCCTGTTCCTGAAAATCCTACAGTCCCTTCAACGCCTGCTAATCCTGATCCTTCAACACCGTACGATCCTCCGACAATTCCTTCTGACCCTTACCCCAACGATCCTGGTAACTCCAGTTCTGCCCGTACATTCGACGTAACGTCCTATGGTGCTGTCGGGGATGGTTCCACCGATGACACTGCCGCATTTCGGGAGGCCTGGAAAGCCGCATGTGCGGTGGAATCTGCTATTCTTCTGGCTCCTTCAGGGTACACTTACATGATCACCTCAACAATTTTCTCAGGGCCATGTAAACCAGGACTTGTCTTTCAGGTAAACATCTTCTATTTTTGATCTGTTTCAAGTTTATTGACATTTTCATGGATTATTTGGCTCATCCAGAATTGTGATGTTGGTAAAGGTGGATGGTTGCCTTATGCCTCCTGATGGACCAGATTCATGGCCAAAAGCAGATAGCACAAATCAGTGGCTTGTGTTTTACCGACTTAATGATATGACTCTCACTGGCGGTGGTACCATTGAAGGGAATGGAGAGCAATGGTGGGATCTTCCTTGCAAACCACACAGGGTACGCTTAACTAATCAACTCTGTTTTACCTTTTATGATTACAAATTGGAGAGCTTTCCTTTTCTCTGCTCTTTTTTCTGCTGAGAAAATGAGCTGTCACTAATATATTCACTCATATTGTGATTTCAGGGTCCTAATGGATCGACTTCAAAAGGACCTTGTGGTAGCCCTGCAGTAAGTATAAATTGTTCAATCAAATTTGAATAGTAATACCATTTTTCCCATCTGAACAGTTCATATTTGTCGTTGATTTCAGTTAATTCGATTCTTCATGAGCTCCAATTTAGTAGTGAGTGGCTTAAGAATCCAAAACAGCCCACAATTCCACATGAAATTTGACGGCTGTGAAGGGGTTTTCATTGCAAAGATGTCAATCTCTTCCCCTAAACTTAGCCCCAATACCGACGGAATCCATCTAGAGAACACCAACTCAGTTGGAATATACAACACTATGATTACAAACGGTTAGTGTAATCCGATTTCTACTTACCCTCAATCTTAAACTACAACAAATAGTTAGAATCAAGTTCTTTTGGGTGGAAACTGTTAGAGAATAAGTTGATTGAGTTTGATGTATGGATTTAGGGTATTGGGAAGTGGTGAACATTCTTATGACCTCTTTTGGTTAAGAGATTTTGGGCTCGAAATCTCTAGTACATATCTTCTTTAATTTGTATCAAAGCATTCTGATTTATCCAAAAAAAAAACTAAAACAAATAGCAGAAAAATATCTAAATGAGATTATGAGACACAATCCTTAACTTTGCAGTTGTGATATAAAGTATATCTAATTGATTTTCATGTCGTGCATGTTCTTATCATTCTTAATGATTTTGAGCAGGTGATGATTGCATATCAATTGGACCCGGTTGCTCAAATGTTGACATACAGGATGTTACCTGCGGTCCAAGTCACGGGATTAGGTACTTATCCCTCAACCTTACTTGTGTTGATTTCCAAAGCAACATTCGGCTGCATTTTTCCTTTCATTCAACTTGAGGAGGTATCTCGTGGTGTGACTGTGACAGTGAGTGAACAGTTTTGAGCAACAACCCACAAGCCACTAGGACTTGTCCAACAGCTAGCAACTTCATGGCCGTTCTGTCATTCACTTCTGCTTCTTTACATCACTTTCTTCTAAAAGTATGAATATAGATTAGATTAATAATTGTTTGACAAGGTTTCATATCCTGCCCTGCCTTTTATTTCTCTTTTGTAGTATTTAAGTTTGTTGCTTTCCGATTATATACAAGGAAGAGACAATTAGACAATAAAACTAAGAGCTGATGACAAAAACAGAAAACCTTATGCTTTGATTTCTGCGAACCATATATGCTCACCTGCATCAGAAATATAATATGTGGTAGGATTTCCAAGTCCATTTTTTATTTTAAAAAAATTATGTTTCCTGCAGCATTGGGAGTTTGGGAATGCACAATGCTCAGGCATGTGTTTCAAACATAACAGTCCGAAATAGCGTGATAAGAGAATCAGATAATGGGCTGAGAATCAAGACATGGCAAGGAGGGAAGGGGTGTGTATCTGCCATTTCCTTTCAGAACATCCAGATGGAGAATGTGAGGAACTGCATGATTATAGACCAATACTACTGCATGTCAAAAGCTTGTCTGAACCAGACCTCAGCTGTTCACGTGAATGAAGTATCTTACAGGAACATCAAAGGCACTTACGATGTAAGAAGCCCACCGATCCACTTTGCTTGCAGTGACACTGTAGCCTGCACAAATATACTCCTGTCAGAAGTTGAACTCCTCCCACATGAAGGAGAGTTGGTGGATGACCCTTATTGTTGGAATGCTTATGGGACTCAGGAGACAGCCACTATACCTCCCATAGATTGCTTGAAGGAAGGTGAGCCTCAGAATGCAGAGGCAAGAGAGCTCACCTCCCCTTGTACCTGCTCAACCTGAACAAGGCTCGTCTTGTTATAATTGTCGTATTCAAATCTGGGTTTCCATTGTCATTAGGCTCCATCCCTATTTGGGTTTTATCCCCTTATTGTGTGATGTGATTCAGCTCAGTAGTATACATATGTATATTTTGGCCCAGAGATTGTAGTTTAGTTGATTTTATTACATATAAAGTAATAGATTTTATGATTACTTTCGAGTTCCTTTCCTATCCTTATAAAATTGTAAAACATAATGGTAGATGGGTATAAACGCAAGGGTTGAAGGGTAGCAACAAGATGGCGACTGGAGACGACAACACACAGAAGAAGAGAAGAGATGGAATTAGCGACAAAACAAAGTTTCCCTACTAAGATGTGATGTCTGCGTAAATATAAAATGTGTATAATGAGGATAAAGCTACTTCAAATCGTCACTTTCTTTCTTTGCATTGCATTCCTTACATGTCGCAAGACACGAACAAACTCACAGAACAAAGAGAAGTCAAAAGCGGAAGATATCTCAACATTTGGACCCTTCAAAAGGCGAGGACACGAGTTCTGACAAATGACAAAGTCAAAGCCGCCAAATTTCTCAACTAGTCTCTCAATCTTACTGCTTGTTAGCTTCTCTATATCTTCTAGCTGTTCCAATTCTCCAGTTTGTCCGCTGCACTGCCACCACCTTCTTAATATCTTCCGGTTGGTCTCCGATGTTTCAACGGACACCACACTCTTCAAATGGATGCCTAGTCTGTTTAATGCAACCTCTGCCCCTCCAATGCCACTGAAAATTGACAACATTGTCATTCCTTCGGGAAACATAGACTTCAATCCTGAGAGATGATATCCCAAAGTATCTGTCTGGAAACAGTATTTGAGAGAATGCAACCTTTCTGCCAAACTACAATCACCAGTTTGAGTATGATTAACCGGGTAGCCTAGCATTAGCTCCAAATATTCAGGCTGCATGGGACCTAATTTATTTGGACCAACCCAAACAAGATTTAACGCCTCGCAATGGTGAAGGATGCCTCTCTTCTGTTCATCTGAAAGTAAACCCTGAGAATCTTTTATATCCTTTCTGAGCCTTTCACAGAGATTAGATACTCCATCTGTTTGAAAACCAATCTGTCTAAACTTCTTCCTTGCATCCCAAGATGGCCACCACTTTTCCGTACCTGGTATTGCATCTTTAATGGTCATGGGTGGCTTTGGAAGTACATGAAACCTATTCTCAGTAGGAAGATTGTGTAGGTAGCCTTCGGTCCTACCTAATGCCGAAAACAACTCAGTATCCACGAATTCAGGAGTGGTTGCATACAAGAACTGCGATATTTTTCTCCAAACATCCAATGAAATGTCCACAACATGCCCATAGAAAAAACATGGGGGTTTAGTTACCATCCGGTTGAGATTACTGCATGAGTCCGATCTGAAAGCTTTGGACATATCAACCGCAGAGATTCTAACATCAAATTTTTGTTCTAACCATATAGGTTCAGAATAGGAGCTGGAACCCTCTGTACATCCATGTTTTGGCCTTTTTCTTTTGTTGTTTTTCTTCAACCCAAAATTACTTAGGTGGGCATCCGGATATTCCTCAGTGTATTCATCCTCTTCTTTTGGTCTTTTTCCTTTAGGCTTCTCTGTTATATCTTTTGATCTGGAACTACCATCTACATTTAAATCCTCAGTTTTTATTCTTACTGAACCACACAAAATGTCTGTTACCGTTTTCTTCTTGCTGAAATTCTTAGGGATATGCTGCATAAGAACAAGATAGAAGCTAAATTACCAGCAAATCGACTAATAAAAAATTTGGAGCATGTACAGCAATTGCATTAAGCGTGTAGCCAAGGAAACAAAGTGAAAACTTAAATAATTTCTCTGGTTCGTTACGCAAAACACGCACTGGATTTCCTTCACAAAATGTTCTAATTTTCAACACTAGCCAACTTAAACCATTTTAAGTTTTAACTCAACACCAAAAACATACTTCCTATCTTTTCTACACCAATGAGCTTGTCAAAATATTGAACAATAGACAGCTCTTAGATGATTACGAAAAAGAATTCCAAAAGCACGAAGAACAATATAGAGATAAGACTTTTAAGTCATAATACTTGTGAACTGGAAATTTTAATGATCATTCATGAGAAACAAAAACCTTTTTTACCGTTGTACACTCTTCACCAAGTTGATGAGCGCAAATCAAGTCAGCAAGCTCTGTAATTGGAATTTCGGATCCTGAAAGATGGCAAACCGCTCGTAACATATGGAATAGGAACCTAAATAACAGGTTATCCTTGGTGGAAACAAATGATTATGATGTATAGACAATAAGCACCATCAACTCAGTAGAAATGTAAATTAAAACTCAAATAATAGTAAGAAAAACAGGTGGGTCAAAACATGACAATTTTGACAAGTTAGACCTATTATACAAAACTTAATTGTATAACACCAAGATTCAAACTGTACCATAAAAATAACGTTTTGTTACCAAAACATAGATAGGGAGTTTGGCCGGGTCAGGCTGGCCCAAAGTCAACAGAACCAGGCCCGTTGAACTAAGCTTGCCATTGGTCAATGAATCAATTTCTTGTGGATTGTGTTTGTTGGTCTTTGCTCATGTATTCAGTGACTTACACGGTCATATATACAAGTCCGTGAAAACTTCACAGTGACTTACACATTACATGATCACATACACATCCGTGCAAGCCCAAAAAGAAATTTCACAGTGACTTACAATGTGACATATACACCCACAAAAACACATACACAACTGTGTATTATGTCACACAATCATAGTGACTTACACGATCAATTACACGACCATGTAAGTCACTGATACATTTTAAATTGCTCCGCGAAGTGTTCTTTTCATTTTTTGATCTCTTTCCCTTATATGTTACATGTAAATGTTTATGAATAACTTATATAGTTGTATATGTTGATTATTTCAAATGGATGAACATATTCCTTCAGTAAAGAGTTATAATATGGTACCAGAGAGTATATGAGGGGAAACTTCTAATCTCATACCAAGTGAAGATAGAGTCCTGGTCCATTGAAAAGTGATGTTTGGAATCACTTCAACAAGACTAGATTAATGGACAAAGTAAAGAAGGTTAAATGTAAATATTGTCACAAGATGTTGACTAGGAGTTCAAAAGGTAGAATCTCTCATTTAAAGAGACATTTGGATTCGTATAATAGAAAGAAGATCGTATTAGGAGGTCAAATAGTTTTTACCCCTGTCCAGATCAAAGGGAATAATGAAATAAATGCTACAACTTATCACAACAACAGATCAAAGTTCTTGATAGCTAATATGGTTGTTGGCGATGAAAATTAACTCTTTATAATTGATAGCAAAAGATTTTAGATTTTACTCAATTCATTGTAACCGACCTTCAAAATCCCAACTTCGAATATCTCAAAATCCCAACTCCGAATATCTTGAGAAAGACATTATGAAGATATACAAGAATAAAAAGAAAGAAATGTTAAAAATGTTGTCAAGTATTGATGGATAGGTTACTATCACAACAGACATATAGACTGTCAATAACTGAAAGAAGGATTATATAATAGTGGCAACACATTATATTGACAATGACTGGACTCTACGCAGTAAACTACCAAGATAAATCATATTTTTTAATATTGTTAAATTTATTTTTTGATTATGCTATGATTGATATTTTTTCATTTATGTGTCATCGCATATAAGAACAAGGTTGACAATCATATTGGTTGAGTGTTTAATAGATTGGAATATCAATAAAAAGTTATCCACCATAACAGTTGACAATTGTAACGTGAATGGCATGATGATTGAAAAGGTGGATAATAAATCACAAGTTGAGAGCTTATTGGTTGGTGAGAAGTTTCATATGCATTGTTTTGAGCATAGTTTGAATTTGATTAAGGATGAGTTGCAAATGACAAAGGAAGCAATAGATTCGATTCAAGATAATGTGGTATATTAGAGTACAACACCTAAAAAAGTTGAAAAATCTAAAGATACTGCACACAACTATGCATTTTGAAGATGAAGAGGTTGGTATTGGATTGTCCTACTAGATGGAACTT
Source organism: Erythroxylum incrassatum (assembly GCA_026546855.1). Taxonomy (NCBI): domain Eukaryota; kingdom Viridiplantae; phylum Streptophyta; class Magnoliopsida; order Malpighiales; family Erythroxylaceae; genus Erythroxylum; species Erythroxylum incrassatum. The sequence goes on along the minus strand of JANVCL010000213.1, from coordinate 16,457,588 downwards.
AACCTTTAAGAGGTTAGAGTCAACAATCCTATATGTTGAGGTGTTTACCAGGTTGAGACAAAGAAATTCTTAGAACACTTGTCTGTCTACAGAAAAGCAATGAGAGTTGGCTAAAGAATTTTGTACGAAATTGGAAATATTTTATACTATTACTAAATTGCTTTCCGAAACAAAATATTCAACTTTGCACGGTTGCTTTAGCAATATGTATGAGATTAGAAAAGCTATATCTAATTGGATGTTTGATTCTAATAAAGTGAACCAAATTATGATGGATTAGATGACAAAGAAACTTAATCCTTATCAGTATGTAGTTAAACATATTGCGACAATCATATCTATGCTGGACTCGAGATATAAAAAGGAGGGAGTTAATTTTATATATAACGTTTTGTATGGTGATTGGGTTTAAGAGCAAGTTAATGTCATTAAACAATCATGGTATGATTTGTTTAATGATTATCAACTCAGATTGTACAAAATTCAGGATCGTAATAGTTCGGGCTATTTAGCTTCAACTTCGGGTGCAAGTTTGGGATCATCTTCTAAAAGCAGTTTGTTACTCTCATTTATACAATTCATGAAAAAAAAAAAAAGAGCCAGAACTTCTTATGTATGATGGAGATGGATAAATATTTAACGAAAGATTATTTGGCCAAAATTGAAGGCGTGGAATTTTATATATCGTTATTGTGGAAGAATCGTGAAAATAATTTTTCGATTGTGCAAGTAATTGCACGAGACCTACTTGTAATTCCATCATCTACTGTTGCTTCAGAATCAGCCTTTACTACTGACAATCGAGTTATTAGTTCTCATCATGCTCGACTTTATGCTCGTATTGTGGAAGCATTTGTGTGTTAACAATTAGTTAGATGATAAAAATATCAAGGATAAACTCTTTCCTTTATAATATATTAATTGTCTCTTTTTATGATATTACCATAGGTTTTTGATGCAAAGATGACCAATCATACTCATTTAATTGAAAAAAATTCAATAAAATATTAAAGATAAAGATATATTTAATTGTTTATTAATTATTATAATGTGCTTAATATTCATTTAATGCAATTATTACAGTATTAGATATAGTATTTTTTACGTGCAAATAAAGTTGTACAAACTATTGTCAATCTTAACTATAATGATTATTTAGCCCCCTTCCCGTACTAGGTTTGTTATCTTTAATTTTTATTTTATGAAATTACATATTTTTCATATGATTGCATTATTTTTTTTTGTAATTGAAGATATAATTATTTACTTGTCTCTTTTCTTTTTAAAACAACTTCAATATCTGTTGATTCTACTCTCCACTCTCCAAGACTCCAACTTTAGTTGATTATTTCATCTTGACTTTTTATAAATTATATGATTCAAAAATTTGGATAATATATTTTGTAAATTATATCATCAATAAAATGAATGTCGCATTTCTTATAGAGATGAGAGTAGTTTTGTAAATTGAATACTTTTGTAAATTGTATCATTAAAGCACTAAATTTAATATCTTGATAAATATACATATAATAATTTAATATCTTGCTAAATATACATATAATAATATGTCAATAAATAAGCAAAAATAAACTCGCATCAATGGCTTTAAGCTAACTCAAATTTGAAAAAGGTATTTCTAAAAAAATTAAGTGAAAAAGTTGAAGTTGAAAGAGTAGCATTATTAACCATTTAAAAGAGCGACCTAATTGAGTAACCGAGAGTTTTCATGAAAAGATGTTTACTTTCATGTCAGAAAAGATTATATCGTTTAAAAGTTTAAGCGTCTTATTCATTTATGTACGTTTAATATATACATTTATTAAAAAATTCATTTTTCATTAACTAATTGTATCATCAATTAAATGAATTAATCTTTTTTATTCACTTCCTTAAAAATGAATTCATTTCAACTTATTCATTTTATCAATTTATGTATGTTTAATATATTTATTCATTTAAAAACTCATTTTTATAAATAAATTTTTTATTTCTCATATATAATCTTTTCTGTTCACTTCCTTTAAAAATAAATTTAATTTCAATTTATTCATTTTATCATTTTCTATACGTTTAATATATTGATTCTTTAAAAAACTCATTTTTAACCAATTGTATCATCAATTCAATGGATTTTGTAGTTCTCATGTATAATCTTTTTTCTTCACTTCCTTTAAAAATGAATTTAATTTCAACTTATAAATTTTATCATTTTATGTAAGATTAATATATTCAATTAGTAAAAAACTCAATTTTCATTAACTAATTGTATCAATTAAATTAATTTTGTATTTCTTATCTATAATATTTTTTGTACATTTCCTTTAAAAATAAATTTAGTTTCAACTTATTCATTCCAAAATTTTATATACACATTTTTTTAAAAAGTTTAAAAAATATTTTTAAAGGGGCTTCTTTAGCCCGAACCCACTGCCAAGCCTACCAAAACATGAATTTACAGAGAATTTGATTACATACCGAACTTCTCAATTGCCAAGGAAACTTCATTCTCAGAGAAACCCAATTCAAGCAAATGAAGTGTTTTCTCCATAGTCCCAAACAAGGTTTCATTACTAGTATCCTGAAAATTAAAAGGCCAGAGAAACTGTTCAATACTATGCATATAACATATCTGACAGCAACAATATTGTGGTACACATAAATCTGCAAAAAGCCATGGAAGTTGATTTTATCAAGTTTATTTATCGATTAGTAGGCTAAGGGGTTACTCTTCATGACCTTACAGTAGAGGCTACGACAATTGCAAGGAGAGGTGACCTACTACTGTGGAAGTACAGAATACCATGAAACCAAAAGAACTCTATTCTTTAATTGTCCAACTAACAATTCTGCAAGAATATTGGGGCTCCCGTAAGGGTTTGCAATTCTTGTAATAGCAATGTTGAGTGTTTTCAGTTCACATAATTCATACAATTAAGTTCTTTTTTTTTATTAACATGTAATTCTTCGATTCTTTTAGATCTAACTTGACACAGCTAATCATACATAATTTCCAGAATCCAAGTAGTCAGGAATCGTGCATCAGAAATGCCTTGACTCACATGCAACTAACATCACTGAAAGAAACTAATGAAACACAAGAATGGCTATCTCTATACAAGAATGTCTTTAACTTAACCACAACTTTAACAATCCTAATGCACTATCTAATGCAATCGCTATCCTTGTATAGATTTTGGTAAAATGTCAAGAAGTGAAGACCTCATTCTTTTCTGCATCATCATTATCAACCATTTCATTGTCCAATCTTTCAGCTTCTTGGGCAGCAAAGATGAAATCCACCACTTCACAAACTGGAGCATCCATCCCTAGTGATAACATCATGGGCCAACAAGAAATTTCTAAGAAAAGTTCTTATTTTACATTTCAAGTGCATGGTTTGTCGAAAAACAAGAAGGAATAACTTATCATGCAAGACATAGTCATCAAGCAAGCTAAGTATTACCAAGAATTTAACCAAAGAAGGCAGATCAAGACAAGAAAAGGAATACAGAACTTTTCAAGGGAGTTTTTTTTTTATCATCAATAGGCTATCCTTCAATAGTTATTTAGAGTGGATTTAAACTGATCATTTATTTGTTCCTCAGTTGAAAAGTAATGTTTTTGAGACTCCAGGAGCTATATCAAAATACAATCTAAAGGGTGCAACTATTGGTAAAAGTATGAATTTTGTACAATAAAATCCAATCTGACACGGGCAAAGTTGTCTATAATGCAACAGAATTTAGCATCCATATTTGGATTCTTCAGAGTTAAAAGGGTCTGCCACACTAAGGACTAGAGAAAGAGCATTAAGCTTTTATATTAATAAATCAAGAGTTATTTGACTTGGCATGTGAAACACACAATTAAGTGACAGCATCAGACTGAATACCCATCAGAACTTATTTGTTGATCCTACTTCATTTTCGCAAAGAGACGAAAGAATTGCAGTTTCTATTCTCCAGATTTTATTCCACACACAGTTTCAAAATGTTCTAAGTTTCAAGATGAAGAAAAATAACATGCAAACCCATTTTGCCTAGGAAGTTGAGAGTCTAATCATAAGGGGAAGCCCTGTAATTAAGAAGAGTCAACTTATAGTTTTAAATAATGATACAATTTCCACAACCCTAAAGTAAATACATGCATAAAAAAAAACTTTTTCATACCAAGCTTATCCATGGCAAACTCAACCTCATCTGCAGAGAAATCCATCTTTAGCAAATAATCCCTTTTGTCCTTGCAAACTTCATCAAATACATCTGGCTCCTAAAAAAAGGGTAACTTTATTAAGCCACAACGAAGGGATCATTTAGAAACTAGTATCGATGAATACAATCATTGATGTCAATATAGATGATGGCAATAATATCAGGGCCTTATTTGAAGAACGAAGCTGAACAACAAGTAGGCAATCTTAAGATTTAACCAGTAAAGCCTAGGAATTGTCTAGCAAAATAAGCAATAAAATCATTCAAGAAATAGAGCCACAATTAATAAATGGATGCATGAGGATGAAATGTAGAGATGGTTCACATAGATCATAAAATAAACAAAAGGATAAGTTATATTTCGCAAATAAGGCACCTACAACGAACCTCATGAATAATGATTAAATAGATTCAAGAGAATCTTTTAGACGGAAATTGTTCTTGAATCTATCAGACCGAAATTGTTTTAACACAGACAAGTTGATCCAAATACCTAGCAGGAAAGATTCGTGAAGCATAACATCGAAGAAGCATTAGAAGCATACCACTTTTGGTTGAACAAAAGTGAAGTATTCAGCAGGAGTGCTTGTGTCTTTGTCATTGAACAGGCTATCCAATGAATCTGAAGAATCAGACTTTGCCTTTTGTGGAACCTGCCTTACCAAAGTAGGTTAGAAATTGAGAAATTTCTTGTTCATTAAGAAAACTAAAATATTTCACCCAATAACCAAAGATTAGAAACAAAAGGAATGTATTATTTAATTTATAAGCTACAGGGGGAACTTTTAATAAAAGCTTAGTTTACTAAATATACTTCACAAGCATATGTCATCGTGAACAAATCCATCAAGCCATTCCATTAGCAACTGTTGACCACTGCTACTCTTTATAACTGAAATTTTCTGTAAGATCAAGTAGAATTCAATCTCCTCAATACTGTATTGCGAAAATATGCCAACAAAGAGCATCTAAGTCCGGCCATATGGCATTCTAAACTTGTTTATGATTGTTAAGCATAAAATGGAATCCTCATATGTACAACCTGGAAAATTAATGATTATTGAGACAAGCTGTCAAGAGACTATTTGATCCACATTGACAACTAAGCATATGGGTAAAGAGTAATAGAATCCGTGGAATAATGCACTTCTCACCATTTGGAAATGTGATACAAAACCACAGGAGAAAATGAAGAAACAAGGCCAACCAGACAAAAAGGTACTTACATACACTATTTTAGATATCCCTAGTCCGAGCATACAACAGCCTAAGATAAATAGAACATGAACATGTTGAAGAGAACTATAAATCTAAGGCTGTGACAAGAAATGATGGTGTCTTCCCTGATGCAGATTGTTATCCAAGATTTATAATCACTATGAAATCTACTTAACCACAAACTCTCTCCAAGAAGAAAGCAATTTGAAAACAGAAAAATGAAGAGAAGAGTTACCATTAAAAACAGAACTATCAGTTACTTACGGAGCATTCAATGAGAATCTCCAACAACAAGTCAACATTGTCTTCACCTAGATTTAAGAGAAATACAAGAAAAGTAAAAAGATTAAAGAGTACATGTAAAGGAAAAACTTGGGCTTGTAGGAAGATACTCAGCGTAGCCATGAACAAACGGAACACCAAGGATCTTGAGATTTTAGAGATATTACTAGCAAGGTTTATTAGCGCAAAGGCGACTTGCAATGGCAGCAGATGGAGCAAAATTACAACTTGTGTAGCAAGCAATTATTCTTTCAACCAACAGACTCAGAATGCAAAGAGATAGAGAAAGAGCAAAGCTTAAACAAGAAATCCAAGGATAAAATAGTTTATGGCATACGAACAAACAAGTAGGAAGAAGATTATACCCAGATATCCTATTAACTGCATCAGCAGATGTGCGTATCTTTAGAAACTCCAAAATGGGGCAAAAAAAAACGCAACGCAAGTCAACCTTGTCGCATCCACATCCCTTTCCATCCTCAGACTAAGCTTAACAAGTCCAGTACACTTCTTCAACTTCTTCAACACAGATCCAACAAACCCAAGCTCAGCGCAACTACGGAATATGCTTTATCCATCCTTTCAGATCACAGAAATTCTAACGCTCAACTATGGAATATTCTTTATCCTCCAATTTCTAAGGATCAAAAGCTTTTTATAATCCCTCTCTGCAAGGGAAAAACAACAAAACATCACATAATATCTATCATAAGTAATCAAGACCAGACCTTTTGGTTCTTCAGAAGCGTCATGATACTCCTGCTCCTCCTCGGGGACTGGATGTAGATCGATTGCAACTTTATTTTCTCGGATCTCTTTGAGTGAAGGTGGGTCTTGCGCCACTTTCGACAGATCTGGTGGTGGGTATCACGTCGTCGAGAAACTGGGTAAGTCTCGCGCTGCTCTTCAGATCTGGGGTAGGTCTCGCGTCACTCCCGCTCTCTTCGAGTAGAGGTGGGTCTTGCGCCACTCTCTACAGATCTGGTGGTGGGTCTCACGCTACTCCCACTCCTGCTTGCAAGCTCTGAACTGGCGTTCTTCTTCTGAAATGTAATAAATGCTGAATATTAAAGAGAAACAAAAAAGTTACTAAAGCAGAAGAGGGAGATGACGAAAGAGAAGAAACGATAAAGAAGAAATTTTTGGGAGATGAACGCGCGAGAATAAAACTTTTAGTATCGTCTTAAAAGGCAAGGCCATCAACAACATTTTGTCGTACAAAACGTCCCGCTTTTTATACTGTGACATTTTATTAAACAAACGTTGTAAAAAATATTACAAATCTACGACGTTTTATAAAATGTTGTTGATTATGAAGACTTTTCGTGACGTTTTTAGAACGTCGCAAAAAGTCTTCACCATTTGCGACGTTTTATTAATGAAACGTCGTGTATTGTGTATATTTTTTGTAGTGATTTATTAATTTTATTAAAAAAATTATCACTTTCAAATTATAATATTGTGACTATAGCATTACCTTATCATACTGACCTGTTGTTCCCAACTTAATTCAACACTAGATTTAATTATGAGAAGACCAAAGTAATAATCTAGCAAAGACAATGACTTCTTTTCTTTACTTTTAGTTGTACACGAGATTTAAAACCGAGTCCAACTTAATGTTGGGGTGGAAACTTTGTAATTGCATAAACGCCATTTGTAATTTCGTTGGCTGTTAAAACCGCCCAAGTAGTTTATATTCACTAATTGCTAAAATATATTTAATCAATATTTTGTAACATAATCTTATATTATAAAATATTTTAATCAATATTTCGTCATACAATCTTATAAGATCATTATAATAATATTCTAGTTCAAAGTATATTCATATTATCATTCAATTATGCTAGACAACATATGTAAAAATAAGATTTTAATTATTAGTCAAAACACGAACTTTAATTATGAACTCAGGACCAATCATGAACTTGTATTAACGAAAGAAATGCAAAAAAATGCATGTTTTGTTATGCATTGAATAATGAACAAGCTGTTGAACGCCTAAACAAACTCCTCAACATATACACAAACTCCTGAAACTTTCTACCATCCTTTATGAAAGTTATATATTCTTATATCATCTTTCTTTGTCTTTCTTAATGCATCGGCCTCTTAATGAGTTAGAAAAATTAAATGTCTACAAACTTACTTAAGCAAACATTATAAAACCTTATCAGCTATTTATAGTAGCTTTTGGGCCTTCCTATCATATGCCCAATAAATAATCTCCCCACACTAATTAGGACCTATTTTTGTCATTAGACTTTAGTCCATTTAACAAGATCCTTTATTAGACTTTTTTATTATCTTTAAGTCATATAAAATTTGATTTTTTAACGTTAATTTTATAAAAACCTATAATTAATAATTTTTCAAATAAAAATCACTAACATTCTTTCCCTTGGCCAAATATTAATTAGAAAACTTGTAACAACAATAAAACAGTAAAAGTGGCTAAACAAAATTGATGTAAAGGTCAACCAATTTAAAACATTTGATATAAAGATAATAAAAGTCCATCATCGATACTGTAGGGCATTTAATACTGAAAAATATCATATGCATGTATCATATGCGACATAGATCTAACAAAATCATGCATATCTAATACCTCACTAATATGAAAGAGAAAATGGAGTGTAACAAACTAAAATAATACTTGTATGACGTAAAATGTATCATTACTTTGTTTTCCGATCTCAATTTCTCCAAACTTTATGTTAAACTAAATATGAGAAAAAATTTCTTTCACTGAATATAAAATAACATTAGATAAAACCCTTATAGGAATAAACACTTATATCCCCTATGTCTTATCAAATCTATAGATTTATGTACATTTCTATATGTATCCTAAATATTTAAGCTCATAGTCAATCTCTTTATGTATGCTCAATAACCTTTAAAATGCTTAAGGTCAATGATATGTGCTTAATTGTTGATATTTTTAATTATTTACACTTAGCAATTAATGATACAAAAATTATTAAGATACTCACTTTAATTCATATTTTATTTTAGGTACAATTCGGAAGCAAAGAAATTAAAATAAGTTGAAAGCGTGACATATGGATCATTTTCTGAAGATTAATATGCCGGGTCCCGGTATGGAAAAAACACCGGAGACCTGTTTCAGCAATATCGATGT
>JANVCL010000213.1:16422168-16447093 GCA_026546855.1 Erythroxylum incrassatum | reverse complement strand
CAACAAGTGATGCAGAGTAACCCATCTCAGTAAAGAAAGATCTTAAATTGCTTCGCGATGAACTTGCACCGTTATCCTGATAATCCAAAAAAGGAAGGTTTGTAGGCATGATAAGTTTGAGGGTAAGATTTGAGAACATAAACTCAAATTTCCTTGAATCGGTAAAAAGCTTACCGCAAATTGGCTTGAATGAATGGTTTCAGATGGAAACTCCTCAAAGTCTAACTTCTCATGCTTAGGCAGCAAAGGGTGATTGGCGTTTGGATTGCCCATCACCAACTTGTTTACATCACCCTGAAGACTATAAGCATAAGACCAAGACAGGTGATTTTCAAACATTATTGTTTGAGAATCATAAAAGCATTCCAAAAGCAACAACTCAGGAGATAAATAGAATAAGCCCTTCAAAAGGAAAAGCAAAAAAGAAAACTATACTAGTCTAATGATAATAAGCATAAAATCATCGAACCAGAAGTTGCAATCTAAAAATTGAAAAGATTGCAAAAAGGGTATATAACATCATAACTCTTTAAGAAAAAAGGCGACGACTTTTTTGTAAGAAGATATGAGAAATCATTGAGTGAAATTGAAGAAAGCAAAGTCTCAGGCCGCGACGAGAAACTCTTACCAACGAGGTGTCGCGAAAATGGCTAGAATTTCAGATTAGCGTTGCTGATGATGGACAGAGCTGCTCGTCCTAATCCTGGGAGAGGCGGTGCTTCGGCTTCCCCCACTTTATAGGTTATTTTTATTTTTGTTAATACCGATATAGCTCATAATTTCGTCACTATTTTGATATATTCAATAAATTTGAAACTGAATTGTTTGTACCGATTGATTTCATCGAGTTAATTGAAACAAATCAAATCAAATCAAATCGATGTAATATTTTTTATTTTTATTTTTATTTTCAAAATAAAAATATTTATTTATTTCTGTATTTATATTTGATTTATTCTATTGTAATAATTCATAGAAATTATAAAACTCATAAAATTAGTTTTTATTTTTTATTTCTATTTTTATAACTGGATTTATTATCAATTTAATATATATTATTTAATTATTTAATATTAACTATTAATAAAATTACAATTTCATTTTATTTAATAATTAAAATTTTATTAATTTTAAATTAAGAATTATTTACTGATAATTTATTAATACATATTATATAAGAGATTAAAATGATTTCAATTCATTAATTTATTAATAGAATTAATTATCTTTAAATTTTATTAAATATATAATCATTATTTAGCAATACATCAAACATTTTTTTATTTGATAAAACATTTACTATTTCTATTTACTAGTTTTTAAAATGATCTTTAACATTTTTAGCATTTGCTTACAATATTTTTAATATATTAATAACCCCAAAATTATCATTTTAATTTTCTTACAAGGTAATTTATCATTTTCAAAAAAAATGAAAACATATAACATTTTGTATGTAATATTTTGACATTTATAAAATTAGTATTTGATATCAACATTAAAAAAAATTATCTCAACAAAGTTTAATAATTATTTTTAGTAATCAATTTTATAAAATTTATTTGTATCGTAGAGATGCATTGCTAGACTTTTGACGACAATAACAACACTCTAAACGTAAAATTTTAAAAAATCTTATAATATGCATTCCCAAATTTTTTATATGTAAAAAAAGTGTAGGACTAAATTTGATATATTAAGGACAAATTAAAATGTGTGCTCTATAAAATATGGACAGAGAAAGTGTAGAATAATCAAACTTTTTTAATATATATTAAATATCTCGGTTTTTGTTGGACTAATCTTAAGCTTTTAAGACTTTAACTTAAGAACTCTAGAGGAGTTAAATCTAGAATCCCAAGATTTCTCAGATTCTTACGTAGTGTGTACACTATCACTGGCTAACTCAGCATCAGTTTCAACAACTTCGAATTCTCTAATAATTTCAACTCCCATATTACTACCAGAAGCAAAGACGTTTGTAATTAATCCGGCCAAATATCATGCCCAAAAGATCTTCAACGAGAAAAATTTACCTCTCCCTTCTTTCTTTTTGGGGTGACTTGAACACAATACCTCCTTACAAAGGAGAGGCCTCAGTAAAGAGTTAAATCCGAGCAGGAAAGAGTCAAAATTTGATGACTAGAATATTTGATCACCGTGGGCCAGAAGTAAGCAACTCTTTTCTTCTAAATTTCAACTTTCCAGTCTGTATCGGCAGTGGAAAAAAAGTCTTCCAGGAGTAAATTCCGGGGAGGAGCCTTCTTTCACCAAAATCGATGACAACAAAGGTTGCCCATCTTTCTGGCTTCCATAACAAAGGACTTCTGCCCTTTACTCTCCACCAACATTCAACACCGCCTTTCACGTCAACTTACTCATCAACTCAAATCCAACATTATGGATTCTCCAGTTACTCCACTCATCAGTGGCTTCAAAATTATTTTGTTCGTATCCCTCGCCATGATATGCCGACCACTCCCAGCATCTTCTCTCGCCAACTGCAGAAGCTTCTGCGGCAACATCCCCATCAACTACCCCTTTGGCGTGGACGACGGTTGCGGTGCTCCGCAGTTTCGCCATATGCTAAACTGCAGCTCTGACCTCTTCTTCATTACTCCTTCAGGTAGCTACAAAGTTCAGAGCATAGACTACAACAAGAAAAATATGGTGGTCTACGATCCAGCAATGTCTACGTGCTCCATCCTGCAACCCCACCACGACTTTATCATGTCGGACATACAATCTGTGATAATCCCTCCAACATCTGACACAGTCTTTGCCCTTCTAAACTGCTCCATCGACTCCCCGGTCCTTAACCATTACAAGAACCTGTGCTTCAACTTCTCCGGCCACTCCTGTGACGAACTCTACGGTGGTTGCAACGCTTTCAGACTTTTCCACTTGCTCACCAACAGTTCTCCGGCTTGTTGTTTTACGAGCTACGACACGGTGAAGTTTATGAGCATGAACATTCTGGACTGTACTCATTATACGACCGTGATCAACACCGATGGGTTGAAGGGTATTGGACCTTCCGATTGGGTTTATGGATTGAAACTGTCGTTCAGTGTGGCGGAAACTGGATGCCAAAGGTGCTCACTTTCGGGTGGAACTTGTGGGTATGATACTGAGACTGAAGGAATGCTTTGTCTTTGCTCAAGTTCCACAAATGCTACCAGAGAATGCGGTAAATTCATCAACACACTTTTTATTTTAAGCATTAGCCGAGAGTTTATTAGAGGGGGCCATGATAAAATTAATACTTTCAGCCGCAGGTAGTGTTACAGCAGGTGATAGGCAGATGCAGTCCACTTATTTGCATGCCCTTGTGGTGGTGCTAGGCGCAGCAGCTTTGACTTTGAGTGCAGGGCTATGACATTCCTTGCTTGAGTGGTAATCCATTTTATTTGCTTTCTTTTTTGATAATATTACGTTGATCTCAATGTTGAAACAAACTGTAAGGTTGCGATTTGTGTTCACAAAGAAAGCAAAGGCGTGAGAGCATTTTGATCAGCATTACTACTAATATAACACCACTTCGTTTACATTTGTAATGAAATTAGAAGTCAAAGGAAGAGATCCAGATGAGAGCCCTTGAAAATTTGAAAGAAATTTGAGAACCACTTTTTACTAGGGATGGTAACGGGGTCACGATCTTTTGTTCAGTTTTATCCTGTCTTATTATGTCTCATAAAATCTCAGCTATTTATTTTGCAAACCCTATGTGAGTCTCATGCAATTCTCATATGAAACCCATATAAATAAATAGTTGAGATTTATTAGACACAATAAAATATCGTAATATTAGACAGAAGATCTCATCTTATTATAATGGATCAGCTTAGGCCCAGTCTAAAGCTCGATTTAGCATGATGCTTGAATTTGAGGGAGTTAAAAGTAATCTCGTAGTATCCAAATTTTTTATAAATTAAAAAAAGCAAAAACAAAAATGTTTTATTTAAAAAGATCGGGTCTCAAGTTGGGTCAGCATTGAGCCCAACTGCCACCTATACTTCTGAACAACATGCAATATTCACAGAACATGTCAATAGACAATGTTTCCCGTAGAATCCCTAACTACATTTCTCCCACGTTTAACAAAGCAGGATGGATCAAATGTTGAAAGATGGGTTAAAGAATGTGAGACATTTCTTCTTAATTGGGTAGGCCTTCGAGAGAGGTTAAGGTGAAATTAGCTGTAATCCTCACGAAAGGACTAGCTTTTGATTGGCACAAGTTCTATTTAAAAGCCGGACTGACTGACGAGGAGAGAATGGTCTAGCTTTAGAAGGGAGGCCTGGTGATATATGCTCGAGACCCAACGATGAACTTCAAGAAACATGAAGTCATCAGTCTCTCAGCCCCTATCTAGAAGATCTTGTTGTGAAAATCAGCCTAGTGTTATGATAGTTCCCCTATTGCTGCGATTAATAAAAAAGTTATAAGCTATTGATTGCGGAAAAGGAACGATTGCAGATTTTGATGTGGATAAGCTTGACCATATTTGTTGTAGTAACACAAAAGTCGTGGATGTTGGAGATTTTTTCCTATTAGAGATTTATTAATCGTCTATTTTTAAAAAATAAAGTTAAAAAATTAATTTAGTATGGGATCAAGACAATAAAGTAGTTTAATAAAATTTTTACTTTAGATGGTTAAAGTCTAGTGAAAAAATTATATTTTATCAATGTGAATTATGTATTTATTGAATCTATAATGGGGAGGCTATTAAAGTTATTGTAAATAATTATTAGGTTCTTTAAATAAGATTTTGTAAAAATTAAAATTACCCATTAAAAATTTTATGCATTAAGAAAGGTGTAGAAAAAAATTACTAGTATTATTTTTAACAACTTTTATATAGGTTAATCGAAAATTTTAAAAGATTTTTTGAAATTTGATGAACTTACTAGATTGTCCAACAATTTATTAAAATAGAAATTGAAAGCAAAAAATATATTTTCTATTGCCTTCGTTTATAAAAATTTATGATTTATTTATAATTATTATGGTAGAATAAAAGCAAGGGATATTAGTAGGTTAATTTGAATGAATGGAAAAATATTAAAAATCAAAAGGAACACCAAAACAATTGATACTACAGTTGTTGATAAAGCTCTTAAAGGGTGTCACCAGCTGCACAGGCGTAAAGACCAACAAAAAATGAAGGAAACAACTTCGAATTTGTGAAGAAATAAGTCTGAACTTTTATTCCTAAATCACATGCACAAAAATACACCTTATAGCCCTTATTCCTTATAGCCCCTATTTATATTTAAAAAAATCTCCTAATACTATTAGGAAACAACTTAAACAATATGAAAACATACTAAAGATCTTAAAGAAATATGAAAACTAATTTTGGAAAAGCAAAAACGTGTCCTATGCATTGTTTCCAGCTGTTAGACTTGACGTTCAATTAAATGACTAAAACTAATTGTAGAAAACTCCAAAAATTATGAAAATTAATAGAAGACTAATTTTACATGTCTTTTGCATACACCTAAAATTTTAGGCCCAATGAACAAGGTTTTACTTGGTTTCAGATCCAAAACTTGCAATCACACATGTACAGTCAAATATTGCATTGTTTGTAAAACTCTAAAGCCCATTACTTCTTTGCACGAAATTATCATGTAAATTCAAATATGGCTTGGAGACAAAGTCTACTTGTGCTCCAAGATCACAAGTTTTATTCTTTGCCTCTTTTTAGTTCCTATGTTCCGATCTTTTTCTTTTTTTAAAGTGCTACACACAGGGGAAATGCATGTCCTTCAAGTTTGATTGATGTTGTGATGGTTGATCTTTTGTTCTTCTCGCTTAGTGTTTTAGCTAGAAAGAAATGGAGACCTTCCTATTCACCTCTAAGTCTGTGAATGACGGACACCTAGACAAGCTTTGCAATCAAAGCTCAGATATGGTGCTTGATGCTTGTTTGGTGTAGGATCCTGCCAACAAGGTGGCTTGCAAAACATGCACCAAGATCAATATGGTCATAGTTGACGATAAATCACCACTAAGGCTAATGTGAACTATGAGACGATTGCACGTGACACTTTCCGCTCAATTAGATTCACATCCAATGATGTTGGTCTTGATGCCAACAACTATAAGGTTCTTATCAACATTAAGCAACAAAGTCCTGATATTGTTTAGGGTATGCACGCGTCAACTACATGTCTTAACGTGTGACACGCGCGTGTGAGGGCGTATGTGATACACACGCCATACTTTTAGGTGTTTCTGCGCGTATGAGGCATGCGTCACATGAGCCAACAATGGTTTTGGCGTGTGCAGCACATGAGTTTGACACATCAAGAGGCATGTAAGGTGTGCATGCACCATTTGGACACCCATACATGTCACATCATCACGACGTCACACTAACGTTATCTCACAGCAACATGCTGACATCAACACAAAAAAAACTCAAAATTTCAAAATTCTCGTAATAATGCCTTGAGTTGTTTTAGGCCAATTTTCAAGTCTAGGGAATTCATAAAGTGATTTTTAAATTTTTCTAGATTTAATACATTGGTAATTTAACTTTAGAAAAAGGTATTAAGGAATTATAAAGCCATTTTTGAGTGAATTTTTATACTTCAAACTTGACATAAGGAAGATACTTGAGGTTTTTTGTATCTCGCGTGATAGGTTCAGTGTTCAATAACTTACAATAATCGCTTTAATTGAGATTTTTTGCAACAAAAATCTTAAATAAAGTTTACTAATAATGTCTTCAACACTAGTACGTGATAATTAGACTGTGCAATCTGGTTTTGTATTTATTGATGGTACATTGTCACATACGGTATGCCCATAAAGAACGTGAGGATAATACAAGTCTATCTCTTATGTTAGTGGACCTTTTGGGTATTGATGAGAATATAGTCACCACAATGACCTTTCGAGTCAGTATTTTGAATTATTCTACTTACATGTTGGAGGATATCTTTGGTCTTATGTTTAGTTATTCTGCCTACAGGTGTTATCCTTTCATAGGATTTTGAGATGTGTATAAAGGTATTAGATAGAGGAAATTCATTGCTTAAATGATCTATTTGCCCATAGGTGGTAAAGCCATGAGAGTTGATGGTGTGTACTCTAATCGCTTTTATGGGGAGGTCTGATTGCATGTATTATGTATTCAGCTCACAGATGTTTCATAATATGTGTAATAAGATTCTCGATAAAGATACTGTTTAAGGCTCTGAGTATCGTTATTATCCTACATTTGCGCTTATCTTTGCATTGCCATTTTGCAGATAGCTTTTCTGTCAACAATAGCAGTGTCACCATTAAAAAATTAATCAGTTTCAATTTTAAGCAGTGGAAGGAGGATGTAGAGTTTGCCTTGGAGATGACAGATAACAACATGGTCACGCTAACTGATAAACCATCTCTATTCACATCCATCAACTCAGAAGCTGATAAAGCAACCTTTGCAACCTGGAAGCGATTAAACAGGATGTGCTATTTGAACATTAAGAGGTAAATTGAATCATCTGCTGAGTGAACTATTTAACACTAACATAGAGAAGGAGTTTTTGGATATATTTCCTAAAGGTACAAGGTCTCGTCCAATGCTAAGATAAGTACTTTGTATAAAGAATTATTCTCCATGAGGTATACTAAAAAAGGGGGAGTATGGAGCTACATCATCAAGATGGTCCACCTCTAGAGCAAGATGAAGGCACTGGAGATTCCAATTAATGATGCAGTGATAGTGCACTAAGCTCTAAATATGCTCCCGCGCAGAGTTTGGTATGCTGGTCACTTCTTATATTTCGCAGGATGAGACTTGGGATGTCAACTCCTTAATTTCCTGATTTGTTGTAGAGGAGGAGAAATTGAAGAATACTCCTCATACAAGTTTGTTTGCAATCAAAGGAAAAGGAAAGGCCAAGCCCTAAAAGTTCAAAGGTAAGAAATCCAAAACCTCTCCATTTACAGACTGGTTAGTCTAGTATTGCAAAGGGTCCACAAGATTTCAAGAATATGTGATACATCTTCTATAAGAAGAAGGGGCATAAGAAATCCAACAGCTAGAAATATGATTTATGAATCCAATATTGCTATAGCCACCAATTTTTGATGCCTCAGATAGTGGAGCATCTAATCATGTTGCTACTATAATGCAAGGGTTGAGATCTAAGAGAAAGCCAACTAAAGGGGAGGAGAAATTGATGGTTGATAATAATGAAGAAGTTAGTGTTTTGTATGTAGGGGATGTATGTTTAAACCTCGATACAATGATTGTATTTGTATTATGTGACACATTTTATATACCATTTTTTAGACGGAATCTGATCTCTGTATCGATGTTAGATAAAGAAGGTTATCATTTTGTCAATGACACTTCAGTTGTAAATTTATCTTTCAATGTAAAACATATTGGAACTACCTTCTTATATGTATTATACAGAATGTGTCTTACCCCTCATGAAATGTATGCTTTTTCATATATTGCTAAATCTGGTACTTGAAGAGACCTCTGATAAAAGAAACGTCATAAATGTTGTGGCATAAATGCTTATGCCACATTTCCAAGGATAAAGTTGAGAGATTGATAAAGGAAGACATTCTCCTAACTCTAGATTTTGATGATTTGAAGACACGTGTTGACTATTGTAGAGGTAAGTTGACCAAAATAAAGAAAAAAGGGTCAACTCGAGCATCTGAATTGTTGGATCTCATACATACGGATATTAATGGACCTTATACAACTACATTATGCACTTCTAGATATTTTCTGACATTTATTGATGATTGTTCTCGTTACGATTATATGTTCTTGCTTAAGGAAAAGTCTGAAGTTCTTGATAAATTCAAGGTCTTTAAGATTGAGGTAAGGAACCAATTGAAAAATCTATTAAGATTGTTAGATCTGACCATTGAGGAGAGTATTATGGCAAACATGGTATTTTAGGACAAGAAAATGGTTCATTTACCAGATATGTGAAATCGGTTGGAATAGTGACTTAGTTCACTATGTCAGGTAGTCCTGAGTAAAATAGAGTGGCCAAAAGGCATAACCGCACTCTAAAGGACATGATAAGGTCAATGAGGGGCAAGACTAATATACCTGATTACTTTTGGGGTTAAGTCATAAAGACAACATCATATATACTAAATAGAGTCTCGTGCAAGTCAATGCCAAGGACACCTTTTGAGATCTAGAAAAGGTGGAAGCCTAGCTTTTCACACATTCGTATATGGGTTGCCCTACTGAGGTATGCTTGTATAACCCTTATGAAAGCAAATTGTACGCTTGTTCTACTCGTTGCTACTTAGTTAGATATCCTGACTATTCTAAAGACTACATATTTTACTGTGGAGAAGGGGAGCTAGAATAGTTGAATCATAAATAACTAAGTTTTCGGACTATGATGTCTATGGTGAGGTTGGGCTCTCTCACCCATTAGATGATAACATGATGGATTCTATATTTATTTCATATTTGCTGCTCATACAATTAGGTCCAATAGATCAAGGTCTTAGTATTGTACCTGTATAGGAGCAGGAATCAATACTTGTACAAACAGAGGTTTCTAGGATACAAGAACCAATGCAGTTACAAAGATCCACTAGAGTGAGACGACTTGCTATCCCATCTAATTGCATAGTTTATTTGAGAGAATAAGAATATGATATTTGACATGTTGTAGAACCAGTTACTTTTACAGAAGTTATTTTTGGACCCCATACAAATTTGTGGTGGGATGCAATGAAGGACAAGATACAATCCATGAAGCATAACAAGGTATGAGAGTTAGTTGATTTATCTCAACATTGCAAACCCCTTCAGTTATAAACGGCTATTTAAGACCAAAAAGGATACTCGGGGTAAAGTTGAATAGTTTAAGGCTCGATTGGTTGCTAGAGGGTTCACTCAGAGAGAAGGGGTTGACTTTAATGTTACCTTCTCTCTTGTATCCTCTAAGGATGCATTCAGAGTGATTATGATAATAGTAGCTCATTACGATATGGAGTTACATCAGACAGATGCTAAAACTATTTTCCTGAATGGTAACCTTTGTGAAGAGGTCTATATGGAGAAACCTGAAGGAGAAGAGACTAATAAGGTTTGCAAATTGAGAAAATCAATATACGGTTTGAAATAGGCTTCTAAATAGTGGTACCTAAAGTTTGATGAGGTTTTAACCTCTTTTGGCTTCATGGAGAACAATGTTGAAAGTTGCTTGTACTACAAGGTCAGGGAGAGCAAAGTTATCTTCTTATTATTGTATGTGGATGATATATTGCTTGCATCAAATGACTTGAACATGTTGTATAAGGTTAAGCAACTTTTGGCCAAGCATTTTGCCATGAAGGATCTTAGTGAAGCATCTTTTGTCCTAGGTATTCAGATTCACTGAGATAGATATTAACACTTTTTAGGCCTCTCATAGAGTGCATATATTAAGCGTGTGTTACAAAGGTTTAATATGGCTGATTGTAAACATGTCATAGCACCTATCTCTCACAGTGGAGATTATAAGCAAGTGAGCACTAGGTTAGACATTGCATTTGCTGTTGGATTGCTGGGTAGATATTTGGCTAACCCAAGGATAGACCACTAGAATGCAATTAAACAGGTGTTGAGATGCTTAAAGGAAACCAAGGATTATATGTTGACATATAAAAGGGCAACAATATAGACCTCGTAGGGTATACAGATTCCAATTTTGCTATGTGTCTGGATGATAGAAAGTCCACTTTAGGTTACATTTTCAAGTTAACAGATGGTGCAGTATCATGAAAGAGTGTCAAGTAGACACTAGTGACTTCCTTAACAATGCATGCAGAGTTTGTAGCCTACTACGAGGCTGCTTTATGGGCGATTTGGCTTAGAAACTTGGTTTCTGAGTTGTTTGTGGTTAATTAAGTGGCTAGACTCATTCAATTGTATTATAATAATCTTGCCAATTATATTATGATAATCTTGCTACTGTGTTGTTTAGTAACAACAATAAGAATATCATAGGGTTTAAGTAGTTGGAGGTCAAGTACTTGACCATAAAGGAGATGATATAAAAATGTGACATTGAGGTGGAGCATTTAAGAATTGTGGAGATGTTAGCAAAGGACTTCGCCCACTTGTGTTTGAAAGACATGTATACAATATAGGTGTCTTGAAGTCCTTAGATACTATTAGTTAGGGAACATTATGTTTACTCCTTGTACGTTTATACATTTGGATGTATTATGACCGTATGATTATTATTAATAAAGATGATCATCTTTTTATCCACAGTAATAGTTGTTATTATACATTGTCATAATACATGTGAAAGTCTTAAGATCTATGTTAATCTTAGACATTTTAAAGGTTATTCTACATATATACAGATTGACTTAGAGCCTATGTCATTAGGACACATACAGTTTAATAAGTATATCCATAGATTTTAACATGACGTAGGGGATATAAGTGTTTAATCATATGAAGGTTTTCTCTAATATAGTTTTAGCCTTTGGTGAGAGAAAATAAGATTTCTTTGGTGAAGTTTCACATTGCATTTAAGCAAATCGAGACCTACAAACAGAAATATGATACATATCAGATCATACAGGTATCATATGAGTTTGTCACATTCTTTTTGCTCATTCATGTTAGTGAAGTATTAGATACGTGTGATTATATTGGATTTGTATCACACATGACATATGTATTTGATATTTTCTGATATCAAACGCCTTATGGGACAAAATGATAAATTTTCATTATCATTAGGTCAATTGATTTTTAAACCTAGTTGACTAATATAGTAACGTGACTTAACCATATTTTGAATTGGTTTTAAACTTGAGTCAATACTGCAATTGATTATTGTCTAAAGGGGAGAATGTTAGATATTTTCCTATAAAGATAGACAACAATTAATTGCATTTTATCGGGTGTTCAATAACTTATCGGTTCAGTTGTATAATTTGATCTGGATAAAGATAATAAAGTGGCTTAATAATGATCTAGGTTAATGGGATGAAGTCTAGGAGGAAAATGAACCCCGATCAATGTGGACCGGACCCATATCGAGCCTATAATGGAAAAGCTCGATATGGAAGCAATATATAAAGGTTAAGGTATTTTGTAGTTGCTTAAGTAATTCGTGAACGTAAAGTTACTTATACTCATTCAGAGGTTCACGTTTTAAGAAAACTACACAAAAATGTTGACCACACCCTGATGAGTAGATCCTGTAAAAGTGTCGGTGGATTCGCGTTCGTTTCGACCTCGGAAAGCCCCTCTAAATGTTAATGAAATTGTTATCAAGTATTTCTACATTTTTTTGTTACCTCCCTTTCACGTTTGATCCAAATACATAACTAAGGGTCCTATTATGTGTTACATACAGGCCTCGTATGATTGCCATCAACCTTGATCTCAAGAGAGGCTGCAATGGCCGATTCCTGAAGACTGCCGCGTAAGTTCGCATGTTATTTAAAAGCTGTAAGAATTGGTTTGTTATCAGGGACGAACCGAAGAGGAAGGCGATTTATGCGATATTGTGTCAACAACTCTCCGCATTCATTAAAGAATCAATTAGTTTGTTCAATTGCGTGCTGGCTTCCTTTAACATGCAGAATTATAGTTAAGATTTGTAACTACACTTACATTCATGTCAATGTCATGTTTCAGAAGCCCAACGTATGGGTGGTTGGGACCCAGAAGTTAAAAAAAGAATGTTAAGTTAGGAAGAGGGAAAATGGGCATCATGTGGTAACAGATAAATGAACAAAGGATATTCTCAAAAACCATTCCTCTTCTGTTACTAAATATCACAGGTTCATTATGGATTGGCCCGGCAGTTAGAAAGACAATTTATTTATGCTTCCCTTATTCCTTTACCCCGTAAAACTAAGGGTGGGGGGTGGTAATACATGAAGAAACAACAAAAATTGTTCATTGATATACCTAAGACTATTCTTCCTAAAATAATACCATTAATTACCATATACATTCTCAATCATACACTGCATCAGGACTTCTACATCCTCCATTTTCTTCCAATTCAATTGTATTGGACCACCAACAACAAAGAATGCAAAGTAAAGTAGTACACATTTCTACCTTTTCAGCTGGATCCATACTTGAGCAATTCCCACCTGAAAGGCCTGAACACGTAAAGAACTTCAGGACAGCTCTTGAAGAGCAAAGCGACGCATACACATACAGCAGCAATGGCCACCATTGAAAGCAATGCCGGCCTGTAAACCAGTGAAGTTCTGCCTACTCCAATACCCAACCTCTGTTCGCATACCTTGCACTGTGTCTCCATTGCTTTCACTTCAATTTTCTCAAGCTGCAGGTTTCCTACTTTCTTCAATGTCTCCATTCCATCTTTTTGTTTACCGTTGAAATCTGAAAGGTTGCTATGGATATTGAGCACCACATGCACACTATCTGATTTCTTTTTAATCTTCCTCTCTACTAGATGAATGTACGAATAGTGGCCCCGCAGGCATGCATAATCATTAGGGGTCAGACCTGTATTGTCACGAGCCTGTTTCCATGCTTTGATTCCCAGCTGGTAGCACAAGCAACAAAATGATTCAATAACAAGATGCATACATAAGCAAAAATCGCATTGCATTAAATTTCATAACAGAATGACATCTCAGGATTCAGGATAAGAAAAGCAAAGCTCATAAGAAGAGAAGGGTTGGAGATTCTAAGGCCACCGATCTGAATCATACTAGACCAAGCACAATGTGATTGCCAGGGAAATAGAGTATAACAAGATGATTCCTGAAGCAACTAAGGAAAAGCAGTTGATTGTAGCAAAAGACCGTGCAGGCATTTCTAGTATCCATTTGGTATCTTTCTACTCGTGCAAATTGCACAAGATCACCCATACAGGCAAACATTATTTTTGAAAAGAACGTAAGAGAGAAGGAGATACCAATTCAGGATCATCTGTTAATGCATCCAACACATTCTCAGAGCCAAACATACTAGCTGCCACGTGAAGAGGAGTCAAACCAGCTGGACCAACAGCATCAGGTTTAAATATGACATTCCTATGGTCAACATCATCCTGTTGATTTTGACTATGTCCTGCTCTCTCTGGAATATATTGTAGCAGTAGGTCCACCATAGGTCTGCAGTTTCTTCGCACAGCTCTGTGCAGCAAACCCATATCTAATAATGCAAGCTCAACTGAAAAATGTTCTCCCGCATCCACAATCCCATCAAACAGAATAACCAGGAGTTTCTTTACTACGGCACACCAATCATGGTCAATGGAGAAATTCATGACCCACTTGAACCGTCTTAAAGAGAAGAGATCTAGATTGGGATCCAGGTTACCCAGCCTGAACTTTGAGTGACTTCTATGTAGAAGCCAACCCATCTCATGTAGAAAGTCCAGTGCTTGATTTCTGGCTTCCATGCACATGTCATCAGCAGTCTCAGTCACCTCAATTGTATCCTCCAGTACACGGATCTCAGAACAGACTTCTTGCTCTGCAACAATAAATGGAAAGAAGCAGCTGCTGAGACCATGGTCTTCAACCTGACAGAGGTTAATAGCACAATAAATCCTCAGAACAGACATAAAAACAATAAGCGGTAGCTAATTCTAGGTCTTGCAAGCTTGCAGAAAACAAAACCAACGGGCAGCCAATCTCTTTATAGGTGAGTATGCAGAAAACAGAACAGATGATAATCAATTTCTTATCAAGTAGACGTTTGTTTTATTCAGAAGGTTCTTCCATAAGTTGACAAGTATGCCATCGTTGTGGATTTCAATATTGAAGCATACCAAAGTAACAATGTCATCTTCTGAATGAATTACATTCAAAACACATTCATTTTATAACCAAACAAACTTGCACCAAAGGACAGACATTGAAGCAATCTTGCTGATGGTAGTTGAGAAAGGACCAACAGCACTCTCACATTATTGTCGCTGAACATGAGATCTTCCTCCCTTCAAAGTGAGAGCACAGCCAGATCACAATTAAAGGCCAATCAATCAAGGAATGGGTTCTCAATCCTTCACGTCAAAGCAAACAACTCAAAGTAAACAAGACTCCAACTTCTGGACTTGCACAATTAACCCACAAAGTTCTGCAGCCTTAGAGCAGCAATAAAATGGTTGGTCAAATGCAAAGCTTATACTCATCATCGGCCTTTAGCCTTCGAAATTCCAGTTTGTTTTGCAAAGGGGAGCACAAGTATTCAAATAAGGATTGAAACTCAAAAGAATCAAGTATGATATACTGCATGGTGAACATGAAGTAACCTTATACCATGTCACAAGGTTGATAAATTTATAGAACCATCAAGTTTTGTTGCACATTCAACAAAAACAATAAAAGCTTCATATGGACAAGAATAGATGATAGCACCTCAATGAAGCCTCTTCCAACAAAATTTGGTACAGAGCAAGAAAAGCTCAAGCACTGGAGCTTTTCATGATAATTTATCACATCAGCATCATCCATCAAGTCATAGCAACTTTGTTGGACCAGATAGTTTCCTTCTAAAGCACAGAGTAACCTGGAATCAAAAGGTTTTATAACCTCTTTGCAACTAAGAAACATATTATAGGAGAACAGGGGCCATTTCCTTTCCCTACTTCGACCGTTGAATAATCTTCTATTGAAACATATATGGACAAATTATTGATGTGCATAGAGAAGATCAATTTACCTTGTGGTAGGCTGGAAAATGTTAAAGCCCTTGGCTACAAACTGTGTTTTCTCAGACAAAGACACTGCAATAGGTTTGATGCTTGAGATTCTGCAGTTTACATGGCTTTTCAGAGGCAAAGGTGTGTTTAAAACCACTCGACCTGCAGCAGAAATAGAACATAATGAAAAGATACTTCTCTTGCATCTCAAAGTACAATGCAGGATCATACACTCTTTGGTCCTAGTTTATACTTTCATCAGGAGAGAAAGCTATCAGGGGGTGGCAGACTGGAGATATAACATGAGAATGAGTGTTGCAAGAACTCTACCACTACTCTATCCAGTTCATAATGATACAAAAGAAAGGCACACATGTGCACATGAAGGATCAGAGGTAGTACACACCATTATAAATGAAGGATACACAATTCCGCACCCTGGCATACATCCATCCTGTTCTCCAAAAAGACTCATGTGACTCATCCAGAAGTTTACTCAAACTGGCACCGAGATCAAGGCAGATCTGCAGCTCTCAACGATCAATAAAAATTTAGTACTCTTTCCCTCAATATGAGGCTTAACTAGTAACATGTTTGGTATCAGCATGGCAAATACCTCCTCCCATTGGTGTTTTCCCAGGCGAAGATATATCGTTAATATGATACAGCCAGGCCTTATATAGCTCTCAATGTCAGAGGGACTGTGGGACAACCAGTCAAGGATCTGGTGACGTGCCACAATTCACAGAGTTAAATGTTTATCAAGAATACTGGCAAAAAAGACAGATTTTAAACTGTAAGAGTGGTTGACACCATACTTGTTTTCGAAGAGCTATAGGAAAATCACTTGGATCTTTCCCAAAGAGTTTTAAAACAATTCGGTCAGTGCGACTCTGGAAATTGAGAAGAAAATATGAATCAAGCGTTATCATCACTAAAGGTAATGAATCAGCTTCAGTGGATAATAACTCCGACCACACAAGGACTAGCTGCAGAAACTTTTAAAGGTGAAGACTTGAAAAAACAACAATAAGATACCTGAGCTTCCCCACTGGAGCTAGATGGTGACAGACTATAAGCTGAATCTGTGTTCCCACTCATCTGTTCAGGGTCCTTCTTATGAGAGTTTGACTGAACCCACAAAGGGCAAGTTATAGAGCCTGTCCCTGGACGCAAAGGAACAGGAAACTTGTCTAGGTACTCTACATCATGTGACTCATCATAAACATTATTCAAGTCAATGTTATTCATAATGATCTTCCCAACCATAGCCTCTGGTTCATTAGCTTTGGCTGTACTCCCTGAAGGAAGTAAAACTGTGGACTTGGAACCCACTAGAGCTTGTGAAGTCCCACCCTGAGCATCACAAGCAAACATTCTTTTCTGTGCGAAACCAGCTGCTGGTAAAGTCTCATATTGGTCCAATGACTTCAAAATGTTCTGAGAGCTAGTGCAATCATCTTTCTTAGAAGCAAAACCGACAGTGTTAATACATTCAGGGCCGTTTATAGCCACATCTCGCACTTTCTCAACAGTCCCACCATTTGTCACAGTATTTACCAGACCTTGAGATTCCTGCAGCAACCCTGATATGGACCTCCCATTACTTGCACCATCAAGGTTGGCAAGGTTCCTTAAAAGATGGGAAAGTAGATCCTGATCCCTTGTTTGATCAGAGCTATTTGCTGAAATTCATAGTCAGTCATAGTCATGGGAGTCAGATGTGTTTTCAGAGCTATGCAAGAAGAAAAGACAGAAGGACAAACAGATATATTGAAACCAGTATGAAGTAAATTTGTCTGTTATTGATCATAAAAT
Source organism: Erythroxylum incrassatum (assembly GCA_026546855.1). Classification (NCBI taxonomy): domain Eukaryota; kingdom Viridiplantae; phylum Streptophyta; class Magnoliopsida; order Malpighiales; family Erythroxylaceae; genus Erythroxylum; species Erythroxylum incrassatum. The sequence continues at coordinate 16,429,631 of JANVCL010000213.1, read as the reverse complement.
ATTCTCAATGACAGAAACAAAGAAGTAATCTAACAACTGAAGTCTTTGACAATTAGGCTTGATTGGAAAAAGTACTATAACTTTTATCGACAAATTCATATAACTAAAAAAAATAATAATCAATTCCACAAAAGGAAAGACATACTATTGAGAAAATGTAAAAGTTTACCTTGCAAGACTAACACTAATCAAGGCATGACTAAAACTCTTATTTACTATGTTGCACGGTTGCAACAAGTTAGTGACTTTTTCCAGCTACTGCAGAAAACTAAACAAACCATCTCCTAACAACTCTTGATAGCATCGGTTTGATCACTAAGAAAGAAAAGGAAAGAATATATTAAAGCATCTGGTTCTTGGAACATCTGCCAAGCTGGATAAATAGTGGCTTAGCCTCTTGGTGAAACAAAAAAGAAGATACAGCTCATACATACTTACCATGCAAATTGGAGAGAATCCTTATTAGACTAAGTAATAGATAGCTACTACCCTTTTCATCATTCAAGGAGCCTCCATTAACAACAGTTTCAGGATGTGTCTTCCTCCTCCGCTTGTTATGGCCTGCCAAACGCCTACGACAGCTTCTCTTCCCTTCATCAAATTCTTGAAGTACATGAAACCTGTCATAAGAACAACCAAGTTGCACCAACAGAGGGAAAAATTAATCTTTTCATACATTTCTTTAGTCCAAAACTGCACGTTTTTTACAGCTTTACAGGTACAACAGAAAAACATCGTTACAACCAACTTCATGCGATCAGACTCTGTCCATACAATGATCCACCTCAAAGTTCAAAATGAATTTATTCCCAACTGACCTGCTACATTGTTGGCAAAATCTCTGCATAACGTTTCCTACCAATGCTTTGCTAGCCTTAGAGTGCATATCACAAACTTTATGTCGCCTATAATAATCCTTGGCATTGCTAAGATCAGCTCTACAGTCCAACACCTGACAAACAGCACGATTTGAAGCAGTTGCAGTGATCTTTGGTTTTTTTCCACTATTCGCACCTTCATCCATAATAGGGTAGAGTTGACCACCAAGCTTCAAGTTAAGGGACCCAGCCTCATCTTTCTCATGTTCCACAACTACAGTCCTTCTCCTCTTCTCAAGTCCCCTCTTTCCTTTCTCCAGGATGAGACAGCCATCATGATCAGAAGAAGATGAGCTCTTGGATAAACCCGCATTTGCAGGAATTTCAGGCTCATCGTGGAACACCTGCTTGCTTCTACAATCTGATGGTACAGGATTCAATGGACTAGCTGTGAAAAGATCGCCATCCCACCTCCAGTCATTCAAATCCCATTCTAGGTTCTTTTTCTCAACTTCCTTCAAATCTGAAACGACCGGACAACAGACATTGCCGCACTTTCCTCTAATTTTGGCTTCCATTTATTACCATAGATGTTCAGACCCCAGAAAATGAGAGCAACAAAGATCCAAGTGAAACAAATAAAGGAACAAATTTGACAAGAACCACAGCAAATAGCTTAAGTGGAATTTCCGATTTCCTAATGGATCAGCACGCCAACTAACATCCAATGGAAATGATTTCCAGTAAATATAGTCCTACTTATTCTCTATGTGGCCCCACAAATCTAAAAACACCAAACCAGCACATCCATGGAGCCAAACCAGTGCTGCTCACATGCTCGAAGCCCCTAAATTACCTTCTTATGGACCCCAAAATAAAAGCTCCGTTCCCATTAAGTTCGGAACACTACCAAACCAATTAAACAAGAACACAACTTTTCAACTCAGCAACTACATTAAACATAAATTAGTTTTAAAAAACTCAAATAAGAGCAGAGAAGAACTTCCTTAGAGTGGTGAATTGCGAGATTCCAGCTTCCAGATCGATTTCCGAGGAAGAGAGAGAGGGAGAGAGTATAGGGGGAGAAACTAGAAAGCAAAGGAAAAGCAGTGGAAAATTAGGAAAAAGTAGGGAAAGAGAAAGGCTTCGTTAAATGCCGTTTCAATGTGAGAGTACACTTTTAGCTTATCTTAAGATGCCCCCCTAAGGCCAAGGCCCACAATTCCACAAACCTCGTCTCGCACTCTCCCTGTAACTGTAATAATACTTACGAATTTTAATAATAATTAGCAATTGTTGGCGTTGTTCGTTTTAATCTCTCTCAATCTCAAGACAAGACATCATCTTTTTCCTAATTCTCTTTTGTCTCCTTCAGTGGATTAGTGGTTCCATTTCATCGAGAACCAACGTACAACTGTTCCTCAATGGGGTTGGGTAAATTTACAGTTCAGCATTTGGAGCATTTATGCATTGGCACTCTCGCCGAACACGCGAGTTGCGGAAACCAACTCCTTTCTTCACTCTCACTGCCATTTTCTCCATATGGGTGGTAGCAAAGCAACTTGAGCATCATCAGACAAGAATCTAGACAAAGAGACTGAGACCATTCAGTTGAATGGACCCTCCACTCTTCTGACTCCGTTCCGATCATTGGGTTTGGTGGGTCTCGATTCTTTTCCCTTTCTGGTAAAATTTAAAATAAAGAACACACATTTCTCATCACTTTAGCTCGTTCACAAACAACCAGATGCAAATAGTTTCTTCGCGCATGGTTGCGAAGAATGGGAAGAGAACTTATGTCTTTATCTTCCAGACGACTTACACTGTCTTGCATATCTTTCTTTCAGAATGCTAAAACGCCAAATTTCTGCAGCGTATTTATCTTGGCTTCTTAGATAAAGCCCAGAGTTTTCCTTGTTATCCCAATAGTAATAATATTGGATGGCAATTCGCTTGATCATGTTAAGAACATAACGTGCTAACGTTACTGTCGAGAAGAGAACAAAAGATAGTGGGTTGCCTTTCCATCTGGCGATCAGTGTATCATATCCATTTTATGTGATAGCAACAAAGAATTGGTGGGTGTGTGCACGTAAGAGCAACAAGGGAAATGCTTATACAGCTGCAATCTTTTTGAAATAGAATTCCTTATCCCATCCTATATTCCTATAGAAGATGAAAAGTATACCTTACCTTAGGCCTTTTGCTGCGTGTGTGCATGGGTTTAAGTTAAAGCCAATCAATCCTCTTTTGTAACTCCTTTTCGCCCATAACCGTGACCTTGGTTTTAAAGAACCGTCGTAGATTGTCAAAGCCAGTCATTTGAACCCTTTTTTTTTTTATTACAAGGGATGCAAAACGAAACTAGCGCTGTTGGCGGGGATAGATCATGCTGTGCGCATCGTTGTACAGCAGCTCCTGGAGGAACTCTAGAGGGTCTGGCAGAAAGTGCAAGCCCGGTCGTAAAATCCGTGCAAAACTCGCTAGTCGGTCAACACACTGGTTAGCCTCCCAAAAAGCATGTTGCAGGTAGACCTCCTAGTCACGGTGGAGCAAGTTTCGAATACTTGCAAACAAAAACAAAAAAACCGTCAGTGCTAGGTCCGTGAGAAACTGAGAGGATGTTAATGACCTCGAGAGAATCGACTTCAACGAGGACTCGTTGGAACCCTAGGTCCCAGGCTAGTTGGAGGCCAGTAAACACGCCCCAACACTCTGTGGATAAAGGCGATCCCCACTCAATCAGTTGCTGAAAACCACCTCTGCACCGTCCCTGACAGTCCCGAATTAAACTACTGAGTGTGGTAAAAAAAGGGCCACCTTTGAAGGCGCCGTCTGCGTTTAGTTTCACCCAGCTATCCGGCGGCTTAGACCAGGCCCACCGGACTACCCACCACTAGACCCTGGGTTCGAAAGACCCTCGTTTCTAAAGTTCGTGCACGACCAATCCAGTCCACGTAATCCAAGACGGTTTGCGTACCGGTCTTCGGCCAAATAAAGCCACGTTCAAAAATGCTGTTATTTCGCCATTTCCAAAGGAACCACACAGTGACACCATAAATCGTGGCCCAGGCCATGCGGTTGAGATGCGAGTGAGAGCTAAGATTCGTTACCAACCAGGGCCCCACAGCTTGATGGAAAAAAGTCTCATCCACCACTTCCCTAGGAAATCGGCGCTAGAAAGTTTGCACCCGCGGGCAATCCCAAACTACATGGAGGGTCGTCTCTTCCTGACCACAGAAATGGCAACCACTGTCATCAGCAATATGCCGAACTACGCATTGCTGATTCGTCAAAAGTTTGCAATTAGCAAGTAACCACAGGTAAGACCGAATCCGTTGCGGCCAGGGACGGAGCCATGTTATAAGGGAGGCCCCCCCTTTCAAATATATTTTTTAAAAAAATTACTTATATAATTAAAAATGTTAAAATTACAAATATAAGTGGCCCCCTTTAAAAAAATCCCTATCTTCTCTTCTCTTCAACTCTAATGATTATTTATTAATAATATTATATAATTGTATTATTTTTTTGCATTTAGATGTTGGCCCCCGGCTCCTCCTTAAAGTTGAGTCTGGCTCCGTCCCTGACTAGACCAGTACCGATTGATATTTACACCCAATACATTAGCATCTTTATTTCGTACCGTTCTGTGACCGGTACATAACAAAATTCATAAGATTGCAACCACGACACAAATTGTCGTTGTTATGGGAATATATCACCTATTTCTATTATTTCGTGCCTATTTTATTTCATGAGCATCTATCTACTTAATAAATGATATTTATAAAAATTGAATGGATAGATGCTCATAAAATAGGTTAGGCACAGAATAATGAGAGTATGTGATCCACGTAAAAGCTTGCTTCTCTCTCTTTCTTTCAAGAGTTCGACAATCTTTAAAAATGTTAGTTGTGGTATTCGTGATTATCTACCTTTGATTGAAGATATTATACACAAATTATAGATATATTATGGGTTTTGTTCAATTTATCTTATGAATTGATTTTGAATGAAGATAATATATAGCTTTGATTGGTTTAAAGAGAAAACAATTAAGATTTGAGAATTTTAAGGTTATTTTTTATTTTTTATTTCTAGTAAATTTGCTATTGTGTAATATTAATTGACACACATATGCTTACCTGTAAAAGTGTTTTTCTTATAACATTCACATCAATACTAATATCTATAAAATTAACAACGATCTAGTTTTCTAATAAATTAAAACTTCAAGCATTTTACTACTACTTTTAGTAGTTTTGACTAATATTACAAAATAAAGTAAAGTCCAAAATTTTAAATATAATTTAGCCTAGTAAGTAATGTTTCTTATAAATAAATTTTAATTTTATAATATTAAATAAAAATTTTAATATTTCAGAATTTTGTAATGAATACGAAAAGATATCAATTCCATGTTATTGTATTTTGTAAAGAAAGATAGAATAACTAGATATGATTTAGTTTCAAATGATTCTATATATTGTGGATATAAAATATTTTGATGCACATAAAAATTCATTATAAAAAGTAATCAAATATTAAGAAAATTAGTTTTTATAATATTTTTATTTTCATAAAATTCTCTAATTAATTTAGTTCTCTCCCTATGATTTTTTTTCTTTCCCTTCTCTCTTCTCCAACCTCTTATCCTTGACTTTTTTAGCCCAAGTCGAACATGATTTATTTCTTTCATAGTTAACTAATATTTGCATTATACTCCCACCTAAATTAAAAGTTGAAATCATTCTTATTCGTGAATGTAGAAAGCTTAGGTTTCAGGGGCTATTGTTATTACCCCTCCTCCCTCGGCCTTAGCTTCGCTTCACTTTGATGAGGAGAAAACTATCATTTCCTTATCTTCAAGCATTATGCCATTATCTCTAGCTCTTTCTTCTTCGACTAAAATTGCATCTCTGAATCCTTCTGCCTTCTCCAACCTTCCCTTTCCTCCAAGCTTCCATACCTCTTCTACTACTTCTCCTTTATACCCCTATTTTTCTTCTTAAGCTTCCTCAAATAGTGCTTTTAGCCTTATTCCTTCATTCTCCCTAATGCTAAAGGTATTGATCCTATTAATGCTTCTCCTTTGTTAGGACATGCCTCTAAAAGACTAAAACTGCTTTTGGTTCATCTTTTCCTCCTACTAACCCCTTCTCCTCAACCTAAAATCTAACAATTGAAGTCTGTAATCATGTTGTAGGGGATCATGATCTAAAACATAAAGTCAGATTTATCCCCCCAAGTTAGAGACTTAGCTTTTACAATCTTCTCTCCTCCTCTAAAAGAGGTCCAAATTGTTATTGCTAAATAAAAACAACTCTACTCGGCTACTTTCTAGATAAAAGGCCTTGATTTCCTTAAATTAAGATTTTGCTTGAGGTTAAGTGAGATAAATAAGGGCTTATGCAGAACTTCATCACAGAAAAGGGATATTTCCTATTTAAATTCAATAATCCTTTTAGTAGGTTAATTACATTAGAATAAAGACCTTGGCACTAATATGTAAGCCCCAATTCCTCCTGAGATAGAAACTTGGCATGATTTTAGATAAGAAAAGACTCAAACACATTTCTCTATTCCACAATATCCTACTTAAGTATTTGTATTTTATTGGCTTGAGCTACCTAGCTAGCTCCATAAGCAAAACTATTTACCTAAATGAACATACAATTAGCTTAAGAAGGATATGATATGCTAAAGTTTGTGTGGAAGTAGATAGGGATTTTGAATTTTTTGAGACTTTATGGATTCAGAGGCTTAATGAGGACGGAAGACTAATGACATCTAAAATCTCACTAACCTACCTTTGGAAACCTTGATAAATTAACCAGGTTAGGACATATAGACCACAGGGAAAAGGATCTTACTAACTGATCAAACATAAGCATATAAGGAAGCACTTCCTATATTTGACGGAATTCCCTATAATAGATCACCTAATCTAAACTAGGTGAACATAGAAGAGTAATATACCCTCAAGCTTTAAGATGGTTACTGATACAGATATTGGTGAGAGCTCATCTCGTTTAAGCTCCCTGAGGAGAATTTAATGTTGGATCCCGTTTCTGAAATCCAACTACTTATACAGATTCCCTCATAAACTCTTCTTGCTCTGATACCATCTATGTTGGGACCCGATCTCAGAAACCGGATCCCAACCGGAAAACGGAAACGGAAGAACGAAAAACAGAATCGGAAAGCACGAATTCTTTTCGAATTCGAAGCGGAACGAAACAGAAGCAAATTAAGCGGCACGCGAAAACAAAGTAACGGACACGGAATTCAAATTCCAAAACAGAAATATAAAGCGACAACGGATCCGACATCCTAACACAATTATCAAAAAACTATGCGAGACGCGTTGGAAACCTTAGACTAACTCGGTCTAAAATCCGGTATAATTTTTTTTCTTTCATTTCTATTCTCTTTCTCTTTCTTCAAACTCATTCAAAACTTAACCAATCCAAATAATTTCCCTTTTTGGAAACTCATCCTCGCACAAATTTCAATTCACTTAATTCATCTTAATCATTTCTTATACATTCATATAAATCCTCAAACTCATTTTTAAACCCATTTTACCGAAATTTCGGCAGCATAACGGCTGTATTTTGACAGCCCAAAAATTTCTGCAAA